>CALSFV010000209.1:1387500-1897146 GCA_943737045.1 Parapristionchus giblindavisi | reverse complement strand
CATTAGAAACGTATTATAATTGCAATATTCAATTGAGTTTCGCTTAATTTTCAAAATCAAAAAGAAACATAAAATTTTGAGACTATCGTCGGTTCTGAACGTAAGATGAGAAAACGAGTACCTTGAAGATAGCCGGGTAGTTCTTGGGCCAGTCACTGGCCTTGCAGGTGTCGGGTGTGCTGTGACTTCCACGGCAACAATATTCGTCATTGTTGAAAGCGAGACACGCACTCTTGCATGCCACTGTCTGTAAAGTGGTCATTCGCAGATCTACAGTGTGTTCAAGAATTAGGATTCTTAACTTCCTATGTTTACCAGAAATTTTACATTCCACAGGGTGTTCAAGAATTTCGAAGACTCACTTCCTGTGATTACCAACAATTTTGCAGCGCATGTTTCGGACTCGAATCTTTTTATAGTGTTCCTACTCCAATAGTCAGTTAGTCACACTCTTTCAGACTCTTTCCCGACGACAGAGTTTAGCCTAAAGCTGAGCCAGACCTAGTACTTACCCTTCCGTTTTTCGTAATTCGAAGTTCAGGCGGGCATATCCTGTCGTCGCTGAGGTTTTCGAAGCACCCTCCGGCACGTTTACAGTCTTTCGGACCCCCATTGGTGTTGAACGTTCCCTGTAACAAGATCAAAATAGCGGTTTATATAATGTTTGACTTAACACAAAGCAATAGGCACGACAGTGGTTTCTAAATAAGAATACGACAAAAAAAATTTTAAACTACCCACCTCAACAACATCGATAAGAACAGGAATATTGTAACCGTCAACGAGAGAGACGTCATAGTAGTCTTGGTTGTAGTCACCTGTAAATATATTTTGATGCGCTTTCAATTTTAAATGCACACCCCAAGCAAATTTCAAACTCTCATTTCTGTCAATACTCTCTCGTCTCTTTCTTTGTCTACGAGAGAGCGTTACCAGAGCGGAAAGTAAAATTAGCTCGGGTTTGCCTTTAAAAGGTTGATATAATCGAAGAGAAGACGCCAGTAGACCGAGAATGAAAATTGAAAGTGTTACGAACAAATACCATTAAGCGTGAACTCGGCAAGAGATGCAGGCGGCTCTCCACCTCGACCATTGCACTTGAGATCGTTCTAAACAATGAAAATTATACTTAATTTTCAAAATTTATCATACAACTTTATCAAGCCTTATTTAAAGACTAATTCTCAATGATATTATCAACTGTAAAATATACACTCTATCATTGTCATTGTAAAAAGGAAGGATTTGGTTGTAGCAGAGTTTTTATATTTCAAATCATCCATATACAGTGATGCAGTTAGCATTTCCTAAAGTTTCCCATTTCCGCACGCCCCACGACGCCTGGTTTTTTCTCAATGAACATAGAGATAAAAATTATGTTTATAGTAGCGATCGCTCAATTGGTTTGGAGGCTACGATACGAAATAGTAATCAACAATTTTGGTTGAGTCTGAATAGTTTTCCCAAAACTCATATTTTTCAAAATTTTAAAAATTTAAATATTCCCGCACAAAGAAATGCGTGGTTAATTAAACTTAAATGGGAAATAAAATTATTATAACACACTATCTTAGAAAATCGACATATGTGCGGTATCGATGAAAAATGAATTTTTCTGTTTTATGTGTGATAATTACAGGCTCCATGAGTGAAGTACACTGGTACTTGGAAATACAATTGAAAATTCGCTTCAGGGGGTGACCACAGAACGATTTGGCGACATTTCCTAAAAAGTTTATTTCGATGCCAATCGATACTGGAGTGGGCGCAATGGACTCCTTAGCTAATTCTAAGAAACTATTGCTAAGGAGAGTTTTTCGATCAAAGATCAACGAAGACTGGAATCAGGAATTTTCGAAAAAAAATTTCACATTAAATTAATTCTCACTATTTTCCCATGGAGAAAGTAAATTTTTTATTTGCTTAATTGCTTCTAAATATTATAACACGTCTTCAGTTTAAAAAGTGTAATTTATAAAAAATTGGAAATTTGTGTACGAATCAATTTTGTTCGTTGAACTTAATTGTGGTGAGGATTGGCGACGTTTCACAGAAAGTTTATTTCGAATCTAATCAATTTGGAAGTGGGCGCATTCGAATCCTTGTCTAATTCTAAGAAACTATTGCTGAGGAGAGTTTTTCGATTAACGGTCAACGAACGCTGGATTTGGGAATTTTCGAAAATAAATGTTTACATTAAATTAATTCTCACTATTTTCCAATAGCGAATGTGATTTTTTTATTTGCTCAATCGCTTCTGCATATCATAACACATCTTAGCACGTATACGAATAAGTGAATAGTATAAAAATTATATCACAATGATGATTAGAATAGTGAGCAACACTGCCCAACTGCAGCTGCACTCCGAATACCTGTGTCATTGCGTTGAAATACGCACGAAACTAGCAGAAAAGCGACAAAAAATCGATTAGGAAATTACCGTCACCATAATTAATCACCATAATTCATACAACAACGACAAAATTGATTCGTACACAAATTTCTATTTTTTTTATAAATTACACTTTTTAAACTGAGGATGTGTTATGATATGTAGAAGCGATTACGCAAATAAAAAGTTTACATTCGCCATGGGAAAATAGTGAGAATAAATTTAATGTAAACATTTATTTTCGAAAATTGCCAATTCCAGCGTTCGTTGACCGTTAATCGAAAAACTCTCCTCGGCAATAGTTTCTTAGAATTAGACAAGGATTCGAATGCGCCCACTCCCAAGTCGATTAGATTCGAAATAAACTTTTTGTGAAACGTCGCCAATCCTCACCACAATTAAGTTCAACGAACAAAATTGATTCGTACACAAATTTCCCTTTTTTTTATAAATTACACTTTTTAAACTGAAGACGTGTTATAATATTTAGAAGCAATTAAGCAAATAAAAAATTTACTTTCTCCATTTGAAAATAGTGAGAATTAATTTAATGTGAAATTTTTTTCGAAAATTCCTGATTCCAGCCTTCGTTGATCTTTGATCGAAAAACTCTCCTTAGCAATAGTTTCTTAGAATTAGCCAAGGAGTCGATTGCGCCCACTCCAGAATCGATTAGCATCGAAATAAACTTTTTAGGAAAAGTCGCCAAATCGTTCTGTGGTCACCCCCTGAAGCCAATTTTCAATTGGAAGCAATTTCCAAGTACCAGTGTACTTCACTCATGGAGCCTGTAATTATCACACATAAAACAGAAACATTCATTTTTCATCGATACCAAAAAGTATTCCAGTTGTTCAATTCTATCAGATAGTGTTTTTTATAATGATGTGATAATTTTAATAATTTTGTAAAATTATTCAGCTTCAACCAAATATTTTGACTACTATTTCTTATTGTAGCCTCCCAACCAGTTGAGCGATAGCTATATACTCTAAACATAATTTTTAATTCTTTATTAGCTGAGAAAAACCTTAGGAGTGGCGCGGCGCTATGCCACGTGGTGCCTTTAGAAAAGACTAACGTGCATCACTGTATATGGATTATTTGAAATACTCTACTGGGACCAAATTCACTCTTTTTTTTTACAATGACAATGATAGAGTGTATATTTCTTTAGAAAAGGCTAACGTTCACCACCGTGAGGTGTAATTTATTGAACACTCACTCCGCAGAATCCGGTTTCGCAGTTGTAATCGCCATCACAGCCGGTTCTCGCCCAGATTCTTGCTGCCTTCCATCCATAAGGAACGTTCAACATCTTACTCTGAAAGTAAAATTGATCTATATTCAAATCGATCTACAATAAATCTCTTTTTCATGGAAACCTTCTGTCTAGAAACGACGGAATCATAAATGCAAACATAGAGATTTTCAAATTAAAACTCTCCTCTGACGCGTGTGATGTCATTATTTTCAGGTAGTGAATTATTAAGTGGTATCTTACAGCTCCAGCGTAAAGCCTGAATCCTCCGCCCTCTACCAGAGTGCTGCCTTGAATTCCAGGCCATATGGTGAAGGGACACTTGTTATAGACCTTAAAAGATGATGGTTGGTGGTTAGGGGAAAGAGGAGATAAAAGCTAACCTCGATATTCGCCGCACTAGCCACAGAAGCTATGATCAGGAGCGCGATCATCGCTGCAATTTTCTCATTATTAGATGCTCACCCGAGCTAATTTTACTCGCTCTCTAGTTGACAAATAAAGCGAGAGGGTATACTCAGGGCGAAGAGTTTAAAATTAGCTCGGGTTGCCTTTAACGACCGATGAATTGGTTGAAGAAGGGTAAAGCAAATTTGATGACCCAAATGATGACTCTCTTGATATGATTGTTAATAAACGTATATTTATATCAAATCAAAGAATCATCTCGGAAACAACTCTCAAGTCTCATGGTTCCAAGTGGGCGGAGCCTCATTTTAATTAGGGTCATTGGGTGAGCAAAGTATAGGAGGAAGGTATCTGCTTTGCAAGTCTTCTGACTGGTGATAGGATTTGTACTTTGATCTTCGAGTTGCAAGTCACTAGGACTGGCACCACATAATTACACATCCGCTCTTCCTGCTTTGAAGTTAATTAAATTTTGATTGTAATACTTCCCCCTGATCGTTAGCCAACAACTGTTTACCGCAATGTCATTGTTCCCATAACTGCTCGACAGTTGGAGAGCTCTAGACATTTCTAAATCTTCAGGGAACGGGTTTCAATTATAATAATAATGATGTGTATGCGTATTGATAAATATATAATGAAACGCGTGTAATGAAAGAGAAAGAAATGAAACGATAATGAAGATAATAAGATAAGATAATGCTCACTCACGGGTTAAAGAATAAAGGACGAATCTTTGGAATAATAGAGAATTGGAGATTTTGATGGAATGCGCGAGAGTGGAAGGAAGAGATTTCCAACCGACTGCACAGAAGGCAGACGAAAGTTCGACACACTCTTTCCAAATTTTTTCTCACTTTTCTTCTATCCAGCATCCAATATAGCATAGCATCCAGCATAGTAATCTTGGTTGTCGTTACCTTTTTACGTCTTTAAAATACTCACCCCGAGATACTTTGAAACTCTACGTGCTGGCTCTCTCGCTTTATTTGTCCACGCCTTATCATTGCAGAGTTCCCGATTTGGTAAACTAGGGATGTGCCTTTAAAATTTCTTGCTCTATGCGTTTAATGCGCTTCAATTAAAAAAAACGACAATATAAAGGAAGGAAGGTGCAAGTTGATTAGAATGAAAAAAATTGAAACAGTCAGATTCTACGGACAAATTCACTTAATTGCTGTCGCACAAAGTTACTATTAATTACTATTATAAATATCTTTGAGGGCGAACTTGGCAAGGGAGGCCACCTCGACCGCAGTACTTGAGGTCGTTCTAAACATCGAAAATTTTATTTCGTTTTCAAAATTTCTCATGAAATTGTGTCAAGCCGTATCGAATCTCTCTAATGTAATGATATGCAATGGTCATTGCAACTCGTATAAGTGCTCACTAGTAAGAGTAGCGTGGCGAATTCGAAACGTATTGCAGAAGTTTCCAATTTCCAAAATTTCGTTCCTTTGCCTGCACAATCAATGATGATTCATTCTTGATTCTTGCGATCAATAAGATGAACTTGCATAAAATAATGTATCGATATGTAGAACAACTTTTGTTATCTTTCTGTCTTGACAGTTTCTTCACGAAAATATTCGTGGGAACCACATTTAAGCCCAATTCAAGTGAGTTACGTAATTTTTTGACATTTAAGCAGACTTAAAGGTGAAGACTCTTGAATGATCATGCAGTCAGAGCGGAGAGTGAAGATAATTAAGTGAAATAAATGTGTATCCAATTTCCTATTTAAGGTAATATTTCTAATCAGACAGTTGCTCACAAAGACTATCATGAAGTGTGTAGATTGATCGTTTGTACAAATCTGTCTCATAGTTCCAAGTGTGCGGAGCATCATTTTAATAACGGTCAGGTGTGAGCAGAGCTTGGGGATGTCTGTTTCCAAAGATCTGTCTTAATACTGTTTACTGGATTTGTTTTTTGACCCTCAACTTGCAAAATCTATCTTGTGACTGGTGCCTGGTGAATCGCTTATAGTAGAGCAAGGCAAAGTTTCCTAATACTCTCTTAATATTATTGTTAATGAGAGTTCACTCAGGGTATTTATCTCAAAGAATCGTCTCGGATAACAACTGTCGCATAGCTCCAAGAGTGCGGAGCCTCATTTTAATAACGGTCAGGTGTGAGCAGAGCTTGGGGATGTCTGTTTCCAAAGATCTGTCTTAATACTGTTTACTGGATTTGTTTTTTGACCCTCAACTTGCAAAATCTATCTTGTGACTGGTGCCTGGTGAATCGCTTATAGTAGAGCAAGGCAAAGTTTCCTAATACTCTCTTAATATTATTGTTAATGAGAGTTCACTCAGGGTATTTATCTCAAAGAATCGTCTCGGATAACAACTGTCGCATAGCTCCAAGAGTGCGGAGCCTCATTTTAATAACGGTCAGGTGTGAGCAGAGCTTGGGGATGTCTGTTTCCAAAGATCTGTCTTAATACTGTTTACTGGATTTGTTTTTTGACCCTCAACTTGCAAAATCTATCTTGTGACTGGTGCCTGGTGAATCGCTTATAGTAGAGCAAGGCAAAGTTTCCTAATACTCTCTTAATATTATTGTTAATGAGAGTTCACTCAGGGTATTTATCTCAAAGAATCGTCTCGGATAACAACTGTCGCATAGCTCCAAGAGTGCGGAGCCTCATTTTAATAACGGTCAGGTGTGAGCAGAGCTTGGGGATGTCTGTTTCCAAAGATCTGTCTTAATACTGTTTACTGGATTTGTTTTTTGACCCTCAACTTGCAAAATCTATCTTGTGACTGGTGCCTGGTGAATCGCTTATAGTAGAGCAAGGCAAAGTTTCCTAATACTCTCTTAATATTATTGTTAATGAGAGTTCACTCAGGGTATTTATCTCAAAGAATCGTCTCGGATAACAACTGTCGCATAGCTCCAAGAGTGCGGAGCCTCATTTTAATAACGGTCAGGTGTGAGCAGAGCTTGGGGATGTCTGTTTCCAAAGATCTGTCTTAATACTGTTTACTGGATTTGTTTTTTGACCCTCGACTTGCAAAATCTATCTTGCGACTGGTGCCTGGTGAATCGCTTATAGTAGAGCAAGGCAAAGTTTCCTTATACTCTATAATATTATTGTTAATGAATTGAATGAAAAAAAAAATTAATTGAATGGGGCGGGATAGCATAGTGGTTGTGAGCGCTGCCTATAATCAGAGGATCACGAGTTCGATCCCCCGCCCTGAAAGATCCACCCAATACAGAGGGGGTTAAGAAATGTCGGAAGTGGTGTCAAAAACCACGATCTAAATCCTCCACTGTGAGCTCCAAGCACAGTTTGATCGTAGGCCAATGGCCACTGATCCTTCAGATCAGGATCACATATGGTATTCACTATTAACGAATTAACGAAAATCGTCAATTTAAACGATATTTTTCGTTAAATTTTATCGATTAACAAATTAACGAAAATAAATTAATTTTAGTTACTTTTTTCGTTAATGAAAATAAGCGGTTGTATGCTGGGGAGGCGTATTTTTCTTACACATTAGCACCTCACTTCTAGGCAAAATCTATTTTTTGTCCAAATTCTTTTTTTCCAGTTTTTAAAGCTTTGAACAATTGATTTATCGATGTATGGAACATCACTGTTCATGTTGTTCTAATAAATAATCGTGTTGGGAGTAAAATTTCATACTTTGAGCATTAACGAATGTTAACGAAATTAACGAAAATTAACGACTTATTTTTCGTTAATTTAACGACTTAACGAATTTACGAAAATTTTCATTAACGAACATCTTTGATCAGGATAGGCCCTCTCAGCCAATAGATTGGAGGCGCTAACACTGCGACTCAGCGGTATAGTGTAACTCCAAAAAAAATGAACGTGTATGCAACGATAGCTTATTCCAAACTCTCTAAATAAAAGACAGGTTGGATAATACTCGCAAGTGATAGTAACGAGGACTGGAGTAAGCTAACCAACAATTTATCTAACATATGAGAAAACGTTTCTCTAATTGTCGCGTCTTAGATAACGTATAGCTCAAATATGAGTGTTTGCAGTCAGCGTAGTTGTACTCTTTCGTGCTCTTTCCCAACGAGGGAGTCTGGTGCATGACACTCTGGTTGAGATGCGAGAGAATTTTAGCAATCCTTAGGCGACATGTTGCTCTTAGTCAATCATTGATCAACGAACTTTCCCCACTACAATTTTATTATCTCTCAACTCGTTTTGCAACTGTGTAGGTTGATCGTATTTCTGCTCAACAACTGTTCTCGAATTGTTGTGGCCACCCATGTCAGTGGTATAAAACGCACAGCGTTTCGAGAGCGGAATTTAGCGAGGCGACGAGAGAAAAAGAGAGACAAAGAGAGGCGAGAGAGACTGCAGACAGTTAGAGACACGCGACGCGACACGCGACGCATGCAAGGGCGCGGAGGAGAGAGACTCCGCCCCCTCAGTTGATGTGCATTATTGGCATCTTGCCAAAAATTCTATTTCCGCTCTCCCCACAGGGCTGAAACGCTGTGAAACGCCAGTAAACACGAGGTGGTAGTACCAGTCTGATCATGCAGCCTATACTAGTAACGATTCTCGCTGTTTGCGGAGTAGCCCTCGCGGCTCCCGTGGTTAACTACTCTAAGGACTATGATCTGCAGGTAAATATAGACGGCCTTTTCAAGGGGAGTCAAACATTAATTATCACTGGCGTATGATCTCCGGAAGGACTTCTTGCGCCTTGAATAGCGGGATTCACCTTTATTTTTGATAAGGCCAAAGTCTGTAGGATGCTTTTCTATAGACCAAACAAAATTATTATTCTCAATCAATATTTGTGCAGGTTCTGAAAAAGACGATCTGGATGGAGGCACGTGGCGAGCCACGGGAAGGACAGATCGGAGTAGCCTGGGTGATTGTCAATCGAGTCAAGGCCAATCGACCCTATTTCGGTGGCGGAACAATCGCTGGTTTGTTTCTTGCAGAATTAAAACTGTACGAACAATACAAATTCCGCGCCTATGCCGCCGCGCGATACACTGACTCCGCTAACTTTCTCGCGCATGTATTTTATCGATTTATATGACGTTTTCTCGTCATTTCATAGCGCTTTCAGTAAAAATAAAATTATACGCATTAAAAAACGTTCGGAAGAACATCTCGAAAGATCCTGAAAAAAAAAATTTTTTTAAGGGTTGAGAATTTTACCAAGTAAGGAATTTGCGTGGTGTATGAAAAGCTTTTGTAATTCTATAATAATTGCTCTCAATTTCTTCTTTTCTTTACGTTAAAGTATTGGGGGCCGTTTTGAAATCAATAACAGCTTATCAGACTGCGGCGATGTTTAATAGCGAAATTGTTGTAAGTACTGCCTATACTCGGGGAGTTACGAGTTGGGGAGGTCCTGCCTGATCCATCCGATGCCTAGCGGGGAAAAGAAATGTCGGAATTGGTGTCAAAAACCGCAATCTAAAAGTTCCACTGCGAGCTCACTACGCAATTTGATCACCGGCAATAGCCACCGGTCATTCATACCATGATAGGCCCTCTCCGACAATATATCCTCACTCGCCTCTCTACTCCTCACTCGCCTCTCTACTCTCACGGGGAGAGGTGACCTCTTGTCTCTCTCTCCCGTCAATCAATATTTATTGTTTTCTTGATCTCATACAATGGCCAACCGCAATGGTCGTCGTCGCGTTCCTGATTCCCCTTCCACGACCTCCCCCTCATCATCTCCTCCCAATAAGAAGGGACGTCCATCTATCAAAGACGCGGTAGTCAAGGCTATCGAGTTTTCAACGATGGACTGCCCTCCTTCTATTCCTCCTCCTCTTTGGTCATCTATGACTTCTCTTATCTCTATTCTTGCCTCCTTTGTAGAGGAACTTCAAGAGGCTCGTCAATTGTATGAGTCTCAGTTCCCTCCTCCATCCTCATCATCTATCCCATCTAATCCACCTTCATCCGTATCTCATTCTCCATCTGTTGTACCTAGTCAGTCTATGGAGGACCACCTTCGCTCACGTTCTTTAGTTGTATACGGTATGGACGAGCCATACAACGACCTCTCACCATCTGAGAAGGTCGAGAGTGATCGATCGGAGATTTCCTCCCTTCTTGATGCACTCTCTGTTGAGGCCACGCCCGTCTCAGTATACAGAATGGGTCGACCAACTGGAAGACCCAGACTAATCAAGGTTGTCCTTCCGGCCAGATCCTTCTTGCTCACGGCACTAAAGAATGGACGTGTTCTTCGAACACACAACCGATTCCAAAAGGTGTTCATTCGTCGTAGTCTGAGCGCAGAGGATAGGGCCAAACAGGCTGAACTCAGGCAAGTTGTACGAGAGTTCAGGAAGAGTGATCCCTCCTCGCCTTTTGTCGTCTACAAGGACGAGATCTGGCATAGAGAGGATATAAAATTTGGTAAGAGGATCAATCTTCCGCCCTCTCTTTCCTCATCATCTCCTTCATCTCCTATTCAATCAAACTAGGTAGTCTAGGTTTCCCCCCTCATTCCTTGCCTTATCCATTTCGTTTATCATCGTCTGCTATCCATTCTCCCTCTCTCTCTCCCTCTCTCTCTCCCTCTCCCTCTCCCTCTCCCTCTCCCTCTCCCTCTCCCTCTCCCTCTCCCTCTCCCTCTCCCTCTCCCTCTCCCTCTCCCTCTCCCTCTCCCTCTCCCTCTCCCTCTCCCTCTCCCTCTCCCTCTCCCTCTCCCTCTCCCTCTCCCTCTCCCTCTCCCTCTCCCTCTCCCTCTCCCTCTCCCTCTCCCTCTCCCTCTCCCTCTCCCACTCCATCTCCCTCTCCCTCTCCCTCTCCCTCTCCCACTCCCTCTCCCTCTCCCTCTCCCTCTCCCTCTCCCTCTCCCTCTCCCTCTGCTGATTCCACCTCTCTATCGTGTATTCTATTCAATTCCCGCTCCTTAGTCAATAAACTCCCTGATCTACATTGTCTATTATCTGTATCTAAGCCTGATATCGTATTTGTAACAGAGTCCTGGCTCTCTACGCGGATTGGTGACTCTGAACTGATTTTGAATTACCCTTATCGAGTCTTTCGTTGTGATAGAGCGAGAAGGGGTGGTGGAGTATGTATTATCATACGAGACCATCTCTATGCAACTCTTATTCCCACTAGTTCCTCATCTTCAGATATAATTGCAATTGATATTGTTTCTCCTCTGTCTCTCACAACAATTCGTATAGTATTAGTCTACCGTCCTCCAAATACCACTTCTCAGTCTAATTTAGATCTGTTTGATAGCCTCTCTTCCCTTCTATCGATCGATAATCCTATTGTATTGTTAGGCGATTTCAACTTCCACATTGATTGGTCTATTTCGTCTCCATCTGGTACTGGCCAAGCATCATGCCTTATTGATTTATGCGAAGCCCTTAACCTTTCACAATATGTTCCGTTCCCTACTCTTGCTCAGAACTATTTAGACCTTATTTTATCTTCAGATGAAATAATAACTAAATGTTGTTTATCTCCTCCCTTTGGTTCCTCTGACCATTCAAGTGTTCTTTTCTCTATCTCTTTTCCCTTCCTCCCCTCAATCAATGTTCCAAAATTTAACTATCGTAAAACAAACTTTGATTTCCTAGGCAATGCATTTTTCTTTTCCGATTGGGATTCAATACTTAATGATTTCACATCTATTGATGACTTGTATGCTAAATTTACCTCTCATGTTTTGTCTCTTCTACCCAAGTATGTTCCTATTTGCAAGGCACCTCTTCCCTTCGATCAATACCCTTCACACATTAGATCTTTGATCTCACATAAACGTGCTTTATTCAATAAGATCCATCTTCATCCTGTTCGTCCATTGTATCACACTGTTTGTGCACGCCTTCAGCGAGAGATAAGGAAGTTTGTTAGAAATCGTGAAAACAAAATACTTTCTAAACTACATGGCAAAGGATTTTATAACTACCTTAGCTCTCGTCTGAAAGGAAAGACCAAAATAGGATGTATACGCGATTCTTCTGGAAATCCTCTTTTATCTATTGAGTCTAAGGTCAATGCATTGGCTGACTACTTTCAGACAATGTATACCACTGATGACATGACCCTCCCTCCTCTATCTTCATCAATCTCTCAGTCATTATCTATTCCTACTATTATGCCCATGGATGTTTGTTATCTCCTTAAACGTGTCAGCTCTTCCTGTTCTTTGCCCTCCGATTACATTCCTTCTATCATCTATAAGAATTGTTCCTCGTCTCTAGCCTATCCTCTTTCCGTTATATTCAATTTCTCTATCGCCTTAGGGCAGGTTCCATCAGTGTGGAAAATCGCCACAATTGTTCCAATACCCAAGATACCTTCTCCTTCTAATGTCTCTCATTTTCGACCCATTTCGCTCACTCCAATTGCATGTAAGGTTTTGGAACGTTTCCTTAAACCACGTATCTTGAAATGGTGTAATATCCATTCTATCATCCCCACGGAACAATATGGTTTTATGTCTGGACGATCTACCGTATCTCAACTTTTACATTGCACTCAATCGTGGCGTGACTCTATTGATCGTGATCTCTGTACTGATGTTGTTTATATTGATCTTGCGAAGGCTTTTGATTCCGTTTCTCACTCAAAACTCCTATTCAAGTTGGAATCTATCGGAATCAGACGTAATATTTTGACATGGTTTAATTCATTTTTAGCTAATAGAAGTTTTAGAGTACGTGTCGATAACTCCCTCTCCTCCGAGAGGGAGGTTACATCAGGAGTTCCTCAAGGTACAGTTTTAGGGCCATTACTATTTTTAATCTATCTTTCGGAACTACCCAGGGTTATAGACACTCTCCCTTTAGTGGGCATTCGTCTTTTTGCTGATGACATCAAACTGTTTTCTACTTATAGTCATATACAACCTATGACTTCTCATCTCCAACTTTCGCAAGGGATTTCATCTGTATTAGATTACTGCAAAAAATGGCAGTTAACAGTTGCTCAGAAAAAATGCACTGTACTATATATAGGCAAAAATAACCCATCTCTTCAATATTCCATTCATTCTCATCTTCTACCTTCTTCTCAGTCTATTCGTGACCTTGGAGTCTTTCTTGATCCTCTCCTCAATTTCTCATCACACATTTCCATTATCTCTAAGAAAGCCATTTCATTAGTATATTTGCTATTCCGTTCTATCTCTTGTACCAAACCCGATGTTTATATCCATGCTTTTAAATGTTATATTCTTCCCATAGTTGAATATGCTTCCCCTGTGTGGTCCCCATCATCCAAAGGTCTTGTTCGTAAATTAGAAAATGTATCACATCTTTTTACTCGTCTCCTATTTTACCGCTGTAATCGTATTGTTGGTTTCCCTCCCTCATACCATGCTAGATTAGCGTTGTATTCTCTCCCAACTCTGTACCATAGAAGAACTGTAATTGATATTATTTATGCTCTCAAGATCCTTCGTTGTCAAGTAGATTTACCAGCTAGTCAATTCTTTGTATTTAAACCCACCTTTGGTCGTCTCTCTTGTTTCTCCTTTCATATTCCTCTAGCTAGAAGAGAAAATCGTCGATCATCTTTTTCTGTTAGGGTTGCACGTTTTCTGACTAAATTACATTGTTGCATTGATTCTTCCACCCTTTCGTCATATAGCACCTCCACTATCAAAACCAAATTACTTTCTTCCCAAGATCTTATTGATAAATTAGGACTCACAATTTCCCCTCTTTAGTGCCCCCATAATAGACTCTCGATTCAATCCGATATACATTGAATCATTGCGGACCTATCCACCGCTAGGCCTTGCCAACCTAACCTATCATTGATCGCCGTTTGATCTTTGATACATAATAGAGTCCATTTATGAGCTGCACTTCCCTTCTCCTCCCCCCCCCCCCCGTACACCCCCCCACTCTCGTTTTTTTTTTTTTTTTTTACCCCCAAATGCTCTCATTTAATTTGCTTGTTCTCTCAAATGTTGTCGCATCTTTTTGATGTATGATAAATTAAATTAAATTAAATATCGGAAGTGGTAACAGTGCGAATCAGCGGTACAATGTAACACGGAATATAACCGGGTTCGTTATACATATACTTTTCGTTTCTCATAATTTAATTTGGTAAAATTAGGTAGATCACACGGTATAGTAGGTCAGAATAAGAGAATATGCCTTTCGGACTGAATTGGCCTTGAATTATCACTGGGATTCGCCTTTACCAATATATGTATACCTTGACAATGTAATGGCAAACTTGAAAGAAAAATCATTGATAGAGTACTGATAAAACTATGGTGTTTCGGCCGCTACGTCTAACAATAAAAACTTGCCACGAGCTTCTGGTATTCGAGAAAATCGATAATGCAAAGTTGAATTTCGAGGTGTAGTAGGTAAACTTAAAATTCAGTTTTCTGCTCAATGAATCTTGTAGTGTAGTGCAAAAACTTTTTTGAAAAAATACTGAAATCGACTTTAACTAAAATTTCGTAAAATGTTTGCAAAAGATTGGATGCGAGGTGGGAACGAACCAAGAACCAACATAATACATGCATGCGCCGTGTGCACTACACTACATTGATCAGAGAACTGAATCTTAAGTTTACCTACTACACGTCGAAATTCAACTTTTCATTATCGATTTTCTCGAAAACCAGAAGCTCGTGGCAAGTAGACTCAACGGATTTTCAGACAGAATCACATAACGGATCGAATGGTATATGTCTCTAGTCATAACTCCATGGTGAGTTGAGACCATTACCTTGTAAGCAACCTGAAATCTCTCCCTCTTACCACCCTCTTGACCTCTTGTCGCTAATTATAACTATCCCTTACTCACTATCATTTCTCTCTTCCAGTCATTCACCCTTCATTCATTCTTTAGTCTTCCTTGTAGGAATTCAATTTTAACAGATGATGATGATTCTCGCCGAAACTTTTTCATAAACTAACATCTGTCTTGCCATAATCCATTGGCTTCCAGAAGAAAATAATCAATATCACCACCGTGACAAGAATTACTAAGCTATACGCATTTTATCTAGGAGTATGTCTTCATCCCTCCCAATTCGAGGCTTGGAATGGTAAGAAGTTCGAGGAAGTCAACCCCAAAGGTTCGAGGATCTTTCTAAAAATCAAGAATTTTCAGAAATCTTTTTCAAAAATTTTGTTATTTATTTTAACATCATAATATTTATAGGAGAGGGATACGAAACCATGGATGACTGGCTTTTGGATGTTTTAGAGGGAAAAATCAAGGACAACACTGGAGGTAAGCCTACAAATTGATAATCGACTCTGCTCCTTTTGATCTTTGATCTTTGAGGGGCTTTGTACTATAACAATCCCGACAAAGAAGGCTACCCTGCATGGACTAATAATGTTCAGAAGGGAGTCAAGATCGGCGACCATCAATTCTACGTTGAGTAAGCTCCAGAGCTCATTTGAGCTCCACCCAGACTTTGCATCTAATCCTAATATCGCTGTTAAATTCTTGCCATTGTTGTCGTATAAAACTATTTTATCAATGTGTTCGCGACCTATATGTATCATTCGAAATAAGAAATACAGAAGAACAAAAATGTAGACTTCGTGGATAGCTTTTTTATAATAGGTTGCTCTTTTAGAAAATTTTTAAAAAATTTTCTTCCTTTGTTTTCCGTTTTTGGTAGTTATTTCTGTAACTACGGATCAGGGCTGGGATTTTTTGTTTGTTTTTTTTTGTTTTTTTGGTTTTTTTGGGTTTTGAGAATTTTTTGTTTGGTATTTTTTTTGTTTGGTTTTTCTGCAAAAACCAAAAAATAACAAAAAAATCGGATAAAGAAAATTTACACAAATTTGCTTGAAAAGTTAGTTTATGATCAGTTTTGTTGTTCATTTTTCACCGTAAGACAATATTGGTGAGTGTAATATTACGGAATAGTGTTAAAGAAGCGGATTTCTTCTTGAGTGACTTTACTTGTCAGGCAGGGCTACAGATGACATCTACCTGAATACAAAACCAATATTATCTCAAATTATGTATGCCCCAAATACCGTAATCCGACATGAAAGTTCGTTGTTGCGTCAAGGAAATGCCAGGGATAATGCGGCCTTTTGAATTTGAAAGCTGAATATAGAGAAAATAGCAAACGGGAATCCAAACCGACGTGGTGCGGTTACAAGCGCTGATTACTAACCAGTGCTACACGGTCTACGCCTTTGGCCATTCGAATCTATTAGAGAATACAGAACGCGACGTTCTTCATGATAATAACGCACCCTCAATATCCCGATTCCCTTACTTTAACTAATCAATAAAATGTTGCCGATAACAAATCGATAACGGATTTATCTTCTATGTTTGTTTTAGATGTAGATTTTAAGAATTTTGACTCTGAATAAAGAATAGTTGCTATATAAAGTTAGAGCAACACGAGATAATGTTAAAATTTTCTCGGAACAGTGGGAAAAATTAATTATTATATTTTTTTGGTTTTTTGTTCGGTGAGAAATTTTTTTTGTTGAACCCAAACAAAAAATTTTTTGGTCGAAATTATTTTTTGTCCCAGCCCTGCTACGGATGAAAAGCTACATCTATTTAAAGATGGAGGCCTGCGAATGTCTATGCAAAAGAATAGCATATCTATTATGCAAGGGACAAGTGATATGCAAGAAATTAGCACGACCATTCATCAATCCCGTAGCGCAGAGGCAAAAGTGTTCACTAATAAGCGTAACGTCGCGGGTTCGAAACCTATTGCTGAACTTTCCTATTTTAAAAATTTCGCGCCTTTGCCTGTACATCAAGCATGATTCATTCATGATTCTTGCGATCAATAAGCTGAATTAGCATAAAATAATTTATGTATAGTATGTAGAATAACTTTTGCTATCTTCCCGTCTTTACAGTTTGTTCACGAAAATATTGCTCGGACTCCACCTTTAAGGAAATGGAAAAGAATAATATTAATAATCAAAGTCGAAAAACATCGGTTTTATATGTACAATTGAATAAATTAATCATTACTCTAATCATGAAGCATTATCAAATGTAGAGATTCAAATCGAATTAGATTAATATTTCTTCACATTATGATTTGTGTTGATATCGCTATTTTCCCCGGCTCTACCGATAAAATATTCCATAGTGACATAATATGAAAATTAGATGTAGCACCATGATGAACAAATATTCATTTATCTTGTTTAACGTTATTTAGTTTTAACTTTAACGTGCATGCAAAACTATATGTATGAACCGTATAATCAGGAGATTTATTTCATTAATCAGTGTTTTCCTTGTTGACAATATCTGACATTGGCAACGGAAACATTAGCATCACCATGGGCAATGAAACCGGTTCTTTCAACGATATCGCCCGGAGATAACTTTATGAATGAAGGAGTGCGGAAGGTTCCCGATGACGTCTCGTAGAGGTTCCATTTCTCGCCGAGATTCTGGAAAATACATTTTGTTAAAATTTAATTTAAATGCATTTTAAAATTCTGTTATTTATAAAAGCAAATTGCAAAATTCACAGAGAGCAAACTTGCCCAAATATGGGCAATAGATTTGCCAACTTACACAACTTGTGTACACGATTTACCCACATTCAGGCAAATGGTAGCCCAAAAACCAGCGATTTACCCATATACAGGCTAACATTTGCCAGAATACGGACAAATCGCTCGCCAACTAACGATACTCGGGCAAATTTAATCTCTGTGTAATGTTCACCGATCAACCTAAAACGATGTCCAATCAAAGCATTTCCATAATTTCTGACATTACTTACCGCATCGATTTTCAGTTCTATACGGCATATCTGCTTTTCACTATTGTTCTTCATCTTGACCACATAGTGCTTTGTCGCTTGTTCGTCCTCAATATTTTATTTTATTTTATTTATCAAAGATGTGACAACATCTGAAACGATGAAATGATGTTTTAATATATTCATTAATCATTTGTGTTAATACTTGTTGTATAGAACTTTTCCTCTTGCAAGGCTACATATGGTTCCACTTAATTTTATTCAAAAATATTGATTTGTGCTAATATATTTTGCTATTAGAACATACTTGCATGTCCTTCTTCACGGACAATGTGACAGTCACAGGATCATTGCTAGTTTGTTGTTGTTGCTCCTCTTCAGCTGATGAATGGGAGACAAACGCTAACAGAAAAACCAGAAGTATATAATGGCAGCGCATTCTGAAATGGCTAAGAATACATTTTTACATCAACCATTCAAATGCTAACAATGTGCGTAATTTTCAAAAATATTTAATGGTTATTTGTGTTGATAATGTCTCGCTAGTTGAAACGCGAGCAACTTGCGAGAAACAATCGGAATCTTTGGAGAACCTTAATAGCGACCCAGCTGACCTAACTCACTGTTCGCAAATATCGAATGCAAAAATTATCGAACATAATATAAATTGATGAAAAAGACTCGGAAAACTACTATAACCGCCACGTTCCGTTTTTTTTTGAAAGGAAAAAAGATACTAGTAGGTTGTTCTTTAGAGAGAAAAAAACACTAGGTAATCGATGGGGCGGCGATAATAGAATGATTGGATAGAGGTTCAAAAGACGAAAAACATGAAGAGTGCCAACAGTTGTTGCCTATGTGACATCACAATCACAAACAATATAGATAAGTGTGAGAGACATAACAAGAAACTAACAATCAGGTGAAATTTTTGAAATAACGAAAACATAATTATTGTTTATTTAGCTTTAAGGGACTGGTGGAAGTGTGAACTAAAAATATATTGACGGTGGCAATTCTTCGGTTTCTGGCCATTTAATTTTCATATGACCCCATTCCCCTATAAAAGCATTCGATTCCTTCTCAAAGAAATCAAAGAGTTTCCAAATTTTTACTATCGCAATATTGTATGGACCTTAAAGACGGGGAACCCCTGAAAACAATCATAAGTTCGTATCATGATTTTTTTCAGAGACAGATACTTTCGTGATAGAGCGATTATTATTTATTGCGCCGGTATAGTTTGGTATTTATACCGCACGATTGCTTCCTTCTCTCCTGGGTTCGATTCCCGGTTGTAACACCGCCTCCGCCTCAACAAGGCGCCCGAAAGGTGAATTGGTAATGACTAGATCATGCGGTAGAGTAGGACAGAAGAAGAGATTAGGCATTGTTTGACATTTTTCACATGTGATAAATCGTATTAAAATTATTAACTTAATTATGTCTCTATGCAAATTCCTCAATGATTGATGATTTCATTAAAACATTCACTTTTCTCTTCCACTATTGTCTTCATATTTCTCATCACTTCATTCTTCCAACTTCTTCTCGTCTTGCACGGTCCACTACCATTCTCGTCATCACGCCCTCTCTGCGCATGAAAGATACGGTTAAGGTAAGCAAAAATCGATCTTATCGATTATCACCCTTTATTGATCAATAGTTTTCCCTCATTTATCGATTACCTATTAATAAGTGTGCAAAGGAGGCCTAAATCTCCTAGCATGAAACTCTCCTATTCAGATAACACTGAATGAGGTTACCGCTGATTCTTTCGAACAGACATCTACATAAGCGAAGAAGTAATCGATGGATTAATCTTTGATCTTTGGTGATCTTCAAACGTTCACTGATAACGACCGCAAAATAACATTTCCTTTTGGCCAAATACGGATAAATTGATTATTTCCATGAGATCGTTTAAGTGGCAAAAATTGACAGATTATGGAAAGATATTTATTTATTGCGCCGGTATGACGCTGAAAAAGTTAAGCTGATAAAGTTGATTCAATGTCAATGTCAATGACGGCTGATTGACATGGAAAGAAGTTTTTTATTCAAAATTTTTGCCTTTTTTTGACGTGGGAGACGACAAGACTGGCAAAGTTGACATTTTTCACACATAAATCGACTTGATGATATCAGAGTGAAAGTAACTTTTGTGATTCCGCAATTATGGCTACTGTAAAGAAAACAGTTAAACATGTAAAGAAATGTACTTTATTCAGTTTTTTTCTCTTTCGCCTGATCTACGACATGATAATCAATTAATCAATTTTATCAAATCAGGCAATAAATGACATGATAGGCTTCCTTGAAATTTTAAACACGCCATATACATTGAAGAGCTAAAAAATAACAAATTATGGAACGATAATTATTTTTTGCGCCGATGTGGCGTCTGTTCTACACGGAAAGATGCTTTCATGATTCAAAATTGCTTGCTCTTTCACATGGTATACCACACGATGCATTGTTGACAATTTTCACATGCGATAAATCATATTAATATTATTAACTTATGTCTACGCAAATTCAACAATGACTGATGATTTCATTACAACAATAATTGTCTTCGTATATTTCATCATTTCATTCTTCCTACTTGTCCTCGTCTTGAACGGTCCACTACCATTCTCGTCAACACGCCGTCTCAGCGCTCGCGAAGGTTAAGGTAAGCAAATATCGAGCTTATCGATTGTCACCCTGTATTGATTAATATTTTCCCCTCATTTATCGATTACCCATTCATAAGTGTTTCAAGGACGCCTAAATCTCCTAGCATGAACTCTCCTATTCAGATATCATTGAACGAGATCACCACTGAAGCCTCATATTCTTCCGAATGGCTGAGCACAGACCTATAAGCAAAGAAGTAATCGATGGATTGATCTTTGATCTTTGGTGATCTTCAAACGTTCACTGATAAGGACCCTAATTAGCAATTCCTTTTGGCCAAATACGGATAAATTGATTATTTCCATGAGATCGTTTAATAGGTAAAAATGTACAGATTATGGGAAGATAATTATTTATTTTGCCAGTATGTCGACGCATAAAATTAAAAGAATTTTTATTTATTGAGATTTTTTTTTGCTTTTTCACCTGGAATACGACACGACAGAGATTGGTGATTTTTTCACAACATAAATCGACTTGATGCTATGAGAGTGAAAGTTACTTTTCGTGAATCCGCAATTATGGCCACTCTAATATCACGGGTCTGTAACAATGTAGCAAAAATGGTCGGTTCTGCCACTAGGAAAAATTTTTTGTCTTTGATTTCGATGAAAGTCGGTCAGTGGGTGTGGTTAGGGGTCATGAGAAGGCGTAACCACTTGATTTGGCCAAACTTGCAAATTATCGATTTTTTGTGATCTTCCCTGAAAATGATCATAACTCGGTTCATTTCCATCGTACAGCGAGCGTACAGGTGTCATTCGAACCGTTTTCTAATTCTCTCCAAAAAAGTTGTGAATGACCCGTTCGCTGCTAAGTCGTCTTTAGGGCGAAAAGAGCGAAAAACAATTTTTTTGAACAAAAATGAGACCTGTTCTCGAACATTTTCTCTTGAACCCTTCAGTATTATTGCAGAAAACAAGTTGTCAGATCACGGACAAAGTCGGTATGTTGTTCATTTACCGTATCTCTGTCCCCTCAATACCGTTTAAAGGTGGAGAACCGCGAATGCCCATTCAAATCTCTTGTATCTCGCTTATGCAAGTGTAAAGTGATATGCAAGAAGAGTAAGTCACCTCTTGTCAATCCCTTAGCGCAGTGGTAACACTTCTGTCTAGATAGCGCATGGCCGTGGGTTCGAATCCTATTGCCGAACTTTCCTATTTTCAAAAAGCGCGCCTTTGCCTTCGATTGCAAGCATGATTCATTCATGTTTCTAGCAATCAATAATCAGAATTAGAAAAAAATAAATGGTGTATTGTATGTAGAATAACTTTTGCAACCTTTCTGTCTTAACAGTTTGCACACGAAAATGTTCGCGGGAGTCCACCTTTAATAGAGTACACGGGACTTGGCCATTTTTTCGCCTCAGCAGTTTTTTGATCGTATCTGTCTTCAAAATTATCCAATCGACTATCTTTAAAAAAAGAAAATGATGCTCTAGTAAAGGCGAATAAAAAGTTCTTTCATGATCGAATAGCTATGACAACACATTTTCGAGTTATTCGAGGAAAATCACAACAATTTCTCCTTTTTCATCGATTCCAATGAATGAAGGGAATTATTTTTTGTGCTGCTAAAAACCACCCAATCGACTTTATTTTTCATTATACATGAGAAACTGTTATAAAAGTAAGCAATCAATATGAAATTATCAAAATCACTGATCGAAAACGAGGGATGTAGACAAGTCAGGGGCCCATCCGTGAACAGAGTGTTCATCTCGGTTTTCATCCAGTTGTAGATTGCATCGGAGGAGATAGTCAGATCATCCTCATGTACTTTCACTTCATCCTCAATTCCTCCTCCCTCCTCATCGTATTCCTTCTCCCAGTCGTTGATGAAATCCATGTCCAGTGCCACATCTCTCTTGGCTCTTCGGGCGCTCTTCAGCTTCTTCTTTGTCTCCTCCTTCTTCTTCACTACCAGATTCCGAATGCAGTTCTTGATCTGAGCGTGTGACATTCGGTTTGCGGGCATGATATCTGTTCTGGCCTTCATTCTCTTCTCGACTTCTTCTGCTCTCATAGTCAGTTTATTCCTGGCGGCGTAGAATTCCTCGAAGTGGTCGACCACCATTTGCCTGGCAACAGGGTCGTAGGGGGCGCTCTTCTTCCGAATGCGAAGTGCCCATCCCATCCTTTTCTCTCTCGCTTTGTAAATTGGTGAGGCGAAAAGGAGAAGAAAAGGGGAAAGGAGACACTAAAGTGTGCATTAGGTGATCAGACCAGTAAGTGAATAAATAATTTTTGCAACAACGTTTCCATAACTGGCATGAAAAAGCCTACAAAATCGGTGTTGATGAGGTTTTCCTCGAATAATTCGAAAATGTGTTGTCATAGCTATTCGATCATGAAAGAACTTGTTATTCCCCTTTAGTAGAGCATCATTTTCTTTTTTTAAGATAGTCGATTGGATAATTTTGAAGACAGAAACGATCAAAAAACTGCTGAGGCGAAAAAAATGGCTAAGTTCCGTGTACTCTATTAAACGGTATTGAGGGGACAGAGATACGGTAAATGAACAACATACCGACTTTGTCCGTGATCTGACAACTTGTTTTCTGCAATAATACTGAAGGGTTCAAGAGAAAATTTTCGAGAACAGGTCCCATTTTTGTTCAAAAAAAATGTTTTTCGCTCTTTTCGCCCTAAAGACGACTTAGCAGCGAACGGGTCATTCACAATCATTCATTCGGGTCGCTCTCTGTACGATGAAAATGAACCGATTTATGATCATTTTCAGGGTAGATCACAAAAAATCGATAATTTGCAATTTTAGCCAAATCAAGTGGCTAGGACTTCTCATGACCCCCAACCACACCCACTGACCGACTTTCATCGAAATCGAAGACAAAAAATTTTAAAAAAATTTTCCTAGTGGCAGGCGTTGCTACACTTTTACCGGAGACCCGTGATATGGACAAAGTGCTTTATCTCTTTAATGACCTCTTCAACATACTTATCTACTCTTTTTTATCGAAAGTTTTACGGGTTTTTTTGTTGTTTCTTTGTGTGTAAAAAAACCAGAAACCGAAGAAGTTCCTTGCTGGTTATAAGGACATTATATTAATGGTCATAGATAGTGTCATCATGATCGTCCATTATCCATGATGTGTGATGATCGATGATCGCTGAGTGTGCTCAATTGGACCCACAGTTGCAAAAGGAAACAGGGACGCCCAGTCAAGAGATGGAGGGACGATTTCGTGAAGGCAGCTGGTCCACAATTCATCCAAATTGGGAGGCACAATCGTTTGGAATGGAGGAATTTCATGGCAACCCAGCTACGAAACACCCATTAGCTTATAAAGTTGTTAAATGTCAAAAAAATGTCAAAAGATAGTGTCATAATTAATTATCAAAACATCTTTCATACTCATTTATCAACATCTAACATCTTCTCCTCTTTCCGTATTATTGAAATAATTATTTGGAAAATAATAATAAAAAATAGTGAAAAAAAGGTTAAACTAGAAAAAAGTCATTTCACGATATGTGTTCAAATAAATGACCTCTGCGGACCAATGGGCAAAAGCGTAGGGGGAGGCGATTACTGTATGTATCAAACAGTGCAAAATGGTTGGGGGGGGGGAGAATCTTTTGCTGATCGACTTGGGGATTGAACTTCTCTCGTCGAGCAACCTTTGTTGTTTCGCCATGGGTCCCCAATAGTACTCAGATTAAATGGTCGTAATGTACTGACAAGGGAACCACTTAACCATAAGTCATTTTTCTCTAATTTTGATTTCTTGACGCGAATCTACATGGAATAAGGTATCCAAAAAGGTAGGTCACAAGAATCACATTCGCGTTTTAAGGCCTTTTTTCGGCTTCTGAAAAAAGCACTAGATTTGCATCTCGCCCGCCTCTTTCGTGCAGCAGAAAAGACTCGCAGAAGAGAGATAGGGCAGACAAGTGGCCGAGTGGTGTAGTGGTCTGGAGCGCGCGCGCTCACTCCGACTTTTGGTGGTTCAATTCCTCGCTAACACCAAATATTTTTGCTGTTGCTTACTATGACGTTTAAACACGATTTGTGCATGTAAATATCAAAATTTTTCTTTAACGATAATAATTTATTGCCTAAACATAATATCTACAAGGAAAACAACAAAGAAGATGAAAAAGTAACAATGTATATGGGCTACATATATATTTTATCGACATGCTCAGCATGAAACAATACATGTGGGTGAAGCAAAAATAAATTAATTAATCACAGAAATACTCTCGATAGGGATTGAAATTGAAGAGGGTACGAAGGGTAGAAATTGGGTATCATAGAAGAAAGTGATAGAATGGGGGTGGAAGGGGGGAGGGGGAATCTCTCTTTGTTGGGACCATCCCTCTCACGTATCAGACGTCGATATATTGCTTGGTTGGATGAGACCGAGCAGGACTTGTATGGATCAACGAGCGACAGCAACAGATTGAGTAGTGCATAGAATAATCGGTGGAGGAGGCCGATATTGAAACTTGACACGTGAGAATCTCTAAGATGGACTTACAAATGAGAGATACAATAGGGGAAATGGTAGGTGCTACCTGGTCTGAACGAGAGAAAAAGAGCTTGAATGACTAGGATGCAAAAAGAGTAGGGTATTCACTATTGATTAATAATGATTTGAACTGTGAATGTGATTCGGCTGATAATATGCTAGGTGGTAATCTATTCAGCCATCTAATAACTCTTAGGGGGAAAGAGTTATATCTAATGTTGTTTCGAGTGAATTCTAAGGCGAGGCCATAAGAGGAGCTACGGGGTCGGGTCGGCTGAAACTTAAAGAATGTATCGATCGGAATGATCGACTCTCCATACAGTATCTTTCTCGCTAGGAGAAGATCACTGATTACTCTTTGCTCATTTAATTGCTTCATAGAGAGTGTCTTAAGACGATTAGAATAGGAAGGCATAGAGAGAGGAGAGACGTGGAAGCAACGGGAGAAGACAATTCTTGTAAAGAGACGTTGGACCTTTTCAAGTCGTTTACTATCTTTAGATGTGAGAGGATACCAAAAAGAGGAAGCAAAAGAGAGATGAGGCAAAACATATGTGGTATAGCATTTAACTAGTATTTCAGGAGAATCAACAGATACAGCTTTAAGGAGAAGATGAAGGGCAATTTGAGACTTAGTGATACGATCATCAATAGAAGCAGTGGGGCTTAAAGACGAAGTGATTTGAATGCCTAAATCACGGACTTGTGATAGAATAGATAGAGGGGTCTGATTTATAGAATACAAAGGGATAAATGATCGAGAACCGATATGAATGATATTACATTTAGGAGCAGAGAGAGACAATTGATTGTGATCAGTCCATACATTGATAGCATCAAGAGCGGATTGCAACTGTGAGGATATAATATGTTGAGAAGACTTATCATATGACACATACAATTTGATATCATCTGCATAAGCGTGGGAAGTGACATTGGGAAAGGGAGATAAACAATGGGGCAAATCGGCAATATAAAGTATGAAAAGGATTGGTCCAAGGACTGAACCCTGGGGTACTCCTGAGATAACTGGGTGAAAATCGGATAATACATTGTCTAGTCTAACAGAGAAATAACGATCAGATATGAAAGAGTGAAGCCAGTGAAGCATACTACCAGAGATACCGTAATGTGCACATTTGGAGATGAGCTTTGAGTGGGATACGGTATCAAATGCGCGGGAAAAATCTAAGTAAACAATATCGGTAGCTAAGCCATGAGAAAGTGCGTTTGTCCAGTCATTCTGACACAAGAGGAGATTTGAAAGGACAGAGGCTTGGGAACGAAAACCGTGTTGGTGTAAGGGTATGATATTGTTATCAATCAAGAAGGGAAGGAGCTTAGCTTTCACTAATCTCTCCATGGTCTTGGAAGCAGCTGATAAAATAGAGATAGGACGATAAGATGAGGGTAGGGTTGGGTCTTTACCAGGTTTGGGAATGGGCGTGATCAGAGATCGTTTCCATAGAGAGGGTACTGTAGATGATAAGAGACTAAGATTAAATATATACATGAACAAAAGAGATCAACAATCAACATCTATGGAGCCATCTACGTTCTTCCGGATTGAGATCATCACGGGATACAGTTGTCGTTGTCTTCACATCAAAGCGAGTAGCAAGATATCCGACTATCAGCTGATTACGAACAGGGAAAAGGTCCATAACCAATGCATATGACAAAAAAATATGTAAATAACACAGTAGATGCTATACCAAAACAGGTTGAAACATGTAAATGCCTCGAAAAACATGGCAAAAAGTATCGACTGCTTGAGAAATTGAACCACCAAAAGTCGGAGTGAGCGCTCGCGCTCCAGACCACTACACCACTCGGCCACTTGTCTGCCCTATCTCTCTTCTGCGAGTCTTTTCTGCTGCACGAAAGAGGCGGGCGAGATGCAAATCTAGTGCTTTTTTCAGAAGCCGAAAAAAGGCCTTAAAACGCGAATGTGATTCTTGTGACCTACCTTTTTGGAAACCTTATTCCATGTAGATTCGCGTCAAGAAATCAAAATTAGAGAAAAATGACTTATGGTTAAGTGGTTCCCTTGTGAGCGTCTCTGCTTCTAGAAGCTAGCTATATATAGAGATTTAAGCTTCGCCCATTTGACTGCGCGGGGATGGACACTCATATGAAATTCAAATCACACCATAACACCCCAAAAAATTTATTCATAGACGAAGTACAAGAATGGCGTTCTCGCAGAAAAGACGGATGATGAGTTCAGGACGACGTCGGATAACGGAGTACGAGGAGTTCAACAATGAGATCCTTTGACAACGAGAAAGCCCATGAAGAAGAAATACAGAAATCTCGAAGAATCTAAACGTATTCGATTACGATCAATAACGCAGAATCTGTCGTCCAATTGGGTTTATACTAGGGTTGCAGGAACGGGGGCGAATTCTACGCACCCAATTGCCATCCCTTCCCTTCTCTCTAGCAATCGCCCGTGAGAGACACTCTCTCCCTTCCTAAATTCGTAGTTTGGCCTATCACTGCGAGAGAGTGCGTAGTCCCCGCACCTTTGCGGGGACTACGCACTCTTTCTCGCCTCTCACTGACCCTATCCCTACTCTCTCTCCGCTCCACCCGGCTCGCCCCCATTGAGGCATGTTTGAAGACACATCTAACTCCCCTCTCATCTGAGAGCTTGGCAGTCAACATCAAAGTTGTAGCTCACATCGATCCGGTTTTGATTCTTTTTTGGAAGAGTCGATACGATCAAAACAAACGAAGCTACATTCGTTCTACGGTTTCAGATGGAAATCGAAACAATTACCGTTCAAATAAATGTTGGTGTGGACATTTGAATTTCTCTCAATGATCATAGGAATCAGATTTCCCCCTGAACATTTATTATGTTGAGTTCCTGTCATTCCATCTATTTTTCATTTCAATGATTCAATGTCTCGAGAGGGACATTGTTAACCTCTCATGGTCCGCTCTTCCACTCTCGTCGCTCTGCTGGTTGTGAGATTATCTATGACGACAGGGACGATTACGATCCCGATTGGAAACGGCTGCGATTCTTGTCGGGAGCTGTACGACTTTGGCGGAAGTTTAGACGATTGAGTAGATCGGTGGAATGAGCAGTTGAGTCTATCTCGAATGAAACAATCGATACGATACTGTTGTATTGACGGAGAGTAGTCGAGAGACAATGGAGATAAGAGAGAGCTTCAGACAAAGACCAAACCGAACGAAAACAACTTAAAAAGGTCATAACTTGACTTAACTTCGTATTTCGACCTGATTTTTTTTGCGTGGAATCTTGACAGTATTAACTATCGAATGCACGGCTTAGATTTTATGAAAATAATTTTAAAAATAGTTTATTATGCGTATAAAATGTACTTGCATAAGAAAATGACAAATGGTGCTAACGAACGGAAGTCACAATCGAGAGGCGATCGAGATGTAGCCGTCTACATCTCGCACCGCCTCTCGATTGTCTCTCCGCTGCCTCTCTCTAACCCGGCTGACCTTCGCCGCGCGCTATATTATATAAAAGAGATCGGCATAGTTTCTGAACTATGCAAAACAAGAAAGTCTCTTGTGGGAGTGGTTGGCTACTCTCGTACCAAATAAACAAGTGTATTTTATACGGTCAATAGCTACAAAAATTCAGAAAAATCTCTCAAAAATATTTCAAACAATATTGAGCGTATAAAAATCACTTGATTTATTTGTAGAAGAGACTTTCTTGTTTCGCATGGTTAAGAAACTATGCCGATCTCTTTTATATATAAAATAGCGCGCGGCGAAGATCAGCCGGGTTAGCGAGAGGCAGCGGAGAGACAATCGATAGGTGGGGCGAGATCTAGCCTTTGAGCGACTTCCGTTCGTTAGCGCCCAGTGTCATTTTCTTATGCAAGTACATTTTATAAGTACAATACTTTACTTTGTTTAAAATGATACTTAATAATTTAAATACATTATTTGTATCCCGACGATCTGTGTAAGTTCAATGAATGGAGTCATGTAATGAGATACATCCATAATAAGGTGAAATCATGATGTTAGCACATTTACAGAAACATTCTACAGTACACTACAGTATACCAATTTTGCTTCGCTGCGCTAGCTGTTTTTTTTCATTTGTTATTATTATACATAAGTGCATTGGGCAAACAAATCCACACTAAAAACACTTAGATAATAAATATTGCATCAAGACCGTGAAAAATGAAAACAATGTAACAATCTCGGACACCGGGACATCGTATATTTATGGTATGCGAATTTTTATTGATCTGTCATTGATAATCTCACAACCAGCAGAGCGACGAGAGTGGAAGAGCGGACCATGAGAGGTTAACAATGTCCCTCTCGAGACATTGAATTATTGAAATGAAAAATAGATGGAATGACAGGAACTCAACATAATAAATGTTCAGGGGGAAATCTGATTCCTATGATCATTGAGAGAAATTCAAATGTCCACACCAACATTTATTTGAACGGTAATTGTTTCGATTTCCATCTGAAACCGTGGAACGAATGTAACTTCGTTTGTTTTGATCGTATCGACTCTTCCAAAAAAGAATCAAAACCGGATCGATGTGAGCTACAACTTTGATGTTGACTGCCAAGCTCTCAGATGAGAGGGGAGTTAGATATGTCTTCAAACGTGCCTCAATGGGGGCGAGCCGGGTGGAGCGGAGAGAGAGTAGGGATAGGGTCAGTGAGAGGCGAGAAAGAGTGCGTAGTCCCCGCAAAGGTGCGGGGACTACGCACCCTCCGGCTGTCACTAATCTGTCGTGCGGGAAATGCCGAGAGAGGGGCAAGAGATGGGAAGAGGGCGCGGTAAATTCGACTACGCCTACGCAACGGCAACCCTAGTTTATACTATATTATACTTTGTTCAAAAGTTGTGTAAAGAAAAGCAAATAAAACTCATTATTATACACTATTGACTCTCCTTGTTCACGCAGAAATGAAGTTCAATAATATATCTTTTGATAGAGAAGAAGTCTTGGCTTGGGAATATCGAATGATCGAAGAATCTAAATATATTCGGTTAAAATGAAAAGGACAGAATATTTTATTAAACGGAATATGAATTATTGCATTACTCTTAAAGGAAACGTATCTGAAACGGGTCCGAGACCACTTTGTAAAGAAGTCGTCCCAAGGGGGTGGGAGCGAATAATCATCACGGAAAGATTTGCTGGAATACCATCTTTGAAGTTGAATGCTCAAAGGAGAACCAAGCCCAGATTGAAGGATTTGATGAGAAACCACGAATCAATTGATAATAAATTATATCCATTACAATCGATAGAATACAGTCACTGATTAATGGATATTGATTACTATAAGAAGATTCAGGTTAGATAATAGAGAGAAGGTATTCACTAAAGGTATTTAGAGACCATTCGGAAACACTAGATGTACTATATTTTTATTTCTCTACGCAATCAACTATCGCATATTTACGCTATCCCAAATGATGTAATATTTCAACTTATTGTCAGTTGTATTACTACTGTGCGCCTTACTTTCTCGAACGATAGAGAATAATCATGTATTTTCGAGATCGTCTGGAGTAAGCTCACTTATCTATTGCAGTTTAGTAGTACAACCTTCCGCTAAGATCATTTGCAGTTAGGATAGCGTACCCTTTGTACATTAAGGAAAACAAACATATCTGAGGAGGTTTCGAGTCCAAAAGATGTGAAGTTGCTTCGACTTCGGAGTGAGCAAGAACATGACATTCTTCATTGAGTTCCATCGTTCGTTGTCTAGTGAAGGGCAGTGAGATCTGAACGAATATTATGTTATAGTACGATTTGAGCACGACACATAAGGTTTAAAGGTACACCCCGAACTAATTTGAATCTCAGTTTTGACAATGCTCCCATTGACAAATAGAGCATTGTTTGCAAAGAGCGTGGCCAGAGCGGAGAATCAAATTATCTCGGATATGACTTCAAGTCAAAATGTTGAAACACCTTTTTAAGTAGACTTCTAATTTTGAATTACTCGAGACAATGGAATGGAAAATGCACTGTTGGAAAAGGTGATAGGAAATTAATTATGAAAACCGAATCAATATTTGGAATACAAAATTTCAAAGATGACTATAATCAAAAGATGAAATGAGACAAACTGTGGGATAGGGATAGGGATAGGAATAGACTGTCGATTGTTGGATTGATGAGAGAGAGTGAGGTCAGACCAATGTAAGCGTCCTTTACCCTGCGCTCTCTGCACTCTCTCATGTCTCTATACTATCTCGTCAAACTACAATTTCTGACGAAATAGACTCCTTGTTAGCAGAGGAGATCTCAAAGCAAGGAATAACGATGGGTCGCCTAATCATCTCGAGTCATCACGCCGTATGGGCGCTTGTTCCGCAAATGCGCACACTTGCCCCGCCCCCTTCAAGCCCCGCCCCTCTTTACAGGCAGAGGGCCTGGAAGGGGGGAGAGGCCCCAGCCGGCTCCTGCTCGGCGACTTCTCCAAGGATATGGAGAAGTCCGGGGTAGGGAAGGGACTTCATCGCGAAGGCCCTTCCCCAAACCAAAATTCTCTCGAATGAGAGAGGCGCAACTGATGAATCAGAGGCGAAGAATGAGGGGTCAAGCGCTATTTATAGGGAACAGTACAAACTACAAGAATCGCATGTGCACCCTCTAACTGGAACACGCTCTCTCACTCACTCTCTCACTGTCTAGCTATCTCTCATCTCTCATCTCCTCTGCGTGTCTGATCCGATTCTTACTGTCTGCGCTCTAGTAACAGATACCGTAAAAATGAAATAGAACGTTACAATTAGGCGATTGTACGGAATTGTAGGAAATTTCTCCATATTTGTCCTTATCTTTCAATTTTACATTTTTCTGTGTTCATTCTCATGTAAAATGACATTAGACTTTCATTCAGAGATGGAACACCAACCCAATTAAGAAAGAATAAACAGATTTAAAAGTCATTGAAAAATTCGGATTTTCCATTAAAGTTGGCTTTTGATGGAGAGAAAGGTGATTGGAAGACTATGATCGGAAGAGCAATAAAAAAGATATGAATAAATTTTGAAAATAACATAGAACAAAGTGTAATGGGTACACTACATAGCCCAGAATTCACAGCATTTGGAATAGTGGTTAAGGAAATATAAATGATACATTTTTTAAGGCATGAAAAATTGGAGATTTTCATGTATAATCTAATACTTATTTTCGTTTTGACGGTGCTCTCTTATAGCAAGTATAGTCGAGCTAGGTGACTTGGGAGAGGATGCAGAATGGTATTTAGACTGGGTTCTTGACATAATCGGGGGTTGGAAGTGATACATACAACTTGTTCCATCCCTTTTGCCGTATTGTCTATTTAGACTGGGTTATTGACATAATCGGGGGTTGGAAGTGATACATACAACTTGTTCCATCCCGTTTTGCCGTATTGTCTATTTAGACTGGGTTATTGACATAATCGGGGGTTGGAAGTGATACATACAACTTGTTCCATCCCGTTTTGCCGTATTGTCTATTTAGACTGGGTTATTGACATAATCGGGGGTTGGAAGTGATACATACAACTTGTTCCATCCCTTTTGCCGTATTGTCTATTTAGACTGGGTTATTGACATAATCGGGGGTTGGAAGTGATACATACAACTTGTTCCATCCCGTTTTGCCGTATTGTCTATTTAGACTGGGTTATTGACATAATCGGGGGTTGGAAGTGATACATACAACTTGTTCCATCCCTTTTGCCGTATTGTCTATTTAGACTGGGTTCTTGACATAATCGGGGGTTGGAAGTGATACATACAACTTGTTCCATCCCTTTTGCCGTATTGTCTATTTAGACTGGGTTCTTGACATAATCGGGGGTTGGAAGTGATACATACAACTTGTTCCATCCCTTTTGCCGTATTGTCTATTTAGACTGGGTTCTTGACATAATCGGGGGGTTGGAAGTGATACATACAACTTGTTCCATCCCTTTTGCCGTATTGTCTATTTAGACTGGGTTATTGACATAATCGGGGGTTGGAAGTGATACATACAACTTGTTCCATCCCGTTTTGCCGTATTGTCTATTTAGACTGGGTTATTGACATAATCGGGGGTTGGAAGTGATACATACAACTTGTTCCATCCCTTTTGCCGTATTGTCTATTTAGACTGGGTTATTGACATAATCGGGGGTTGGAAGTGATACATACAACTTGTTCCATCCCTTTTGCCGTATTGTCTATTTAGACTGGGTTATTGACATAATCGGGGGTTGGAAGTGATACATACAACTTGTTCCATCCCGTTTTGCCGTATTGTCTATTTAGACTGGGTTATTGACATAATCGGGGGTTGGAAGTGATACATACAACTTGTTCCATCCCGTTTTGCCGTATTGTCTATTTAGACTGGGTTATTGACATAATCGGGGGTTGGAAGTGATACATACAACTTGTTCCATCCCGTTTTGCCGTATTGTCTATTTAGACTGGGTTATTGACATAATCGGGGGTTGGAAGTGATACATACAACTTGTTCCATCCCGTTTTGCCGTATTGTCTTGCTATTCCATCATGATTAGTTCATCAAGAGCGAGAGAACATTAAGATATGAGAGAGTACGAAAGAGGGCGAGAGAGCGTTGGGATATGTGAGAGTATTAAAGAGGGCGAGAGAGCGTTGAGATATGAGAGAGTACGAGGTGTGAAGGTGGAGGGTGTGGGAAGGGGGCGGGGTGTGCGCATTTGCGGAACAAGCGTCTTTCTGTAAGCATTAATCTTAACAAAATCCAACATTATTCCAGATAACAGCGTGTTTATCTTCAGGGGAAAAAACCTAATGAAATGATTAAGACACCGGCTCAGTAAGATTCGAGGGTTGAGCCGGTGACCCCGGACATCGACCTCACCGATTTGGCTCAAAAATTTTTTGTGGATACCCCCATGGGCCCCCATCACAAAATGGGTATTCATTTGGGCTGGTTCCTTGAAACACAGATGTGGCGGGTTTTCGAAATTTGAAAACTCGATTTTCACCGAAAAAAAATGGAGCGACCTAGGACCAATGTTAGTGTCGATTAATTATAAGTATAAATAGACAACAAAAACTGGCTATACGACGGTCCGGAGATCCGATCGCAAACTGATTTTTTACCTCCTTAAAACATTCTAAAATTAATTAAAATTTTAAAACAAAAAAGTGCAGTCCAATTTTTGTCTCATCTTATAGAGCAAAAAATCCCGCGTCGAATGAGCGACAAAATTGAAAAATCGAAAGATACCTATTTTGAGAAAAATGGACCTGAAGATGACCCGAAAATTTTTTTTGTTTTCGAAACCCCTCATGTTTGTACTCATATTGAGGAGCTCGTCGAGTAGAACAACTTTCATGTTGAACGTTTTGTCTGAAACTCATGTACAAGAGAATTACATGAATTAAGATTTACTGGATCCTAATCGTTTAGATTGCTTGTATCTTGAGAACAAACGACTTTCATAGAATACGACCAACATGAGAAATGATGTACTCGACGAGTTCTTTAAAAAGAGTATAAACATGGCAAGGTTTCGACAACTTTTTTTTCATGACCACTTTAGAGACCATGTTTTTCAGAATAAGGGCCGACAATTTTTTTTCGTGAAACAACAGTATGGATTTTTGAGTTCTACAATATAGGCGTAATCAAATTGTGCACAAAAAATATTTTACTTTCGTTTAACTCAAAATTGTGTGAACAACCGTGTGAATAAATAAAACTCATGTAATTCTCTTGTACACGAGTTTCAGACAAAACGTTCAACATGAAAGTTGTTATACTCGACGAGCTCTTCAATATGAGTACAAACATGAGGGTTTTGAAAACAAAAATATTTTCGGGTCATATTCAGGTCTATTTTTCTCAAAATAGGTATCTTTCGATTTTTCAATTTTTTCGCACATTCGACGCGGAATTTTTTTCTCTATAAGATGAGACAAAAATTGGACTGCACTTTTTCTTTAAAAAAAAATTTTATTTTCGTTTTACTCAAAATTAGCAGGTAAACGTGTGAAACTCTCTTGTACATGAGTTTCAGACATAACGTTCAACATGAAAGTTGTTCTACTCGACGAGCTCTTTAATATGAGCACAAACATGAGGGGTTTCGAAAACAAAAATATTTTCGGGTCATCTTCAGGTCCATTTTTCTCAAAATAGGTATCTTTCGATTTTTCAATTTTTTCGCTCATTCGACGCGGAATTTTTTGCTCTATAAGATGAGATAAAAATTGGACTGCACTTTTTTGTTTTAAAATTTTAATTAATTTTAGAATGTTTTAAGGAGGTAAAAAAATCAGTTTGCGATCGGATCTCCGGACCGTCGTATAGCCAGTTTTTGTTGTCTATTTATACTTATAATTAATCGACACTAACATTGGTCCTAGGTCGCTCCATTTTTTATCGGTGAAAATCGAGTTTTCAAATTTCGAAAACCCGCCCATCTGTGTTTCAAGGAACCAGCACAAATGAATACCCATTTTGTGATGGGGACCCATGGGGGTATCCATAAAAAAATTTTGGGCCAAATCGGTGAGGTCGATGTCCGGCACTTCCTGGAATCTCACTGAGCCGGTGTCTTAAATTAGCTAATTAAATTATAACTGATATGTTCGCTTTATTTTTTGTGATTTCCATTTTGCTAAATTAGATGTGCTGTCTTCGTGATTAATGAATTAACAATCGTCACTATAAAAGGACGACGATTCCCGATTCTTCTCATATTCACTTCTTTCGTGGGTCTTCATCGCTCTTCAAGGTTTGCACTTAAGGTCTTAGGTTTTATCGTCATAGCCTTAAGGTCTTACGTCTTATCGTTATAGCCTTAAGGTCTTAGGTCTTAGCGTTATAGCCTTAAGGTCTTAGGGTATCTCATTGTCTTACTGTCTTAATCTCTGTTTTAGATGTTCGTTTTTTTGTTATTAAGAGACTTTCCTTCCCCTACTCGAAATACTGACGCAACTCACTCACTTCACACTCACTCCACGTCTTCCCTATTGCTTTTATCCTCTTCGGTGAGTCGATGTCCATAGCCTGTATGATTTTATATATATTATCTTATTATTAATATTGACGCTTTTGCAGCAGCTGGTGCAGGCCACTCTCTTCGCTTCTTGCAGACCGGCACCACAAGCTTCCTGCACTCTCCATTGACTTCGAAACTCCATCTGAGAATAAAGAGCTCGGATCCATATTCGTTTAATGCACTGTAATTGGATAACAATACATTGAGAACACGTTGATGAAATAAATGGAAAAATATTCATACAGAGCCGGGTAATTACACAAACCATAAGGATGGGTTGGTGAACTTATCTATCTATCAACCTTCAAAACAACGGCTAGTGTAGCGTAGTGGATAAGGTGTTGTCGTTTACATTTGACTGTCAGGGGTTCGATTCCCTTGTCCTAGTCTATATGAATGCTGCTGATTTATCGTTGTTCTTTGTACATATTTTCATGCCATTTGAAAGAGCGTAAAATTCTGAATAAGGTAAATCTCGGTTCACGTTGAACAATAATCTATTATGAAATATTTATTGTTGAATTCTTCAAGAACCATAATGACATTTTTGTCAACAATCCAAATGTAAAACAATATGATTAACGAAATCGAATCTACTGAAGAGCTCAATGTTTTAACAAGAGAAGCATTCCGATACGGAGCGACAGAGAGCGGTCAGTGATCGGAATAAATAATTTTATGAACAAGACAAAAAGAAAGAATTAAAGAAAATAATAATAGAAAAAAATAGTGAAAAAAACATTAAACTGAGTAGAAAAAAGTCATTTCACGATAATTATTCAAATAAATGGACCTCTGCGTAACAGTGGGCAAAAGCGTAGGGAGAGGCGATGTATCAAATAGTGCAAAATGGTTGGTAGTGTAATGCAATCGATTCGCAACGAAACGTTCCTTTGCTTTCTCCAGTGTGTTTTTTGCACTCTTTTCTTCCCCTCTCTTCGCATGCAGTCGGTGCTCTTCCAGCTTTATTCGACACTCGAATCTCCTCCAGCATATCGGCATCTTCTCATTGTGTCTTTAAATGAGTACCAGCAAGCTCCTGATCATCCCAAGCCGATGGGATGGGCACTAATCACTACGAAGAAGGGAGGGAAGTATAACCAGAAGGCGAAGGATCTGGTCACTGCACTTTTCAACGAGTACTACAATGATGCCAAGAAGCTGCGTGCGGAGGAGGTCGAGAAAAGAATGAAAGAAAGAGTGGACATCCTTCCCGATGAGAGAATGACCCACGAACAAATCAAGAACCTCATCAGAACTCTCGTCGCAGCGAAGAAGAAGCAACTCGAGAGTGAGGGAGTGAGGAGCCGAAGACGAAGAGCACTTCTGGATGATATGCTCATGGACTTGAAGGACGAAGAGATTCAGATCGAAGAGGAGTTCGATGTGGAAGAGTACCGATATCGGACATATCGGTGAATAGTTTCGTATTTCAGAAAGTTTATTTTTCAATGATGAATATCTCAGATAAACCTTTTTGCAATTTTATTTGTTATTCCTTCCTTTAACATTATTAACAAATATTTTTTTTTAAAACACACTGGAGAAAGCAAAGGAACGTTTCGTTGCGAATCGATTGCATTACACAGCAATTTGGTAGTGCAAAAACGGATTTTCAAGCATATCTTGAGAACGGTCAACTTTCATGACTTTTTCTATTAGGTCATTTTTATAGAGCTCGTCGAGAGCTTTCAATTGGTATACTATGCTTGAGAATTTGCATGAAAATGACGAGAGGTGAGATAAGAATTTTATTTTTGAATGAAAATAACGCAGTCCGGCTCCACTCTGAGGATCGATATGGCTTGTCGTGAGTTATGACTGATGAAATATGTACGTACCTCAATTCGAGGATGGGGAATCAGAATCGCGAATAAAAATCGTATCCTTTGTGGAACAGTTTTGAGAAAATTAGCATTTGGTACTCAAAAAATTAGTTTTTTGAAGAAAACAGGTAGAAGATGGCGTTTTTGCACGTATCCTTTGATGAGTAACTTCTAGATTAGTTCATTTTGAGTCGATTAGAAAAAAATTGTTTGCTGTAGGTCAAAAATTGAGTGAGATATGGCTTCCCGAAGTGGAAGATCAAAAAATCGATAAAAATGCAAATTTGGCGAAATCAAGTGCCTAGGCCTTATCCTTTACCTCACTATGGTCAATCATGTAAATCGCATCCAAATCGGTGAGAAAAATATTAAAACTGTCGGGAAAAGGTCTCATTTTCCTACGTTTTTACAGGAGACCCGTGTTAAGCAACACTTATCTGAGGTTTCGAGCCATAAAGTTGTGTAGTTGCTTCAGCTTCGGAGGAGGAAGAGCATGAGAGAGCGTGATTCTTGACTGGAAATGGAACTCCTTCGTTCATTGGCTAGTGAAGAGCAGTGAGATCTGAACGAATATTATGTTGTAGTACGATTTGAGCACGACATATACGGTTTAGAGGTACACTCCGACCTAATTTGAAAATCCGTTCTGGCAATGCTCTCCATTGAAAAATAAAGCTTTGTCTGCAATGACTGTGTAGAGAGCGGAGAATCAAATTAGCTCGGATATGACTTCAAGTCAAATTGTTGAAACCCCTTTTTTAAGTAGACTTCTAATTTTGAATTACTCGAGACAATGGAATGGAACATGCACTGTTGCAAATAATAATAATAAATAATCTTTATCACATTCGCACATTTATCACATTCGCACATGCACTGTTGCAAAAGGTGATCGGAAATTAATTATGAAAACGAAATTGATATTTATAAAACAATTTTCAAAGATGACTATGATCAAAAGATGAAATGAGACAAACAGCGGTATACAAAGTTGAAAAATACTATTAGATGGTGTTTGGAAAGCCGGGAGGTGTATTTCCTTCCTCATGCAGCCTCAACGGACGGAGCTCATTTTGTTACGTGGGTTATTTTCTTCAATGTCTTCATAATGGACTATTTTCTCGATTCTATTTCGTCGAAAGAGCAGATAGTGAAGGACCATCAAGAGAGATGAGATATTGCAAGATTTACCGATGTATAGATGAACGAAGACCCATTGATCTATGAAGGTTCCCCTGCATGACCCACCACACCAATGTGCGAATGTGATAAATTATTATTATTATTTATTAAATGGGTTAGAATGGCAACAAACAAATTGAAAAAAAAATTAAAGGAGTTATATAAGGGAGACCATGGCTGAAGTTATTAACACTCACATTTGTACCATCATCATCATGTCCACAGCCGTCCTTATCCTTATGTGGAGGAACATTGAGGCCCTCCACCATTGGATGGCTGAATCGCCCTCTACACACATAGAAAAGAAGTGTAACCCACAGCACATAAAACCTGTGAAGTGTTATATTTAACACTTTTTGAGCTATTTTAGCACTCAAAAAGTGTTAAATATAACACTTCACAGGTATTTTGTACCGTGGGTTACACTTTTTTCTCTGATTGTAGTGCTGCACCGCTTGCATGAGGCCTTATCCTCTTTGCGAAGGAGGAGATCTCAAAGCCAGGAATACCGATGGATCCCCTGATTAGCCATTCGTATTATTATTCTTTATTCCATCGTATTATACGTGACATTAAAACGAATAACAAAGGGGTTGATGGATAGTGTTGGTGGGTACAGCTGCAGTTTGGGAGCTACGGGCGAATCTTGGAAAAGCTTATAATTAACAACCATCACGAGGTATGTTATTCTAGCATTAATCTTAAGAAAAGCTAACATTATTCCAGATAACAGCGTGTTCTGTTATCGTCAGAGAAAAACCTAATGAAATGATTAAATTAGCTAATTAAATTATAACTGATATGTTCGCTTTATTTTTTGTGATTTCCATTTTGCTAAATTAGGTTTGCTGTCTTCGTGATTAATGAATTAACAATCGTCACTATAAAACGACGACGATTCCCGATTCTTCTCATATTCACTTCTTTCGTGGGTCTTCATCGCTCTTCAAGGTTTGATCTTAAGTCTTAGCGTTATAGCCTTAAGGTCTTAGGTCTTAGCGTTATAGCCTTAAGGTCTTAGGTCTTAGCGTTATAGCCTTAAGGTCTTAGGTCTTAGCGTTATAGCCTTAAGGTCTTAGGTCTTAGCGTTATAGCTTTAAGGTCTTAGGTCTTAGCGTTATAGCCTTAAGGTCTTAGGTCTTAGCGTTATAGCCTTAATGTCTTAGGACTTAGCGTTATAGCCTTAAGGTCTTCGGTCTTAGCGTTATAGCCCTAAGGTGTTAGGTCTTAGCGTTATAGCCTTGAGGTCTTAGGTCTTAGCGTTATAGCCTTAAGGTCTTAGGTCTTAGCGTTATAGCCTTAAGGTCTTAGGTCTTAGCGTTATAGCCTTAAGGTCTTAGGACTTAGCGTTATAGCCTTAAGGTCTTCGGTCTTAGCGTTATAGCCCTAAGGTGTTAGGTCTTAGCGTTATAGCCTTGAGGTCTTAGGTCTTAGCGTTATAGCCTTAAGGTCTTAGGTCTTAGCGTTATAGCCTTAAGGTCTTAGGTCTTAGCGTTATAGCCTTAAGGTCTTAGGGTATCTCATTGTCTTACTGTCTTAATCTCTGTTTTAGAAGTTAATTTTTGTGTTATTAACAGACTTTCCTTCCCCTACTCGAACTACTGACACAACCATCGCTGGATTCTCATCTCACGTCTTCCCTATTGCTTTTATCCTCTTCGGTAAGTGATGTCCATAGTCTGTATGTTTTTAAATGAGACCGTTTCGTAAGACTCGACTAAAATCAGTGTACAGTCAAAAACAGTCTGGCACAGTAAAAAAATCTAAATTTGGAGATCGGGGTACTCAAGGGTGTTCACATATATGTATTACCTTATTATTAATCTTGACGCTTTTGCAGCAGCTGGTGCAGGCCACTCTCTTCGCTTCTTGCAGACCGGCACCACAACTTCCTGCACTCTCCATTGACTTCGAATCTCCATCTGAGAATAAAGAGCTCGGGTCCATAGTCGTTTAATACACTGTAATTGGATAACAATACACTGAGTTCACGTTGAGGAAATAACTAGAAAAATAATCACTCAGAGCCGGCAAATTACGCAAACCATAAGGATGGGTTGGTGAACTTATCTGTCAACCTTCAATCAACGGATAGGGTTGCGTAGTGAATAAAGTTTTGTCGTTTACTTTTGACTGTCAAGGGTTCGATCCCCTTGCCATAGTCTTCTCCGGTATTTTTTGCTCGCGAGGCACACAGTTCAATCCCGTGGTGTACGCCGTGAGGTACACCGCGGGGCAGAACACTTAGACGGTGTACCCCGCGGGCTGTGGTTCTAGACGGGGTGCCTCGCGAGGTGGGAAGACGGTGTGCCCCGTGGAGTAGTAGGGACGGTGTACCCGCGAGATTTGATGTCCACCCCGCGAGGCACATCACCCCTTCCACACTGTGGAAGACCTCGCGGTGTACCCCGCGAGATTTGGACTCTCAATGGTGTGCCCCACGAGCAAAAAATACCGGAGTATATAAAGTCTTGCTCAATCTGATTACCACCTATTCTCCGACCTCGAAGGATATCTCGAAGGTCATCGTTGAGGATGACCAATATCTAATCGTAAGATCATTCGCTTAACTATCAGTGAGATGTACGATGAACAAGTTTGACCAGAAAATGTACCGGACTTTCTAACCAACCTAATATCTGCATCCATATACATACATCCTCAGTACATCAACATTGAAAATTTCAGAACGAATCGTTATAGATATTTAAGCAGCTTCGGCTTACTTTTAGACGATTTTAGACAACGGTTGTCTATGTTAGACCAAATCATAGCGGACGAAACACCATAGGGCATATTATTAGCAAAACTATATATTGTGTAAAATTTATATTTTTAAATGAAAGGAGCATGCGAACCTATACTTGTACACACAGAGAAAAAAGTGTAATCCAGAACACATAAAACATGTGAAGTGTTACATTTAATACTTTGTGGGTTCTAAAATATCTCAAAAGTGTAAATTATTACAGTTCACAGGTCTTTTATTCCTACTAATCAATCCATCATCCCAAACCCTGATGAGAAGATCATTTCACACTGTCCTCGTCGCGCTCTCGGGCGTAAAAAGTTATACATTGACCCTCCGATATTTCATTGTATTGACCCGTTTTAACGCTTTTTCCGGTTTTTCAGTGTTCCCGATGTGATAATAATATTAATGCTAATAATAATAAATTAATTTTCATCTTAAACTAGCATTTCTGAACAAATTAGTAATTTTACCATGAAAATTTACGAGAAATCAAAAATTCATAGTTCACTTGTCTCTCTACTATTGCACGGAAGCTCTCGAAAATCCAAATCCAACTATGTGTTTATCAAATCAGTCTGATTTCTGCTTTCTTTTTTTTTTCTGATGACCCGACAATCCAACTCTTATTGGACACTATGTCTCGTTGATCCCTCACCCGATAGAGAGTGAGGCTGTAAACAGTCTCTCGTCGGGTCACCCGGCAGAAAAGGGCCAGGGGAAATCATCCGTGATTCTCTCCCAGTGGAACCACTCTATTAGATACAATGGTAAGATATATAAGGGGGTAGATGAGATAGAGAGAAGCGTGAATAATAATGAATCTTAGTTTGACACGCGACGCGGTCAGCGTTGCGGTTGCGCTTCACCCCTTTAAGCCTCGATCTCACAACTGATTCTTTCGCGGTTTTATTTTTTGTATTTTAATAACTGGCTTATTAATCTATTTTCTATTCAGTTTCGCATATTTTCATCACATCGTTACATCTAATTTATGCATATTCGTATGAATATTTCCAGGTCACCTATAATGACCGTCAACGGTTCAATACTTAAACTACGCTTTTAACCTAAAGGAATGGTTGAGTTCCTCTCAATCGCAGCTTATGCAAATATTGTGGAAAACCATCAAGTCCAACGATATGCTGAAACAGAAGATATACAACTCATGGAGAAAGGATCGGCAGTCGGGAAAACTGGAAACATAAGAAGATATCTGATTCAACCAATATTATCGCTGTAAGAAGAATGTTTTTGAAGCATATACTAAATGAATTTAATGAGTTCAAGAAAGTGAATAGAATCATCCCTGTCGATTTAACTGTCATGACATTTTTCGTTAGCGAAGAGACATTTCTTATCAACTCTGAAACCATACAACTGTATTTACCAAAGAATATAATAGATAGAATAACTGATAATGGAAAGCATGATATGCATCTTAGGTATTTATATGTTACAAAATCGGATGACCATAACTGGGGTTGAATTATTGAAAGAGGCATTAGAATAGAATAACCATTTTTGTTGACATATGTATTATAATAGAATCCATATCTGTATTACGTGTAATATTTGTATTTTGTATCACTTATTCACTTTGTATATGTATATTATTTGTAAAAAAAATTGAAAAAAATTAAAAAGAAATAAAAAATTTTGACGGGTAATTTGCTTGTTATCTCTTAACACTGTACTAATACAAAATACATTTACACACATAACTAATTCATAAGATATATTATTCAGTAGAACAGACATCTAACATCTTCCTTTATCACTTTCCTTATTTGCGTCCCTTTCTGCCATTCGTTCCGCCCGTCTCTGGTTTTTCAAAAGTTAAAGTCTACTTAAAATACGTTACTGATTTGAAGTAAACTTACGATTCACTTGAAGTAGACTTATAAGTCTACTTGAAGTGATAGTGCAAGTAGACTTTAAGTTTTGAAATACCAGAGGTGTTTCATCAACGATCAATCAGATATTAGAAGAAAAAATCATAGTATCCACCGTTCCCTGTAATTGTCGTTCAAGTTCAAATTCCCCAACATTCAGTCAGACTCTGATAGTAGCATCGAATCGAATCAATCACGTAATTCATCACCTCGGAGGAGACCACACACCAGATTTGTTACCAAGGCGGGATTCCCGCTACTGTTCCGACTTTACGGGGTTGATCCGAATCTCGGTAGAAAAGGAAAGAACAAAAAGAGTAAAAGAATAAAATAAGACATAGGAGATATGGCTAATAACGATAATGTAATAGATGCAACGGAGATAAAAAAAAAATTGCTAGCGAAGCAACAACTTCATGTTGCAACGCCCAGCCGCATAGCCCTGGTGGATTGATCTCTTCAAAGATGATCGGAAGGTCGGCGGTTCGAAGCCTTCCACCTTGGGAAAGTTATGCAAAAAAAACTAAGCGAACATCAGATAAATTCGTGTAGTGCCCACCCCCCCCCCACCCATAACTGTATTCTCATATCATCGTACAACAACTACACATTATTCCATCCCATGTCCCCCATTTTGAATTCTTTAAATCAAGCAAAAAAAACATTAAACAACAATGTAGATGAGGTCAGACGAGAAAAAACAATTCCGGACGAAGTGACTGAGATTCGGCGTTTTAAAAATGAATATGAGTAACTGGGAATGCTCCATCGAATGTCGAGAGATGGCTGGTGACGTCACAGCCCCGCTCAATCTCCTGCCGCTGCATGTGATGGGAGTAGCAATTTGAAGGCGGTGTGGAGGTCCCGATCGACCATCTCCAGGCAGCACGCCGACAGTAGCGGCACTCTGGAAGGACAAGGGTTAGAGTTCGGTCGAATATTCCGTTCACTATTATTTATTGCTTCACAATTACAAGTCTTTTATGTTCTACAAAAACAACACGGAAGAAAACCGCGGTTCTACATAGAATACATGAAACACGAAATCTTCTACTTCGTTTCGAACTTTGTGTGATTTTTTTTCTTTTCGCAACTTTTGCACGTCACATTTTTTTTTCAAAGATCAAATGCGACGCAAAATTACAAATTATAAAGTTCACCACAACCTTGGCTTGGAGCCATATATTCATTAAATGTATACATAATAAATTAAACTACTGTAACAGTGCTGAGACACGAAACTGACGGGTGGCCATGTGTGAGGGAGGGTTGATGGGCATATTTTATTTGTAATTTCGCCAGGGCTTTCATTGATTATTTACATTGCGAATTTAAATGCCTACTGGGAGTCAAATCCCGAAAAAAAAAGCAATTTCGCGAAGTAAAATCAATATTTTTGAAAAAAAATGTTAATCACCATTCACCTGGTGAACAGCTCCGTATCTCTGCAAAATATAATATACTAAGAACTAATTTAAAATAATGAAATGTATAATTTACCAATACCATAATAACAATATAACAGTGCGAAACGGTATCGATAACAATAGGATTGAATATTCAATCAATGGTTTTATATGGCTCTCTATTGTTTATCTTCATTTCACACACTATCTCGTCTACTCTCACTATTCATTTTCATAGCTAACAAAGTAATGTGAGGATTGGCTAAATATATGGCTCATTTTGAGGTCACTTAATGCGAAAGGACGCTAAAATGACGATTTTTAAGAGGAAAACAAGGAATTTTCTAAATCGACCCACGATATTTCGAAAATTAGCATTAGACTAGCGTTCGACGAATCGACAAACGCGCTTCAATTGACCATCATAGCAAAACTACGAAACGCGCAATCAACAGGATGAATGGAAAGAAGACAGACAAGGATTAGATATGATTAAATCTTAATGCTATTATTTTATTTATTTATATATTTATTTACTATACCACAAAGATAACATCAATGTTTCGTTCAACTCCACGTCGAACGTAAGCGGTGATCTGAGAAATCAATAAATCAATATTCACTACCGCAACCATGCACGTGCGCCCACAGCCCATTTATAAAGGGCAATTCATTTTTGTGAGTACCCATATACAAAATTTGACCATAAAGTGACTTTTCGCTATTGAAATTTCACTATTTTTCAGGTACTCTCACGCAATTGTGTTTTAAAACAAAAACTCATAGACCATCACTGTGTGTGGCCCGACCTTACCAGAGTAAGTCACAAAAACGGAAAGAAATCGATAAATCAATACCTAAAAGGGTCAACAAAAGCTTCGGCATCCGGGTAGATCACTAGAGGTTTGAGTTGAATGAAGACGGGTTCGATCGGCGGATTGGACAGAATCGGATTGAGAATCTGAAATCAATCAATCAATCAATAATCAGTTGACTACCGTACCCCGATTAGCTACTGTAACCAGTGTGTTATCAGCCGAGGCCATGTCAGATCATCGTCGATAGGGATCTATGAGGGGAGTAATCAATCAATTAAACAATCAAATAATATATTTTTTAAAGTTTACAATTTACAGACTACCGTACTAATATTTCCCCAATGTTACAGTAGTAAAACAGGCAACCGTACTAATATATCCCCAAGGTTACAGTAGTAAAACAGGCTACCGTACCAGAGTGGTGAATCGATCGTAGCACATGCGACGACTTTTCGGGGATGGCGACTGGCTCGATATACAGACAGACTTGTCCATACATGGGCGGGCATTGCCGCTGGAAATGAAAATCTGGTGGGTCTTGTGCTAAAATCGGGTAGGTTTGACACAAAAATTTCATTTCCGAATGAATTTTGCCCACATCGTTTTCAATTTTTCAGTGAATTTTGGCAAGTCGGGTGGGTTTGGCGCCAAAATCGGGTGGGTATTGTCGCTAGCGGTAATGCCGCCCACGTATGGACTTGTCGTCAGCGGCTGGCCGAAGCTCCGTCACGATCATGTCCTCGTCGAACGAGTTCGAGATCTACAATAGGATGCGATTAATGATTTATTGATTGATGATTATTGATTGATGAATGTGTGTTATTGATTATCGATCACTGTTTAGTTCCACTGATTATTGATTAACATTATTGATTGATCCTTACGGTTTATTGATTGATTTACTATAGATTAATCGATTTAGACTGCATACGTAGTGAATCTGGCCGCGATGAAAGAAGTTGCTACAATTGGAGTATGAAGAACAGCAGGAGGTATTAACGGGATCTTTGATCTTTAGTCTTTGATCTATGATCTTTAATCTCTGATCTCTGACTGAGTTATTAAATTTATGTGCATCTCTTTGACGAGTCGGACATTATGGATCTTGTATGTGTTTCTACTGTCATTGCACATTATCGATTTTTAAAGAAATATATTACACATGATCACTCAAGAGAGCAATGCAAATTACAAAAAGAATCAGAAGAAATTGCCGAGATTGGACAGAGAAAGGAGAAGCCGCGAAGGAAGGGGGAGAAGGGGGAAGGGAGAGGAGAGAGACAAGACTCCGCCCCTCACTCTCTCTCTCATCTCACTTGTCCAGCCTCTCCAACAGCGCGTTGCGCGCGTGGTTTTCGAGCTGTATCTCACCTCACAATCAGAGACAAGATATCGACAAACGGCAAAAAAGTATCGTCTTATTGGGGTCATGGTACATCGAATCTACATAATTTCCACTTTCTCAGCGAAAATCGGCTATCCACGTTGTGGCCATTAACCATAGATAGTGTCATCATGATCGTCCATGATCCATGATGTGTGATGATCGATGATCGCTGAGTGTGCTCAATTGGACCCCCAGTTGCAAGAGGAAAAGGAACGCCCAGTCAAGAGATGGAGGGACGATTTCGTGAAGGCAGCTGGTCCTCAATTCATGCAATTTGCGAGGCACAATCGTTCGGAATGGAGGAATTTCATGGTAACCCAGCTACGAAACACCCAACAGCTGACAAAGTTGTTAAATGTTAAAAAATGTCAAAAGATAGTGTCATAAATATTTATCAAAACATCTTTCATACTCTCATTTATCAACATCTAACATCTTTTCCTCTTTCCGTTTTATTGTGATAATTATTGAGAAAATAATAATAGAAAAATAGTGAAAAAAAATTAAAATAACTAGAAAAAAGTCATTTCGCGATAAGTAAAAATAATAAATGGGCCTTAGCGTAGCAATGGGCAAAAGCGTAGGGAGAGGCGATTACTGTATGTATCAAATAGGGCAAAATGGTTGGTAGAGAAGGGAGAATCTTTTGCGGATCGGCTTGGGAATTGAACTTCTCTCACCGAGCAACCCTTGTTGTTCTGGTCTGGCCCCTTATCCACTAGACCATGGGTCCCCATTAGTACTCAGATTGAATGGTCGTAATATACTGAGTGTGTCTTCTTCTAGAGGCTACCTATATATAGAGATTTAAGCTCCGCCCATTTGACTTCGCGGGGATGGACACCTATAATACATTCAAATCACACCACAACACCCCAAAAAAATTTATTCATGGACGAAGTATGAGAATGACGTTCTCGCAGAAAGGACTTCGTATTAAGAGTTCGTGACGACGTCGGATTAGGAGTTCGAGGAGTTAAGCAACGAGATCATTTCACAACGGGGAATTCTTCGCATGGGAACATTGAATGATCGAAGAATCTAAATGTAATCGGTTTAGATCAAAGGAAAGAATCTATTATTAAATGGAGTATAAACTTTAGCATTGTTTATACTGAAAGGTGCTGATGCCTTTGTCAACGGTCTCTTCAACGCTCTACCCTCTCTCGTTGTTAGAGAACATCGAAATAGTGTGCGCAATGAAGAGACCATTGAGAGAGGCCACACTCCCTTTAAGGAAACGTATCTGAGTCGGGTCCGAGACCACTTGTAAAGAAGTCATCCTAAGTGAGGGGAGCAAATAATCATCACGGAATGACTTGCTGGAACCATCTTTGAAGCTGAATGGTCGAAGGAGATCCAAATAGAAGTTGAAGGATTAGATGAGATCGATGGATCTATAATAAATTATATCGATTACAATCAATAGATTACTGTCACTGATTAATGGATATTGATTACTATAAGAAGATTCAGATTAGATTACAGAGAAAATAAAGTAGATTCCATTCAGAAAACTATTGCTACTCGCAATTTTTCACTCTAGACGACAAATTTTCGTATATTTAGATTACCGCAAAGGCTGTGATATGTTAGTTAACTTATTGTCCGTTATATTACTAGCACAATTTTGCGTAAAGTAATACTCATCTGAGGTTTCGAGCCATAACGTTGTGAAGTTACTTCAGCTTCGGAGGGAGCACGAACATGAGAGAGCGTGATTCTTGACTGAGGTCCATCGTTTATTGGCTAGTGAAGAGCAGTGAAATCTGAACGAATATTCTAACTATGTTATAGTACGATTTGAGCATGACACATAAGGTTTAAAGGTACACCCCGAACTAATTTAAATCTCCGTTCTGGCAATGCTCTCCATTGAAAAATAAAGCTTTGTCTGCAATGAGTCTGGCCAGAGCGGAGAATCAAATTAGCTCGGATATTACTTCAAGTCAAATTGTTGAAACCCCTTTTTTAAGTAGACTTCTAATTTTGAATCACTCGAGACAATGGAATGGAACATGCACTGTTGGAAAAGGTGATAGGAAATTAATTATGAAAACGGAATCGATCTTTATAAAACAAAATTTCAAAAATGACTATGATCAAAAGATGAAATGAGACAAACAGTGGGATAGGGAATAGACTGATTGTTGGATTGATGAGAGAGAGTGAGGTCAGACCAATGTAAGCGTCTTTTACTCTTCACTCTCTGCACTCTCTCATGTCTCTATACCATCTCGTCTGATCAAACTGTACTTTCAATCTGTAGCACACTGAAGAAGTAACCAATAACATCAATCCATTTTTATTCCTATACCTTATGGTTTTATTAAAATATAAATTGCTTAATTACAAAAGTGATCAGAGAAAGAGCAGACAAAAAGTGAAAGAATTGCAATAGAAAATTAAAGCTAATGCTGCACTGATGAAGTACCATTCCCTAGTTGTTACAGTCACTCTATATTCCAAAGCTCTCAATCAAAGCAAGGAATACCGATGGATAACCTAATTACCCATCACGAGGTATGATATTCTGTAAGCATTAATCTTAACAAAATCCAACATTATTCCAGATAACAGCGTGTTTATCTTCAGGGGAAAAAACCTAATGAAATGATTAAATTAGCTAATTAAATTATAACTGATATGTTCGCTTTATTTTTTTGTGATTTCCATTTTGCTAAATTAGATTTGTTGTCATCGTGATTAATGAATTAACAATCGTCACTATAAAAGGACGACGATTCCCGATTCTTCTCATATTCACTTCTTTCGTGGGTCTTCATCGCTCTTCAAGGTTTGCACTTAATGTTAAGGGCTTAGGTTTTATCGTCATAGCCTTAAGGTCTTACGTCTTATCGTTATAGCCTTAAGGTCTTAGGTCTCAGGTCTTAGCGTTATAGCCTTAAGGTCTTAGGGTATCTCATTGTCTTACTGTCTTAATCTCTGTTTTAGATGTTCATTTTTTTGTTATTAAGAGACTTTCCTTCCCCTACTCGAACCACCTTCGCTGGATTCTCACTTCACGTCTTCCCTATTTCTTTTATCCTCTTCGGTGAGTCGATGCACATGGTCTGTTTGATTAGTTATTAATAATCTTGACGTTTTGTAGCAGCTAGAGCAAACCACTCTCTTCGCTTCTTGCAGACCGGCACTACAAGCTTCCTGCACTCTCCATTGACTTCGAAACTCCTTCTGAGAATAAAGAGCCCTGGTCCATAGTCGTTTAATACACTGTAATTGGATAACAATACATTTAGTACATGTTGACCCATAAGTAGAAAAATAATCACTCAGAGCCGGCAAATTACGAAAACTATAAGGATGGGTTGGTGAACTTATCTGTCAACCTTCAAACAACGGATAGTGTTGCGTAGTGAATAAAGTTTTGTCGTTTACTTTTGGGTTCGATCCCCCTGCCATAGTCTACTCTGGTATTTTTTGCTCGCGAGGCACACAGTTCAATCCCGTGGTGTACGCCGTGAGGTACACCGCGGGGCAGAACACTTAAACGGTGTACCCCGCGAGCTGTGGTTCTAGACGGGGTGTCTCGCGAGGTGGGAAGACGGTGTGCCCCGTGGAGTAGTAGGGACGGTGTACCCGCGAGATTTGATGTCCACCCCGCGAGGCACATCGCCCCTTCCACACTGTGGAAGACCTCGCGGTATACCCCGCGAGATTTGGACTCTCAACGGTGTGCCCCGCGAGCAAAAAATACCGGAGTATATAAAGTCTTGCTCCTTCTGATTTCCACCTACTCTCCGACCTCGAAGGTTATCTCGAAGGTCATCGTTGAGGATGGCCAATATCTAATCGTAGATCATTCGCTTAACTATCAGTGAGATGTACGATGAACAAGTTTGACCAGAAAACATACCGGACTTTCAAACCAACCTAATATCTGCATCCATATACATACATCCTCAGTACATCAACATTCAAAATTTCAAAACGAATCGTTATAGATATTTAAGCAGCTTCGGCTTACTTTTAGACGATTTTAGACAACGGTTGTCTATGTTAGACCAAATCATAGCGGACGAAACACCATAGGGCATATTATTAGCAAAACTATATATTGTGTAAAATTTATATTTTTAAATGAAAGGAGCATGCAAACCTATACTTGCACATACAGAGAAAAAAGTGTAACCCAGAACACATAAAACATGTGAAGTGTTATATTTAATACTTTGTGGGTTCTAGAATAGCTCAAAGGTGTAAATTATTACAGTTCACAGGTCTTTTGTTCTGTGGTTTTATTTTTTTATTTTATTTATTTATTGCATTTTGAATGTACATAAGCTTTTGACTGGAATATATCGGTCAATGAATAGTTTGAGAAAACTCGTCGTGGAGTGCGACGAAGTATACAAAGACCATAGTACAATGGTAAGATATATAAAGGGGTAGATGAGATAGAGAGAAGCATGAATAATAATGAATCTTAGTTTGACACGCGACGCGGTCAGCGTTGCGGTTGCGCTTCACCCCTTTAAGCCTCGATCTCACAGCTGATTCTTTCGCGGTTTTATTTTTGGATTTTAATAACTGGCTTAGTAATCTATTTTCTATTCAGTTTCGCATATTTTCATCACATCGTTACATCTCATTTATGCATATTCGTATGGATATTTCCAGGTCACCTATAATGACCGTCAACGGTTCAATACTTAAACTACGCATTTAACCTAAAGGAATGGTTGAGTTCCTCTCAATCGCAGCTTATGCAAATATTGTGGAAAACCATCAAGTCCAACGATATGCTGAAACAGAAGATATACAACTCATGGAGAAAGGATCGGCAGTCGGGAAAACTGGAAACATAAGAAGATATCTGATTCAACCAATATTATCGCTGTAAGAAGAATGTTTTTGAAGCATATACTAAATGAATTTAATGAGTTCAAGAAAGTGAATAGAATCATCCCTGTCGCTTTAACTGTCATGACATTTTTCGTTAGCGAAGAGACATTTCTTATCAACTCTGAAACCATACAACTGTATTTACCAAAGAATATAATAGATAGAATAACTGATAATGGAAAGCATGATATGCATCTTAGGTATTTATATGTTACAAAATCGGATGACCATAACTGGGGTTGAATTATTGAAAGAGGCATTAGAATAGAATAACCATTTTTGTTGACATATGTATTATAATAGAATCCATATCTGTATTACGTGTAATATTTGTATTTTGTATCACTTATTCACTTTGTATATGTATATTATTTGTAAAAAAAATTGAAAAAAATTAAAAAGAAATAAAAAATTTTGACGGGTAATTTGCTTGTTATCTCGTAACACTGTACTAATACAAAACACATTTACACACATAACTAATTCATAAGATATATTATTCAGTAGAACAGACATATAACATCTTCCTTTATCAATTTTCTTATTTGCGTCTCTTTCTGCCATTCGTTCCGTCCGTCTCTGGTTTTTCAAAACTTAAAGTCTACTTAAAATACGTTAGTGACTTGAAGTAAACTTACGTTTCACTTGAAGTAGACTTATAAGTCTACTTGACTTTTCATCAATGAACTACCTTCCCTACTCCCTAGAGGTGCATTTTGTTCTATTTATGCTGATGATATGAAAATTTACTCATTTGATGATCCGTCCATTATTCAACACTCATTGAACACTGTACATGAATGGAGCATGAATTTTGGTCTTTGCATGTCCAAAACAAAGCCCGTCGTCATGCATATTGGGGCCAATCATCCCGATGTTGCTTTATATGTAGACATCGAAGTGCTTCCCGTGGTAAAAGAGTTTACAGATCTTGGTGTAACGTATAATAATAAGTTAGAGTTTCATAACCACATTACAAATATCGTCAACAAGGCCAAAGCGCGATGCGCATACATTCATAGATCTTTTATGTCTCGCTCTATAAATGTTTATGCACGTCTTTTTCAGACTTACGTCTTGCCTGTTCTGGAATACTGTAGCGAGCTGTGGAATCCCAATAGTGTCATGCTGAATGATCTAATTGAGTCCTGTCTGACCTCATATTCCAGGAGAGTCCTTGCGAAGTGCGGCATACCCTACACAAACTACGCCGAGGCATTCAATCTACTTAATCTCCGATCGCTGAAACATCGTCGAACCTGTCTAGATCTTTCTTTTGTATTTAAAATTGTTCACGGATTCGTTGATGTCGATTATAGGCAATTTTTCATTATTTCGAGTAATCTAAATCGTACTAGAGGTCATCCTATGAGAATGCGTTGTAATAGATGTAATAGTAGTAGATATCTTTCATTCTTCTCCAATAGAATTGTTAATAGTTGGAATAATCTTGATACATTAATTGTAACTTCCCCCAATCCTATAGTTTTCATTAATCGTATTAAAGCTGTAATCATGTAATTTAGCAGCTATCGTCGAATCTTATTCATTTCTAAAGTATCGCTTTGAGTTTATCTTCTGTTCCTCTTTATATAAGAAGCGATAAATATATTATTATTATAGTGCAAGTAGACTTTAAGTTTTGAAATACCAGAGGTGTTTCATCAACGATCAATCAGATATTAGAAGAAAAAATCATAGTATCCACCGTTCCCTGTAATTGTCGTTCAAGTTCAAATTCCCCAACATTCAGTCAGACTCTGATAGTAGCATCGAATCGAATCAATCACGTAATTCATCACCTCGGAGGAGACCACACACCAGATTTGTTACCAAGGCGGGATTCCCGCTACTGTTCCGACTTTACGGGGTTCTCTGGTATTTCCAAACTAGTAGTTTAGTGAAAGAACATTTGACGAAATGCATTACCGTATTATACACCACTTCTAGTTAACTTTTACTAACCGTAGACTTGGAAGTCTACGGCTAGTGGGAAATATAAGTAAACTACAAGTTTGAAAATACCAGAATTGATCCGAATCTCGGTAGAAAAAGAAAGAACAAAAAGAGTAAAAGAATAAAACAAGACATAGGAGATATGGCTAGAAACGATAATGTAATAGATGCAACGGAGATAGAAAAAAAATTGCTAGCGAAGCAACAACTTCATGTTGCAACGCCCAGCCGCATAGCCCTGGTGGATTGATCTCTTCAAAGATGAGCGGAAGGTCGGCGGTTCGAAGCCTTCCACCTTGGCAAAGTTTTGCAAAAAAAACTAAACGAACATCAGATAAATTCGTGCAGTGCCCACCACCCCATAACTGTATTCTCATATCATCGTACAACAACTACACAGTATTCCATCCCATGTCCCCCATTTTTAATTCTTTAAATCAAGCATGAAAGGTGAGCAAAAAACATTAAACAACAATGTAGATGAGGTCAGAGGATAAAAAACACAATTCCGGACGAAGTGACTGAGATTCGGCGTTAAATGAAGACGAGTAACTGGGAATGCTCCATTGAATGGCGAGAGATGGCTGGTGACGTCACAGCCCCGCTCAATCTCCTGCCGCTGCATGTGTGATGGGAGTAGCAATTTGAAGGCGGTGTGGAGGGCCGGACCGCCCATCTCCAGGCAGCACGCCGACAATAGCGGCACTCTGGAAGGACAAGGGTTAGAGTTCGGACATTCTGTTCAATATTATTTATTGCTTCACAATAACAAGTCTTTATGTTCCAAAAAAACAACACGGAAGAAAACCGCGGTTCAATATAGAATACATGAAACACGAAATCTTCTACTTCGTTTCGAACTTTGTGTGATTTTTTCTTTTCACTACTTTTGCACACCACATTTTTTTTCAAAGATCAAATAAAACGCAAAATGCACTGAGATTAAATTTACCCGAGTAACGTTAGTTGGCGAACGATTTGCCCGTATTCTGGTGAATGATAGCCTGGATATAGGTAATTCGCTGATTTTTAGGCTACCATTTACCCGAATGTGCGCAAATCGTGTACACAAGTTATGTAATGTGGCAAATCTATTGCCCATATTTGGGCAAGTTTGTCCCTGTGTGACAAACGATAAAGATCACCATAACCGCTTCACATCTTGTGGCCATATATTCATTAAATAAATACATAATAAATTAGACTACTGTACAGTGTAAAGAGTGAACATACACTTTCGTCGCCCTTACCGGATCATTTTGTATAGTGGGTAGATTTTCGAAATATGGTGAAAAAATCGCTATTTTTCGCTTAAATAACATAACAGCATAACAAATCGAGTTCTATTAGGTTGATGCATAAGTTTCTTTACAAAACTTTTGTCCGTCGTATACGAGTCGTATTTCACTCGTTGTTTATCGCTGGGGCCTCAACTCTAAACCTTCGAGGGACACTTTCTTCCCCTGCTTACAAGGGAACGTTCCCAACTTGTCCTGGCCATATGAGATGGCAATAGCATGAATAGAATCAGTTTTCGATGCTGATTACGAATCCGCTTTCATACGTTGCCCAATCGAGCTGAGCTTCGAGAAAATCGATATTGAAATTCGACTAGTTGATTCGAAAATTCACATCTTATCTATCTTATCTACTAAAACATACCAGCAGATGCTTGGATAATTGATATATGGCTTCATGAACTCATTAGGATGGTTTGTGTCGAAATCCACACTAATTTCCGAATCAACTAGACGATTTTCAATATCGATTTTCTCGAAGCACAGCTCGATTGCGCAACGTTTGAAAGCGGATTCGTAATCAGCATCGAAAACTGATTCTATTCATGCTATTGCCATCTCATATGGCGAGGACAAGTTGGGAACGTTCCCTTGTTAGGGTTATTTCCACGTCAGTCCATCTAGTCGTCCAGCTGAGAATGCCTCGTAGTTCCATCCCCGATCGAATTCACCTCCGCAACGTTATGTTGTTCCTCTTACTCTCCGGCTTGAATCAACCCGAGACTCAATGCTGCATAGCATAAGTCTACAAGGCGAAGGAACCCTCTAAGACCACGGTGATACTTTGGTTCTCCAGGTTTGAGAAAGAGGATTTTTCCCTGGTTGAGCACAATGCCTGTGAAGTTGGACTTGGACAAGCAGCGGAAAGAGGTAGACGATATCCCTATCTAACCACCCGTGTTATAAGCATTACCCTTGGGACTGATCAATCGACTATCGTTCGAGGAATAGCGACCAGAATCAGAGGTTTGATGCAGCAATGCCTTTTCTAACCCTGGGACGCCGATTCGACTGGCTAGATCATGTCATCACTAGGGATGAAAGATGGGTCCTCTACGACTGTTATGAGCGTGGGCGATAATGGGTTGATGGAGACGAGGCGCCTGCAGAAGTGGCAAAACCTGATCTTCACTCCAGGAAAAGCATGCTTTCGATTTGATGTAGCGTCATAGGTGTTGTGAATTGGGAGCAGATACCCCAAGGCTATACTATAACCGCACAAGTATATGTTACTCAGTTGAGAAAATTGAAGGCCCATCTCGAATCCACCCGTGGGAAACAGCCTGAAATCTATTTTCATCATGATAACGCAAAACCACACATTGAAAGATTAACCAAGGCAGAATTGGCAGGCAATGGCTGGACTGTCCTACCCCATCCACCGTATTCCCCCAACCTTGCCCCCTCTGACAGCTATCGGGTTTCGGCACTCTACCACTTCCTCAGAAGACTACACTTCGATAACCGTGTCAGTGTCGAAAAGGAGTAGACCAACTTCTTCAAGTCCCTGCCCGGCTCTTTCTGGCATGATGGGATCTACAAGTTGCCCGATAAATAGCGCAAGACTATCACTGCAGAAGGGGCCTACTTCTAAGTTGAGTCGAGGCATGTTCGTCTTGTGGCAGATAAATATGCTCGTACTTCATTTTGTAAAGAAACTTATGCATCAACCTAATATGTAGTGGATCGGTACTAAAAAGTCGTGTATAGTGGGTAGATCCTCACAAAGTGAGGGCCTGAAAATGTATGAGAGTGATTCACCCCGTACCTCTCCCTCGGCGGGTCCTCTCAGATACGTCTCGTAGGTGAAGACAAACTCTCATGTTGTTGTACACTAGCCCCCCCCCCTCCACCACAAATTACAATCAATCAATATATTCTCTTCCCCAATGCTAACTATTGATTGTTCTTTGTGTACGGTATGAGATCTTGCTGTCCACCGCTTTGATCATCTACTGACGTCGCAGCTGCTGTAGATGCTCCAGGAGGTGCGATGGACGATGAACACACGAAGGGGGTCTGCGATGCCCAGTCGAAATTGTAGCCTTGTCTCTGCTGAAAGTGAGAGATTTTGTGCGATATATATATATATTATATATTAGTTCATGGCTCTATTAACAAGTTGACATACTTCAAGTATATAATAAAATATTGGGAACTTCTTCGGTTTCTGGCCACCTTCCCCCCACCCCTCAACCCCCCTATGCCCCATTTCGATCTTTCGATCGAATAGAGCGGTCGTCCTCACTAGGAGGACGATGTCCACGGGGGGAAAATGCTCCCCGAGCTCTCCTCAAAATGGGAGAGCTCTGGACTGAACCGGAGAGAAGGAATCGAATGCTTTTATAGGGGAATGTGGGTGATATGAAAATAAAATTGGATTAGGATGAGAGAGTATGGGAAAGGAGGAGAAAAAACTCTCATTGCATCATTCCATCAATCATGATGCCGTTGGTTTTAGCACAACCGACAAGAGGGTCAGTTACAACGCGAAATGATAGCGAGAGGAGAGAGGAGGGGGTTAGGGGGTATTAGGGGGGAGGGGTGGCCAGAAACCGAAGAAGTGCCAAATATTGCGACAGGAAATGAACAGGTTTGATGCATCAGTTGCATTTGCGTCCATATTGCGAGATAGACAAGAGACAATTTTCAGGCCGAGAAACGCGTGAGCACCATATCATATTCCTACAGCTCTTTTACATACTTTAGTATACCATGGCTACCGTAAGCACCCTGCCCCCTACCGTACCCTTGCTCCCACTCCTCTTCCATCATGGGTCGTTCCCGTGGGATCGATTCCGAATAGCCTCAGGTGTATTAGTCGCTCCTCCAGTGGCCGCTGACTGATAGTCGTCCTCTGCAGACTGCAAAATACAAAAAAAATAATATTTAAAAAAAAACTATTTATGACATAATACATAAAGCTCATGTGAGATATTGCCATAACCACAATGCGCAATATTGTTTCACTTATATTTTAAAATAAACACCTTTACTTAATCATACCATTTCAATACCCTCGCCGTTACTATTATACATCAGTAACATCTTCTACGTGATAGATAGCCGCTACGGGAAATCAACAGGTTTCATTCCAATATATTTCTATTCTCTGTTTCACTCTCCATACATACAGCATCATGTACAGTAATCTCCTTACTACCATAAACATACGGTACCCCCACAACACCATAATCATTCGATTGCTACAGTAACCATGTACAGTACCTCTTCATCTTCTTCTTCATCATCTTCTTTTCTTCTTCTTCTCTCACTTCCATCGTATCCATTCTTTGGCTGATCTTCGTCGTGGTCCCGTCTCGCCTCATCCTCGTATGTGGATACTGTAAATGGAATTATATCGATTAATCATACATCGGTGGGGTTTCATCCAGGGATGTGCGTAAAATTGTTTTCGTAAAATTTTCGTAAAATATTTAAAGTGCGAAATTATGAGAAATTCACTCAAACTTACTTCGTGATGAAGAGATCCGCGACTGTTCAAGCGAATATCTAACTACACTCTTATGTAAAAGACAAATAATATGCAAGAACTTAAAAAATCATGAAAATATACGCGGGTTCCATCCCAAAGATAAATATTCCGTTATATTTTGTAATTAATTTCCTCAATTTTCCAGTTTTTTTGCCATTTTTTCGATTCGTAAAATTTTAATATTTTCGTAAAATTTTACGTCGTAAAAAATTTATGAAAAAGTCGTAAAATCGTAAAATTCGTAAAATCGTAAAACGTAAAATGCACATCCCTGGTTTCATCCAAGGATGTATGAGACCCCACAAAAGTGGTTCGGAGACATAGACAATCATAGATGGGCAATCATTCAACAAATCTTCCTGCATTAAACCATACATGATACTTGCATAGTCGTTTCACAGTAAGCAAACAAAAAAAACAAACAGACTTTTCAAAGAGTTTCAATGAGTTTCAGCCAGTCATACAAATTCTTTCCGTATGTATGTTGTCCATCAGGGCTGTGTACGGAAAATATCGGGCAATGCCAAGTATCTTTCTTGAAAGGACAGCAATAGGGATTATTTATTCAGGATTTGCGTATGTCATATACAGCACTTATTTGGTGTTGAACGTTTGTTGCGCGATGCAGTATTTAAAGGGAGCGTAACCTCACTCAATGGTCTCTTCGACGCACAATGCTCTCTCGTTGTTAGAGAACAGAGAAATAGTGTGCGCAATGAAGAGACCATTGAGTGAGGTAAGGCTCCCTTTAAATAATTTTTTTTTCGATTTTTTACCCGACTTCGGAAAAATCGATTATTTGGAGACGATTAGCCTCCGTTATCTCTGATACATGCCAATCAAGTATATCTGTAGTCTACTGATTCCTCACAACAACTGTGTGACATCTCGCCAAAATTTCCCGTGCACAGCCCTGCTGTACACGTATGATAAAAATAGTGCAAATAGAAGTACGGGCGCCACCTCATTGGGAGCTATGGTTACGACACGAGAGAAGATACGAAGCTGAACAAGGGTGTATACCAAGATTAATCGTGATTCGTAGAGGACGGACAACCCAAACGACCGCGGTCATTTGGGTTGTCCCCGTCCTATACGGTTAAGTAAGATTAGTGAGAGGTACCCAGTAAGCAAGTGTGAGCTGTATTGTCGCTAGCAACAAGACCTTACCGGTTATCAAGGCCCCCGACCAACTCGGCTTGAATTTCCAACGGCAGAGGTTGCCCACGTTTGAATTTAAAGGGAGCGTAACCTCTCTCAATTGTCTCTTCATTTCGCACACTATTTCTTTGTTCTCTCACAACGAGAGAGCATTGCGCGTCGAAGAGATCATTGAGTGAGGTTACGCTCCCTTTAAGAAAATAAAGTTAGCCCTAGCGCAACACGGTGGAATCCCGTTTCTACCATTCTTCATTACAACAAGCGAGGGAGCAGGAGTGATTCCGAATTGAAATAGGAAGTTTAAATATGAGGTTATCGGTTTTCAAAATGCGATCAGGTTTTTCGATTTTTGGCAAATTTCGGCTCAAATGCGGTCAGGCTTGGTACTTTGCAACACACTTTTCGACCTATGCCTGTAACTATACAAATACTCATGTGTTTATATAGTATTATACTCGTACGGATTACAATACAATACAATACATTTATCTTATCAGCACTAAGTGCAGAAGAGTAAGTCAGGGGCAGGGGGAATTTTCTTGCAAGTTCTTATTCTTCTGTCTCTGAGAGATGTTATTCTCCATTCTGCACTTCAGTTCTATTCAGTTCAGTTTTCTTAAACGATCGAACTGAAACTTGTTGATTGAAGTTGAAAACGGATTACAATACAGAAGCTATCGCCATCGAGGAACAGGCTTCAATCGGTCATCATAACTTTGAATCTGTTCAATTTGTAATCTATCACTCTATTGTCTTATGTTGCCATAGTTGCGACATAGTATTTTATGTGTACTATAGATTTCACCCAATTTGTATTTGTTTTTCGCCACTGTCACCACATAAATAAATATTATTATATTATAACAAAACTACGAAACTCGAAACCATCAGGTTGAATGGAAGAAGACATACAACGATTAAATATGATTTTCCCAAGTGTTCAGTTAAATTCTCAATGCTATGATAATAGTAATGACAATACTAATAATAATTATTATTATTGTTATTATTATTATTATAAATATTATTATTATCATTATTATTAGGTTGATTCATAAGTCTTGTCGCATTTTGGAGGGGCATGTTTGTGCTATCACTGCTCAATCGAAAAAAATTATAAATTACCCTTTCCGTTTTGGCAGTAATTAAGTCACTACTACTACTCTTTGAGCTTAGTAGCGAACTGTACCTACATCGAGACTAGTAGCTGAAATGCCTCTTCAATTCGTTCCCAGTTTTGCTCACATGTGACACGTCATGTTGTTATTCTTCCTATTCGAGCTCAAACCTACGGACGTCCACAACCGTATGGCGGTACTATACAACTCTAACAATTAGTGTTGTAAGGCCCCTAGTAAGCGCACTGTGCAACATTGGTTCAAACGCTTCGAAGGAGGTATAGATTTAAAAAAGGAGAGGTAGATTGAAAAAAAGGAGAGGTACAGATTAAAATACTCACCCTCCAGCGCCTCCTTCACCTGCTCCACCATGGGGACCACCTCCTCGAAGGCGTCTCCGAAGATAGCCTGAAGTGTACCAGTGGTTACGGTAGGTATACAGTATAAATGGGAGAGGTTACGGTAGGTATACTGTATAAATGGGAGAGGTTACGGTAAGTGTACGGTATATTTCCTGTACTGTAATACTACTATAGTCGATCGGATTTGCGACGGTGAAAATGGTAGCTACTGTAGGTGTGATGCGTATTCCTCGATTCTACTACGGTAGCTAACTAGATCTACGATTGCATATAGGTGGGTAGAGGTTCACTGTAGAACCTAATGGCCGAAACAGTGGATCTCGCCTCTACTAATAACCACGTTTTATTCACTAATATCTAATTTCATTAGTAGATTGGGATGTCACGTAAATGTAAATTATTTAAAAGAAATATGTAGGTTAGTTATATTGTGCTTTATGGAGTTTCGGCCGCTACGTCTATACCATCGAATAAATATCGATTTTTAACCAAACATGCCAAAAAATATCCGATCGTACACAACTTTATTCAATTGATATGTCATCGATGAAACTTGCAAGTCTACGGCTAGTCGGCTTCATGCAGAGCCGGGAAATTACACAAACCATAAGGATGGGTTGGTGAACTTATCTATAAACCTTCAAAACAACGGCTAGTGTAGCGTAGTGAAAAAATGTTGTCGTTTACTTTTGACTGTCAGGGGTTCGATCCTCTTGTCCTAGTCTATATGAATGCTGCTGATTTATCGTTGTTCTTTTTACATATTTTCATGCCATTTGAAAGAGCGTAAAATTCTGAATGAGGTAAATCTCAGTTCACGTTGAACAATAATCTATTATGAAATATTTATTGTTGAATTCTTCAAGAACCATAATGACATTTTGTCAACAATCCAAATGTAAAACAATATGATTAACGAAATCGAATCTACTGAAGAGCTCAATGTTTTAACAAGAGAAGCATTCCGATACGGAGCGACAGAGAGCGGTCAGTGATCGGAATAAATAATTTTATGAACAAGACAAAAAGAAAGAATTAAAGAAAATAATAATAGAAAAAAATAGTGAAAAAAGATTAAACTGAGTAGAAAAAAAGTCATTTCACGATAATTATTCAAATAAATGAGCCTCTGTGGAGCAATGGGCAAAAGCGTAGGGGGAGGCGATTACTGTATGTATCAAATAGTGCAAAATGGTTGGTAAAGTAGGGAGAATCTTTTGCTGATCTGCTTGGGTATTGAACTTCTCTCGCCGAGCAACCCTTGCTGTTCTGGTCTGGCCCCTTATCGACTAGACCATGGGTCCCCATTAGCACTCAGATTGAATGATCATAATATACTGAGCGTCTCTGCTTCTAGAGGCTAGCTATATATAGAGATTTAAGCTCCGCCCCTTTGACTGCGCGGGGATGGACACCCATAGGACATTTAAATCACGCCATAACACCCCAAAAATTTATTCATAGACGAAGTATGAGAATGACGTTCTCGCAGAAAGGTCTTCGGATGATGAGTTGAGGACGACGTCGGATAACGGAGTTCGAAGAGTTAAGCAACAAAATCCTTTGACAACGAGAAAACCCATGAAGAATAAATGAAGAAATCTCGAAGAATCTAAAAGAAATCGATTACAATCAATAACACAGAATCTAACATTCAATGGAGTTTTATAGTTTGTTCAAAAGTCGCGAAACGAAAACAAAAGCAAAGAAGACTCTCCTTATTATACACTGTTTACTCTCCTTGTTAAAGTAGAAACGGAGTTCACTAAGGAGATCCTTTCATATCGGGGGAGCCTTGGAAAGGGAAAATTGAATGATCGAAGAATCTAAATATATTCGATTAAAATGAAAAGGAGAGAATCTTTCATTAAACACAGTATGAACTATAGCATTATTTTCTCTTAAAAGAAACGTATCTGAGCCGGGTCCGAGACCACTTGTAAAGAAGTCATCCTAAGTGAGGGGAGCAAATAATCATCACGGAATGACTTGCTGGAACCATCTTTGAAGCTGAATGGTCGAAGGAGATCCAAATAGAAGTTGAAGGATTAGATGAGATCGATGGATCTATAATAAATTATATCGATTACAATCAATAGATTACTGTCACTGATTAATGGATATTGATTACTATAAGAAGATTCAGATTAGATTACAGAGAAAGTAGGGTAGATCCACTCAGAAAAACTATATCTACAAGCAATTTTTTACCCTAGTCGACAAATTTTCGTATATTTTGATTTACGCAAACGCTGTTCGTCAATGTTCGTCAATCAAATGTTCGTTAACTTATTGTTCACAATTGTGCATTTATCGATTTTTTGATCTTCCACTTCGGGAAGCCATATCTCACTCAATTTTTGACCTACAGCAAAATAATTTTTTCCAATCGATTCGAAATGAACTAATCTAGAAGATACTCAAGAAATGATACGTGCAAAAACGCCATCTTCTACCTGTTTTCTTCAAAAAAAACTGATTTTTTGAGTACCCAATGCTAATTTTCTCAAAATTTTTCCACAAAGGATACGATTTTTATTCGCGATTCTGATTCCCCATCCTCGAATTGAGGTACGTACATATTTCATCAGTCATAACTCACGACAAGCCATATCGATCCTCAGAGTGGAGCCGGACTTTGCGTTATTTTCATTCAAAAATACATTTCTTATCTCACCTCTCGTCATTTTCATGCAAATTCTCAAGCATAGTATACCAATTGAAAGCTCTCGACGAGCTCTATAAAAATTTTCAAGATATGCTTGAAAATCCGTTTTTGCACTACCAAATTGCTGTGTAATGCAATCGATTCGCAACGAAACGTTCCTTTGCTTTCTCCAGTGTGTTTTTTGCACTCTTTTCTTCCCCTCTCTTCGCATGCAGTCGGTGTTCTTCCAGCTTTATTCGACACTCGAATCTCCTCCAGCATATCGGCATCTTCTCATTGAGTCTTTAAATGAGTACCAGCAAGCTCCTGATCATCCCAAGCCGATGGGATGGGCACTAAGGACTACGAAGAAGGGAGGGAAGTATAACCAGAAGGCGAAGGATCTGGTCACTGCACTTTTCAACGAGTACTACAATGATGCCAAGAAGCTGCGTGCGGAGGAGGTCGAGAAAAGAATGAAAGAAAGAGTGGACATCCTTCCCGATGAGAGAATGACCCACGAACAAATCAAGAACCTCATCAGAACTCTCGTCGCAGCGAAGAAGAAGCAACTCGAGAGTGAGGGAGTGAGGAGCCGAAGACGAAGAGCACTTCTGGATGATATGCTCATGGATTTGAAGGACGAAGAGATTCAGATCGAAGAGGAGTTCGATGTGGAAGAGTACCGATATCGGAAATATCGGTGAATAGTTTCGTATTTCAGAAAGTTTATTTTTCAATGATGAATATCTCAGATAAAACTTTTTGCAATTTTATTTGTTATTCCTTCCTTTAACATTATTAACAAATAATTTTTTTTTAAACACACTGGAGAAAGCAAAGGAACGTTTCGTTGCGAATCGATTGCATTACACAGCAATTTGGTAGTGCAAAAACGGATTTTCAAGCATATCTTGAGAACGGTCAACTTTCATGACTTTTTCTATTAGGTCATTTTTATAGAGCTCGTCGAGAGCTTTCAATTGGTATAATATGCTTGAGAATTTGCATGAAAATGACGAGAGGTGAGATAAGAATTTTATTTTTGAATGAAAATAACGCAGTCCGGCTCCACTCTGAGGATCGATATGGATTGTCGTGAGTTATGACTGATGAAATATGTACGTACCTCAATTCGAGGATGGGGAATCAGAATCGCGAATAAAAATCGTATCCTTTGTGGAACAGTTTTGAGAAAATTAGCATTTGGTACTCAAAAAATCAGTTTTTTGAAGAAAAAAAGGTAGAAGATGGCGTTTTTTTTAACTTCTAGATTAGTTCATTTTGAGTCGATTAGAAAAAAATTGTTTGCTGTAGGTCAAAAATTGAGTGAGATATGGCTTCCCGAAGTGGAAGATCAAAAAATCGATAAAAATGCAAATTTGGCGAAATCAAGTGCCTAGGCCTTATCCTTTACCTCACTATGGTCAATCATGTAAATCTCATCCAAATCGGTGAGAAAAATATTAAAACTGTCGGGAAAAGGTCTCATTTTCCTACGTTTTTACAGGAGACCCGTGTTAAGCAACACTTATCTGAGGTTTCGAGCCATAAAGTTGTGTAGTTGCTTCAGCTTCGGAGGAGGAAGAGCATGAGAGAGCGTGATTCTTGACTGGAAATGGAACTCCATCGTTCATTGGCTAGTGAAGAGCAGTGAGATCTGAACGAATATTATGTTGTAGTACGATTTGAGCACGACATATAAGGTTTAGAGGTACACTCCTACCTAATTTGAAAATCCGTTCTGGCATTGCTCTCCAAAACAAACATTGTCTGCAATGACTGTGTAGAGAGCGGAGAATCAAATTAGCTCGAATGTGACTTCAAGTCAAAATGTTTAAACACCTTTTTAAGTAGACTTGTAATTTTGAATTACTCGAGACAATGGAATTGAACATGCAATGTTGGAAAAGACGATAGGAAATTAATTGCGAAAACGAAATCGAGCATTACTAAACAAAATTTCAAAGATGACTATAATCGAAAAATGAATTGAGACAAACAGTGGGATAGGGAATAGACTGTCGATTGTTGGATTGATGAGAGAGAGTGAGGTCAGACCAATGTTAGCGTCCTTTACCCTGCACAATCTGCACTCTCTCATGTCTCTATGCTATCTCGTCTGATCAAACTTCATTTTCAATCTGTAGCTCACTGAAGAAATAGCCAATACGATCAATCCATTTTATTCCTACAGAGCGACCTTAGGATCCCCTAATGACCGATCACGGGGTATGATATTCTGTAAACATTAATCTTAAGAAAATAAAACATTATTCAAGACAACAGCGTGTTCTGTTATCTTCAGACTAAAACCCAAATGAAATGATTACATTAGCTAATTACATTATAACTGATATGTTCGCTTTTATTGTGATTTCCATTTTGCTAAATTAGATTTGCTGTCTTCGTGATTAATAAATTAACACTCGTCGCTATAAAAGGACGACGATTCCCGATTCTTCTCATATTCACTTCTTTCGTGGGTCTTCATCGCTCTTCAAGGTTTGATCTTAAGTCTTAGCGTTATAGCCTTAAGGTCTTAGGTTTTAGCGTTATAGCCTTAATGTCTTAGGTCTTAGCGTTACAGCCTTAAGGTCTTAGGTCTTAGCGTTATTGAATTAAGGTCTTAGGGTATCTTATTGTCTTACTGTCTCAATCTATATTTACATGGTAATTTTTGTGTTATTAAGAGACTTTCCTTCCTCTACTCGAACTACTGACGCAAACCCCACCGCTGGATTCTCACTCCACGTCTTCCCTATTGCTTTTATCCACTTCGGTGAGTCGATGCCCATAGTTAGTCAGATTTTATATGTATTATGAGAATCAACTACCTACAGTATTCCGATCGACTACAGTACCTCAAAGTACCATCTCTCGAGACCAGACGACAGCAAAATGACCTCATCACTACTCATAAGATATTGCACGGTCACATCGACTTAAATCCCCGTTCTCTTTACCTCATTTCAAATACAATCAATATTTCACGAGGCCACAATTTAAAACTCAACCGTCATAGTTGCCGCTCAAATCGCTTTTCAAACTTTTTGACTAATAGAGTAGTAAACAAATGGAACTCACTCGAGAATAGTTTGGTTTCCAACAACAGCTCACTAGCATTCAGTAGACAAATTCGTGAATCATTTTAAATAAATATATTTCTATTATAGTTTGCTAATCTCTTCAGTTTTTTCAGTTTTTCGCGACTACATTCTAAATTTACCTCAAGATCATTCAGACCAACAAGACAACAAGACACGATACACGATACACGAGACCTACAGCATCACAGTTTTTCAGCTCAAGCGAGAGTGCACTTTTAACATAATTTTTGTAAGCCTTTATATATAAAACATGAATCAAAAAAAAAACTTGTGAGAGATCCTTTTTGTTTATTTTTTGCACTTTTCTCTTCTCTTCTTCTCATCTCTCCCTCTTTGTACTCTCTCCCTATCTCTCTACGCCCCACTCTTCGCTAGTTATTAGTTATCTTATTTCGTTGCTTTTTATTTATTTATTCTTTCACATCTCATTCTCAGTAGGTCCTACCATTACACCTTAGTAATTGTCTTCATGAACTCCCTTCCGACCCTTGGTCCTCGACTTTCTCAATGACGATCTTTATCACGGCCTCCTCCACCCGGTGATAAGCATCCATACAACACAAGCATCCTCCCTCACTCATTATGCACTGCACATTGCATTCACATGTTCACTTGTACCATATCGCACTGAATTATCGTAAAAGACAGGGATCATGGTGTCATGGTTGAGTTCCCCCTTTAAAACCCAGTAAAATTTCCATACCCCCCCCCCCCCCTCCCCAACCCCCAATGCTGTGATCCAGTTATTGCAGCTATACCCATTCCCTTATTAATTTATTTATTCTACATATATCATTTTCGTTCATCTGTTTTAATCGCATAAGGAAATAAATATTATTATTATTATTATTATTATCTTATTATTAATATTGACGCTTTTGCAGCAGCTGGTGCAGGCCACTCTCTTCGCTTCTTGCAGACCGGCACCACAACTTCCTGCACTCTCCATTGACTTCGAAACTCCATCTGAGAATAAAGAGCTCGGGTCCTTAGTCGTTTAATACACTGTAATTGGATAACAATACATTGAGAACACGTTGATGAAATAAGTAGAAAAATATTCATGCAGAGCCGGGTAATTACACAAACCATAAGGATGGGTTGGTGAACTTATATATCTATCAACCTTCAAAACAACGGATAGGGTAGCGTAGTGGATAAGGTGTTGTCTTTTACTTTTGACTGTCAGGGGTTCGATTCCCTTGTCCTAGTCCTGAATGTTGCTGATTTAGCGTCATTGTTTTTTTACATATTTTCATGCCATTTGAAAGAGCGTAAAATTCTGATTAAGGTAAATCTCGGTTCACGACTATCTACAAGCTTTCACACCGGCCACATTGACCGAAGTACGAAAGTAACTTTCACTCTGATAAGACCAAAACAGCTTATGAGATACAAAAATTACAACGATGCCTATCGTGTGATATACTAGGTGAAAGACCAAAAAATTCTGAATAACATAAGTATGTTCCCATGCTGAAAGTCGCCCAACTGGCCGAACTAGAAAATTATCTTTCATTACTTTGTACATTTTGGCTCAAAACAATTTATGACAATAGAGATTTTCAGAAACACCAATGTTGTCATATACTATTTGAAAAAGCACAAAATTCTGAATAAGGTAAATCTCAATTCACGTTGAGCAGTAATTTATTATGAAATCTTTATCGTTGAATTCTTCTAGAATAGAACCATTATGACATTTTTGAAAACTATTGAAATGCAAAATAAGATTAACGAAATTACATATACAGCAGGACTCAATGTTTTAACAAGAGAAGCATTGCGATACGGAGCGACAGAGAGCGGTCAGTGATCGGAATAAATAATTTTAAGAACAAGTCGAAATAGGAAATTATGCCCCTTGTATGGGACCTCAGCACGCCCAGACTAATCTGCCGTTTAGTGGCAACCATTCCCTCCCCAATGATTCTGTACTTGATAAAGGTCATTTACCTGTAAACGAAATAGGAAAAAATTATTTTAAAATTAATAATTAAAAAATAGAGAAAAAAATTAAAATAACTATAAAAAAGTCATTTCACGATAAGTGTTCAAATAAATGGACCTCTGTGGAGCAATGGACAAAAGCGTAGGGGGAGGCGATTACTGTATATATCAAATAGTGCAAAATGGTTGGTAGAGTAGGGAGAATCTTTTGCTGATCGGCCTGGGTATTGAACTTCTCTCGACGAGCAACCCTTGTTGTTATGGTCTGGCCCCTTATCCACTAGACCATGGGTCCCCATTAGTACTCAGATTGAATGGTCGTAATATACTGAGCGTTTCTGCTTCGAGAGGCAAGCTATATATAGAGATTTAAGCTCCGCCCCTTTGACTGCGCGGGGATGGACACCTCTATTACATTCAAATCACACCATAACACCCCAAAATATTTATTCATAGACGAAGTATGAGAATGACGTTCTCGCAGAAAAGACGGATGATGAGTTCAGGACGACGTCGGATAACGAAGACATGGAGAAGAAATAATGAAATCTCGAATAATCTAAACGTAATCGATTACGATCAATAACACAGAATCTATCATTCAATTAAGTTTTAGAGGTTGTTCAAAAGTTATGAAAAGAAAGCAAAAGCAAAGAAAACTCTCCTTATTATACACTGTATACTCTCCTTGTTGACGCAGAAACAAATTTCAATAACAATATCCTTTGACATCGGGGAAGCCTTAGCAAGGGAGCATTGAATGATCGAAGAATCTAAATATATTCGGTTAAAATGAAAAGGACAGAATCATCCATATAACGGAGCATAAACTATTGCACTATTAACTCTTAAAGGAAACGTATCTGAGCCGGGTCCGAGACCACTTTGTAAGGAAGTCGTCCCAAGTGGGTGGGTGCGAATAATCATCATGGAATGATTTGCTCCTCGAAGTTGAATTGTCGAAGGCGATCCAAGTCGATATTGAAGGATTTGATGAAAACCGCGAATGGATCGAAGGATCTATAATAAAATATATACATTACAATCAATAGATTATAGTCAATGATTAATGATTATTGATTGCTATAAGAAGGTTCAGATTAGATACCCCAGAGAAAGAGAATCTATAAAAAAATTATATTTACTATATTTTTGTTGTTCTACGCGATGATTTACGTTATCCCAAATGATATAATGTTTCAGCTAACTTATTGCTAGTTATATCACGCCCGACACGAGAGAATTGAGATGAGAGTGGGAATGAAGCAAAAATGGTGAAATGAGTTAGGACCATTTTTGGACATCTCTAGGCAAGCCCTACCAGCCCCCAAAGTCTCATTATGCAATTTTCATTTTGGGGCTCAATACACCGGTTCGGTAAGGTGAAGCCCCAACTTTGAGCACGAATTTCTCGCTTCTGGTGCTTTTTACCGAAAAAGTGTCACAAGAGTGACCCCCGCTCTTTTTTCGAGCTCTATCGAACTAAACAAACCAAAGGTCATGAAAATGTCTCTGAGCAGAGCTTCACTTCGAAGCAAATAACTCAAAAATTTAGGAAAAGGAGGTGCTCTTCTTCCAGTATGTTATTAAGTTTTTCATGCGCTTTCGAATGAGGGGCTTGCAAAAAAATACGTTAATGTGTGCGTATGGTTCATCCCCTTGGAAATTTCCTGATGATATGAAGTCATTTTCGGCACCCACGATCTCTCGTTTTGCACACTCTCTCTGGTAGGGCATGCCTAGAGATGTCCAAAAATGGTGCTAACTCACCATTTTTACTTCATTAAGAAGAATAACCATTTTATCTCAATTCTCTCGTGACGGGCGTGATATTACTACTGTGCGCATTACTTTCTGTAACGATAAAGAAAAATCAGGAATTTTCGAAAATTGAGTAATCTCACTAATCTATTGTAGTTCAGTAGTACAACCTACCGCTAAGATCATTTGCCGTAAGGATAGCGTACCCTTTGTACATTAAGGAAAACAAACATATCTGAGGAGGTTTCGAACCATAAAGTAGTGCAGTTGCTTCAGCGTCGGATGGAGCAAGAACATGAAAAAGCGTGATTCTTGACTGAGTTCTATCGATCATTGGCTAGTGAAGAGCAGTGAGATCTGAAACGGATATTCTAACTATGTTATGGTACGATTTGAGCACGACCCATAAGGTTTAAAGGCACACCCCGACCTAATTTGAATATCCGTTCTGGCAATGCTCTCCATTAACAAATAAAGCATTGTCTGCACAGTGAGTGTGGCCAGAGCGGAGAATCAAATTAGTTCGGATGTGACTTCAAGTCAAAATGTTTAAACACCTTTTTAAGTAGACTTGTAATTTTGAATTACTCGAGACAATGGAACATGCAATGACGGAAAAGGTGATAGGAAATTAATTATGAAAACGGAATCTATCTTTATAAAACAAAATTCAAAGATGACTATAATCACGAGATGAAATGAGACAAACAGCGGTATAGCGAATGGACTGTCGATTGTTGTATTGATGAGAGAGAGTGAGGTCAGACCAATGTTAGCGTCCTTTACCCTGTACTCTCTGCACTCTCTCATGTCTCTATACTATCTCGTCTGATCAAACTACACTTTCAATCTGTAGCTCACTAACCAACTAGCCAATAAGATCTATCTATTTTATTCCTAAAGAGTGACCTTATGGATTTATTAAAATATATATTTGGTTATTTACAAAAGTTATCAGAGAAACAACAGACAAAAAGTGAAATAATTGCAATAGAAAATTAAGGCTAATGTTGCACTGATGATGTATCATTCCCTAGTTTCTCTTACAGCACAATCTACTTTGAAACCATTCTTTCATTACTTTAACTCTAGTTGTTACAGTCACACTATCACTATCACCCAACAATATTCAACTAGAAAAAACTACATGAGCGGCTTGAACAACAATGTTGAAAAATACTATTAGATGGGTTGGAATGACAACAAACAAATTGAAAAACAATATATAAGGGAGGCCATGGCTGAAAGTTAATAACCCTCACATTTGTACCATCATCAAGATATCCGCAGTCGCCGTTATCCTAATGTGGAGGAACCTTGAGACCCTCCCACATTGGATGGTTTCATCGCCCTCTACACACATAGAAAAGAAGTGTAACCCACAGTACATAAAACCCGTGAAGTGTGATATTTAACACTTTCTTGAGCTATTTTAGCACTCAAAAAGTGTTAAATATAACATTTCGCAGGTCATGTGTAGTGTGGGTTACACTTTTTTCTCTGAGTGCAGTGCTGCACCGCTTGCATGAGACCTTCTTCTCTTTGCGAAGGAGGAGATCTCAAAGCCAGGAATACCGATGGATCCCCTACTGACCCATTCTTATTCTTATTCTTTATTCCATAGTATTATACGTGACATTAAAACGAATAACAAAGGGGTTGATGGATCGTCGCTTAGGTAGCGATATCGGTGAGGGTCTTGGGTACAGTAGCAGTTTGGGAGCTACGGGCGAATCTTGGAAAAGCTTATAATTAACAACCATCACGAGGTATGTTATTCTAGCAGTAATCTTAAGAAAAGTCAACATTATTCCAGATAACAGCATGTTCTGTTATCTTCAGAAATATAAACCTAATGAAATGATTAAATTATCTAATTAAATTATAACTGATATGTTCGCTTTATTTTTTTGTGATTTCCATTTTGCTAAATTAGATTAGCTGTCTTCGTGATTAATGAATTAGCAATCGTCACTATAAAAGGACGACGATTCCTAATTCTTCTCATATTCACTTCTTTCGTGTGTCTTCATCGCTCTTCAAGGTTTGGTCTTAGGTCTTATCGTTATGGCCTTAAGGTCTTATGTCTTATCGTTATAGCCTTAAGGTCTTAGGGTATATAATTCTCTTACTGTCTTCATTTCTGTTTTAGATGGTTATTTTTTTTTGTTATTAAGAGACTTTCCTTCCCCTACTCGAACTACTGACGCAACTCACTCACTCCACACTCACTTCACGTCTTCCCTATTGCTTTTATCCTCTTCGGTGAGTCGATGTACCTGGTCTGTTTGATTAGTTATTAATAATCTTGACGTTTTGTAGCAGCTAGAGCAGACCACTCTCTTCGCTTCTTGCAGACCGGCACCATAAGCTTCCTGCACTCTCCATTGACATCGAATCTCCCTCTGAGAATAAAGAGCTCGGGTCCATATTCGTTTAATACACTGTAATTGGATAACAATATATTGAGAACACGTGGGGAAATAAGTAGAAAAATAATCACGCAGAGCCGATGTGGCCGCTGTTCTACACGGAAGATGCTTTCTTGATTCAGAATTGTTTTCTCTTTCACATGGTATACCACACGATTCCTTCCTTCTCTTCTGGGTTCGATTCCCGGATGCAACACCTCCTCAGCCTCAACAAGGCGCCCGAAAAGTGAATTGGTAGTGACCAGATTATGCGGTAAAGTAGGTCCGACGAAGAGATTAGGCATTGTTGACAGTTTGCGATAAACCGTATTAATATTATTAACTTAATTATGTCTCTACGCAAATTCCTCAATGATTGATGATTTCATTACAACATTGACTGTCTTCATATAGTTCATCACTTCATTCTTCCTACTTCTTCTCGTCTTGCACGGTCCACCACCATTCTCATCATCACGCCCTCTCATTATCAGCGCATGTGCTTTCGCAAGAAAGATAAGGTTAAGGTAAGCAAATATCGAGCTCATTGTCACCCTTCATTGATTATTAATTTTTCCACCGATTAATCGATTACCCATTCATAAGTGTACCAAGGACGCCTAAATCTCCTAGCATGAAACTCTCCTATTCAGATAACACTGAATGAGGTCACCGCTGATTCTTCCGAACAGATATCTACATAAGTGAAGAAGTACTCGATAGATTGATCTTTGATCTTTGGTGATCTTCAAACGTTCTCTGATAACGACCGCAAAATAGCATTTCCTTTTGGCCAAATACGGATAAATTGATTATTTCCGTGAGATCGTTTTAGTGTTAAAAATGGACAGATTGTGGAAAGATAATTATTTATTGCGCCGGTATGACGCTGATAAAGTTAAGCTGATAAAGTTGATTCAATGTCAATGTCAATGACGGCTGATTGACATGGAAAGAAGTTTTTATTCAACATTTTTGCTTTTTTTGACGTGGGAGACGACAAGACTGGCAAAGTTGACATTTTTCACAACATAAATCGACTTGATGATATCAGAGTGAAAGTAACTTTTGTGATTCCGCAATTATGGCGACTGTAAAAGAAAACAGTTAAACATGTGAAGAAGTGTACTTTATTCAGATTTTTCTCTCTTTCGCCTGATCTACGACATGATAATCAATTAATCAATTTTATCAAATCAGGCAATAAATGACATGATAGGCTTCCTTGAAAATTTAAACACGCCATATACATTGAAGTGCTAAAAAATAACAAATTATGGAACGATAATTTTTTTTTGCGCCGATGTGGCGTCTGTTCTACACGGAAAGATGCTTTCATGATTCAAAATTGCTTGCTCTTTCACATGGTATACCACAACATGCATTGTTGACATTTTTCACATTTAATAAATCGTATTACTATTATTAACTTAATTATGTCTCTACGCAAATTCAACAATGACTGATGATTTCATTACAACAATAATTGTCTTCGTATATTTCATCATTTCATTCTTCCTACTTGTCCTCGTCTTGAACGATCCACTACCATTCTCGTCAACACGCCGTCTCAGCGCTCGCGAAAAAAGATAAGGTTAAGGTAAGCAAATATCGAGCTTATCGATTGTCACCCTGTATTGATTAATATTTTCCCCTCATTTATCGATTACCCATTCATAAGTGTTTCAAGGACGCCTAAATCTCCTAGCATGAACTCTCCTATTCAGATATCATTGAACGAGATCACCACTGAAGCCTCATATTCTTCCGAATGGCTGAGCACAGACCTATAAGCAAAGAAGTAATCGATGGATTGATCTTTGATCTTTGGTGATCTTCAAACGTTCACTGATTAGGACCCCTAATTAGCAATTCCTTTTGGCCAAATACGGATAAATTGATTATTTCTAGGAGATCGTTTAAGAGGTAAAAATGTACAGATTAAAAGAATTTTTATTTATTGAGATTTTTTTGCTTTTTCACCTGGAATACGACACGACAGAGATTGGTGATTTTTTTCACAACATAAATCGACTTGATGCTATCAGAGTGAAAATTACTTTTCGTGAATACGCAATTATGTCCACTCTAATATGGACAAAGCGCTTTATCTCTTTAATGACCTCTTCAACATACTTATCTACTCTTTTTTATCGAAAGGTTTACGGGTTTTTTTTGTTGTTTCTTTGTGTGTAAAAAACCAGAAACCGAAGAAGTTCCTTGCTGGTTATACGGACATTATATTAATGGTCATAGATAGTGTCATCATGATCGTCCACGATCCATGATGTGTGATGATCGATGATCGCTGAGTGTGCTCAATTAGACCCACAGTTGCAAAAGGAAACAGGGACGCTCAGTCAAGAGATGGAGGGACGATTTCGTGAAGGCAGCTGGTCCACAATTATATTTTTTATCTACATGCACACGCATGCAACGACACATGAAAATAAGTATGATCAAAAATAAATATGTGATGATAATGCTCACTGTCTAGAAGAAGGAAATAAGTGAAAGGTGACTAGGGCGGGGGAGGGAGGGGGGGGGGTGAAAAAGGATCTCCATACTTGATCAGTGGTCCCACTCGTAGATTATCTTGATTGCACATGGAGCGTGAGCAATGAGCAGTGGATGAGGCTGCCTGGAATGAGCAGTGGATGAGGCTGCATGACACCGTGAGGATTCGGTAATTTTAGATAGTTGAGACGACCAAGACCAAAGATCAGAATGGAGATAAGCAACAAGGTGGAATGGATAGGTGCTAAAGGAAGAGTAAATAAACAACTACTTTACACACTAATGAGATCACTTAATACATTCGATTGTAACAACAGAGATCTGAATTGTCTATGGGAAGTACTAGAAATAATGTGAGGGGGTAACAACTTGAAAAGTCTACTGGTTCTTAAAGCGAAAGAGTGATAACGACAAGTGACACGAGTAAATTCTATGTGAATGGCAAAAGTATTGACTCGAGATCTATCCGGTCTAAATGAATACATAGAGGACATGGCTATATTAACTTCCCAATTCATGCAAATTGCGAGGCACAATCGTTCGGAATGGAGAAATTTCATGGCAACCCAGCTACGAAACACCCATTAGCTTATAAAGTTGTTAAATGTCAAAAAATGTCAAAAGATAGTGTCATAATTAATTATCAAAACATCTTTCATACTCTCATTTGTCAACATCTAACATCTTCTCCTCTTTCCGTATTATTGAGATAATTCATTTCACGAAAAAAGTCATTTCACGATATGTGTTCAAATAAATGACCTCTGCGGACCAATGGGGAAAAGCGTAGGGGGAGGCGATTACTGTATGTATCAAACAGTGCAAAATGGTTGGGGGAGAATCTTTTGCTGATCGACTTGGGGATTGAACTTCTCTCGCCGAGCAACCTTTGTTGTTCTGGTCTGGCCCTTTATCCACTAGACCATATATATATATATTTATTTACCACAAGGTAAACGTGTATGAACAATAAATATTAAGCAAATGGATGAAATACAATTTTTTAGGGATAATATAAATGAGGATCAAGGAGGTAACGGAATTGAGGGGATTGAACATTTAATACAAGTATAATAATGATAACGAAGTTGTGGTCAAACTGATCAGTCATTGATTTTTAAAAGTTGATTCTGTTCTCTGGTCGGGTAAGCAACCGAGCCGCTCGCATGAAGAAACTGTTATGCCTGTATTGGAAACGAGATCCACAATTGGAGAAGTTTAACCCATTTCTAGTAACGTAGGTTTTGAAATAGTGGTTTTTATTATTTGAAATCCTAGTTTTCCCTCTAAGTAGTTTCATGGACATTTTAATGTCAATGTTTAGCCTGCGTTGCTCGAGTGTCAAGACCGAGTTTTGTGTTGCGTGCACTACTGTTCGGCATGAATTGCCACGTATATTTATGGCAACGTGCAAACAACCTTCTTGTGAAATAATTCTGTACTTTTTCTAACATTTTTATGTCTTTTTTCTGGTAGGGATTGAATACAGTGCAAGCACTCTCTAAAATAGGCCTAATATAAATTGAATATGCTTTTAGTAGAATTATGGGGTTATTTGTTCTTAGAGCTCGCATAATTATATGACAGGCTGATTTTGCTTTGATTGATACTGCTCTACAATGGTCTGAGAAAGTCAGGCTTCTTTGAATTATGAATCCTAGATCTTTGACAACTTCTTTTTGAGTTAGATTATTGCCTTCAATATTATATACTCTAGAAGGGTTGGCTCTACCTAGGTGTAGGGAGTTACATTTATGGGACGCTAGAGGCAACTGCCAGTCGTTTGACCATTTAACAATAGTGTCGACTGCAACTTGTAGGGGGTGGGGAGGTTCACCAGTTTTAAATGATCTGTATATCTTTATGTCATCAGCATATAGGCGAGCCAGCACACCATCTTTTTGTACCAGAATGGGTAGTTCAGATGTGAAAATGAGAAAGAGCAAGGGCCCAAGTACTGAGCCCTGGCCCAAGTACCATGGGTCCCCATTAGTACTCAGAGTGAATGATCATAATATACTGAGCGTCTCTGCTTCTAGAGGCTAGCTATATATAGATTTAAGCTCCGCCCCTTTGACTGCGCGGGGATGGACACTCATATGACATTCAAATCACGCAATAACACCCCAACAAATTTATTCATAGACGAAGTATGAGAAAGAAGTTCTCGCAGAAAGGACTTCGGATGATTAGTTATTGACGACGTCGGATAAAGGAGTTCGAAGAGCTCAGATCCTTTGATAACGAGAAAGACATGGAGAAGCAAAAAATTAAACCTCGAATAATCTAAACGTAATCGATTACGATCAATAACACAGAATCTATCATTCAATTAAGTTTTATAGCTTGTTCAAAAGTTACGAAAAGAAAACAAAAGAAAAGAAAACTGTCCTTATTATACAGTGTTTACTCTCCTTGTTCACGCAGAAACGAAGATCAATAACGAGATCCTTTGACATCGGGGAAGTCTTGGAAAGGGAACATTGAATGATCAAAGAATCTAAATGTATTCGGTTAAAATGAAAAGGACAGAATCTTTCATTAAATGGAATATATACTATTGCATTATTTACTATTTAAGGAAAACGTATCTGACAATGAGTTGGGTCCGATATCAATTGTAAAGAAGTCGTCAGAAGTGGAGAGCGCGAAGAAACATCTCGGTAAGATCTGTTGAAACGTCATCGCTGTAGTTGAATGGTCGAAGGAGATGCAAACCGAGATTGAAGGATTTGATGAGATCGATGGATCTATAATAAATTATATCGATTACAATCAATAGATTACATTTACTGATTAATGGACATTGATTACTATAAGAAGAATCAGCTATGATATAAATGTGATATAGTACGATTTGAGAACGATACATAAGGTTTAAAGGTACGCCCGACCTAATTTGAAACTCCGTTCTGGCAATGTTCTCCATTGACAAATAAAGCATTGTCTGCAGTATCGCACATGTAAAAATAGTTGTATCATGAAAGGTGTGAATGGATCTGAACGGATCAGGCCGATCAAACGGGATTGTGAGCGAGAAGGCCATTTTCGTTATTTTTCTTTCTTTTCATTGTTTTTCTTTCCTTCTTATCTACTGTATTGAAAGAAATCACGCCAAAATATTGCCATTTATCAAAAATCATTGCTTTACAAATGAATAAATTTTGGTTCATTGGAGCAATTTATTCCTCGCGAAAATGATGATTTTTGTTAAATGACAATATTTTGGCCTAATGCATTTCAATATAGTAGATTCGATGAAAAGAAAAACAATGAAAAGAAAGAAAAATAACGAAAATGGACGGCTCGCTCACAATCCCGTTTGATCGGCCTGATCCGTTCAGATCCATTCACACCGTTCATGATACAACTATTTTTACATGTACGATAAGTGTGACGAGAGCGGAGAATCAAATTAGCTCGGGTGTGACTTCAAGCCAATATGTCGAAACACCTTTTTAAGTAGACTTCTAATTTTGAATCACTCGAGACAATGGAATGGAACATGCAATGTTGGAAAAGACGATAGGAAATTAATTGCGAAAACGAAATCGAGCATTACAAAACAAAATGTCAAAGATGACTATAATCGAAAAATGAATTGAGACAAACAGTGGGATAGGGAATAGACTGTCGATTGTTGGATTGATGAGAGAGAGTGAGGTCAGACCAATGTTCGCGTCCTTTACCCTGCACTCTCTGCACTCTCTCATGTCTCTATACTATCTCGTCTGATCAAACTACACTTTCAATCTGTAGCTCACTAACCAACTAGCCAATAAGATCAATCTATTTTATTCCTAAAGAGTGACCTTATGGATTTATTAAAATATATAAAACGGGTCAAACTAATTTGTCCGAGACGCAGAGCGAGTTTTGCCAAACAGACCATGCAGGACCATTATTGTTAGGAAATGGTAGCTTGAGTACATTTTTAGAAAAATCTCTCTATTCTAACAACATTCTGTCCAAAATATTCCGTATTATAGATTTCTTTTAATAATTGTATTTCTTTCGCTATTTGAAGCTGTTTAAATTTGAATTTAAAGAATTTGAATTTTAAGCAATTTGAAGCTAATTTCATTTTTTATTATTACTATGTACTTTCTTAATGTTATTTCTTTTTCGTACTGTAGTGTACAAACGACATATTTTACATCACAAATTTATCGCAGTTATTAGCACAATTCATTTTTTTTCGGATCAAACATCAAACAACTACCTGCGAGTGGTATGTTTTCATAATTTTGAAATAAATAAAATTCCATTTGCAGAAAATTGGCAAACAAGTTGAAGCAAAGGGATTAAAAGCACGGGACAAATCATCGCTGGACGACTTCCAATCCAATCGAAGAAGTCAAGAAAGCGAAAAATAACTGAGAAAGAATAATAATATACGATAAATTTTATTCATGAATATTAGTCGAAGAAGCATTGAAAAGGTCAAACATACAGAACAAACAGGAAAAAAACAACTTTTAAAAAATGGGGATAAAATGGGGATACAATACGAAAAAGAAATAACATTAAGAAAGTGAATTATAATAAGAAAAAAATTAAATCAGCTTCAAATTACGAAAGAAATACAAATAAAATAAAATGAAATAATAAGAGATAGAATGTGTTTTCCCATTACATAAAATTAGGGACATTTGCTTACTTTTTGAAAAGATCGAAAAGTCTGTATATAGAGGTTGGGCACGTATGAGTTTGGCCAAACTCACTCTTCGTCTCGGACAAATTAGTTTGACTCGTTTTATATATTTTGTTATTTACAAAAGTTATCAGAGAAACAACAGACAAAAAGTGAAAGAATTGCAATAGAAAATTAAGGCTAATGTTGCACTGATGATGTATCATTCCCTAGTTTCTCTTACAGCACAACCTACTTTGAAACCATTCTTTCATTACTTTAACTCTAGTTGTTACAGTCACACTATCACTATCGCCCAACAAAATTCAACTAGAATAGAAACTACATGAGCGGCTTGAATAACAATGTTGAAAAATACTATTAGATGGGTTGGAATGACAACAAACAAATTGAAAAACAATATATAAGGGAGGCCATGGCTGAAAGTTAATAACCCTCACATTTGTATCATCATCAAGATATCCGCAGTCGCCCTTATCCTAATGTGGAGGAACCTTGAGGCCCTCCAACATTGGATGGTTTCATCGCCCTCTACACACATAGAAAAGAAGTGTAACCCACAGCACATAAAACCTGTGAAGTGTTATATTTATCACTTTTTGAGCTATTTCAGCACTCAAAAAGTGTTAAATATAACATTTCGCAGGTCATATATAGTGTGGGTTACACTTTTTTTTCTCTGAGTGCAGTGCTGCATCGCTTGCATGAGACCTTCTCCTCTTTGCGAAGGAGGAGATCTGAAAGACAGGAATACCGATGGATCCCCTGATTAGCCATTCGTATTATTATTCTTTATTCCATCGTATTATACGTGACATTAAAAGGAATAACAAAGGGGTTGATGGATCGTAGATTAGGCAGCGATATCGGTGAGGGTCTTGGGTACAGAGTTGAGTTGGCTATTCTGGGGTTATTGTCAACCCTAGTACAGCTGCAGTTTGGGAGCTACAGGCGAATCTTGGAAAAGTTTATAATTAACGACCCATCACGCGGTATGTTATTCTAGCATTAATCTTATGAATATCCAACATTATTCCAGATAACACCGTGTTCTGTTATCTTCAGAAAAAACCCCTAATGAAATGATTAAATTAGCTAATTAAATTATAACTGACAGGTTCGCTTTATTTTTTTGTGATTTCCATTTTGCTTAATTAGATTTGCTGTCTTCGTGATTAATGAATTAGCAATCGTCACTATAAAAGGACGACGATTCCCGATTCTTCTCATATTCACTTCTTTCGTGTGTCTTCATCGCTCTTCAAGGTTTGGTCTTAGGTCTTATCGTTATAGCCTTAAGGTCTTATGTCTTATCGTTATAGCCTTAATGTCTTAGGTCTTAGCGTTATAGCCTTAAGGTCTTAGGGTATATAATTCTCTTACTGTCTTCATTTCTGTTTTAGATGGTAATTTTTGTGTTATTAAGAGACTTTCCTTCCCCTACTCGAACTACTGACGCAACTCACTCACTTCACACTCACTTCACGTCTTCCCTATTGCTTTTATCCTCTTCGGTGAGTCAATGTCCATATTCTGTATGATTTTATATGTATTACCTTATTATTAATCTTGACGTTTTGTAGCAGCTGGAGCAGACCACTCTCTTCGCTTCTTGCAGACCGACACCACAAGCTTCCTACACTCCATTGACTTCGAAACTCCATCTGAGAATAAAGAGCTCGAGTCCATATTCGTTTAATACACTGTAATTGGATAACAATACTTTTAGTACATGTTGACCCATAAGTAGAAAAATAATCACTCAGAGCCGGCAAATTTCGCAAACTATAAGAATGGGTTGGTGAACTTATCTGTCAACCTTCAAACAACGGATAGTGTTGCGTAGTGAATAAAGTTTTGTCGTTTACTTTTGGGTTCGATCCCCTTGCCATAGTCTACTCCGGTATTTTTTGCTCGCGAGGCACACAGTTTAATCCCGTGGTGTACGCCGTGAGGTACACCGCGGGGCAGAACACTTAAACGGTGTACCCCGCGAGCTGTGGTTCTAGACGGGGTGTCTCGCGAGGTGGGAAGACGGTGTGCCCCGTGGAGTAGTAGGGACGGTGTACCCGCGAGATTTGATGTCCACCCCGCGAGGCACATCGCCCCTTCCACACTGTGGAAGACCTCGCGGTGTACCCCGCGAGATTTGGACTCTCAACGGTGTGCCCCGCGAGCAAAAAATACCGGAGTATATTAAGTCTTGCTCCTTCTGATTACCACCTATTCTCCGACCTCGAAGGTTATCTCGAAGGTCATCGTTGAGGATGGCCAATATCTAATCGTAAGATCATTCGCTTAACTATCAGCGAGATGTACGATGAACAAATTTGACCAGAAAATGTACCGGACTTTCTATCCAACCTAATATCTGCATCCATATACATACATCCTCAGTACATCAACATTCAAAATTTCAAAACGAATCGTTATAGATATTTAAGCAGCTTCGGCTTACTTTTAGACGATTTTAGACAACGGTTGTCAACGTTAGACCAAATCATAGCGGAAGAAACACCATAGTGCACATTATTAGCCATATATTGTGTAAAATTTATATTTAAGAAGCATGCAAACCTATACTTGCACACACAGAGAAAAAAGTGTAACCCAGAACACATAAAACTTGTGAAGTGTTATATTTAATACTTTGTGCGTTCTAAAATGGCTCAAAAGTGTAAATTATAACAGTTCACAGGTCTTTTGTTCCTACTAATCAATCCATCATCCCGAACCATGATGAGAAGATGATTTCACACTGTCCTCGTCGCGCTCTCGGGCGTAACATTAACCCTATACATTATACATTAACCCTCCGATAGTTCATTATATTGACCCGTTTTATCGCCTTTTCCGGCTTTTTTAGTGTTCCCGATGTGATAATAATATTAATGCTAATAATAACAAATTAATTTTCATCTTCAACTCGCATTTCTGAACAAATTAGTAATTTTACCATGAAATTTGCGAGAAATCAAAAATTCATATTTCACTTGTCTCTACTATTGCATGGAAGCTCTCGAAAATCCAAATCCAACTATGTGTTTATTAAAACAGTCCGATGTCTGTTTTTTGAGAAGATCGGATTGAGCCTTGGATGACCCGACAATCCAACTCTTAATAGACACTATGTCTCGTTGATCCCTCACCCGAGAGAGAGTGAGGCTGTAAACAGTCTCTCGTAGGGTCACCCGGCAGAAAAAGGGCAGGGGGAAATCATCCGTCTATTAGATACAATGGTAAGATATATGAGGGGTAGACGAGATAGAGAGAAGCATGAATAATAATGAATCCTATAGTTTGACACGCGATGCGGTCAGCGTTGCGGTTGCGCTTCACCCCTTTAAGCCTCGATCTCACAGCTGATTGTTTCGCGGATTCTTTTATATTTTAATAACTGGCTTATTAATCTAGTTTCTATTCAGTTTCGTATATTTTCATCATTTCGTTACATCTAATTTATGCATGTTCATGCCTTTATAATGCATATTTCCAGGTCACCTATAATGACCGTCGAAGGTGCAATACTGGAACTACGCATAATGAATAAACATATGCTCTCTCTAAACTCCGAAGAGAGCCAAAGGCATGGTGAGTTTTATTACATTTGAATTCACATTCATTCAAAAAAATTGTCCTCAAGTGCGGTTTAAAAAATATAACTGTTGGCTACATTTTGATTCTGCTTGAAATAATTCCTGGAAAAAAGTCAATTATTAACGTATTTTTTCGACTTATGCTAATTCTAATGTACTTCAGTACTATTTCTTACCCTATAAGAAATATAGCCATGGACTCTGAGTCGATAGAATTCATCGAAAAGCGACTTGAAGCAAGTAATAAAATGTATGAAGACTTCCTCGAATTAGTGCTTTGTGGAAGAACATCATGTAGAAAGATACCGAAGACGGTAAACTCCACTAATGCTATAGCCATTAGGACATGTCTTATCAACTCAGATATCATACAACTTTATTTACCAAAGAATATAATAGATAGAATAACTGATAATTGAAAGCATGATATGCATCTTAGGTATATGTTACAAAATCGGATGACCATAACTGGAGTTGAATTATTCAAAGAAGCTTTAGAATAGAATAACCATTTTTGTTGACATATGTATCATAATAGAATCCATATCTGTATTACGTGTAATATTTGTATTTTGTATCATTTATTCACTTAGTATATGTATATTATTTGTAAAAAAAATTGAAAAAAAATTAAAAAGAAATAAAAAAATTTAACGGGTAATTTGCTTGTTATCTCGTAACACTGTACTAATACAAAACACATTTACACACATAACTAATTCATAAGATATATTATTCAGTAGAACGGACATCTAACATCTTCCTTTATCACTTTCCTTATTTGCGTCCCTTTCTGCCATTCGTTCCGTCCGTCTCTGGTTTTTCAAAAGTTAAAGTCTACTTAAAATACGTTACTGACTTGAAGTAAACTTACGATTCACTTGAAGTAGACTTATAAGTCTACCTAAAGTGATAGTGCAAGTAGACTTTAAGTTTTGAAATACCAGAGGTGTTTCATCAACGATCAATCAGATATTCGAAGAAAAAATCATAGTATCCACCGTTCAGGTAATTGGCGTTCAAGTTCAAATCCCCCGACATTCAGTCAGAGTCTGATAGTAGCATCGAAAAGAATCAATCAAGTAATTCATCACCTCGGAGACCACACACCAGAGGCCGTATCCATGAACGTTGGCAAACCGTTTGCCGGCAAACGTGACTTCACAAGCGTAGGGGGAGGATCTCTGACAAACGCCTCCGCCTACGCTGGTGACGTCACGTTTGCCGGCAAACGGTTTTCCAACGTTCATGGATACCTATACAGATCGATAACCAAGGCGGGATTCCCGCTACGGTGTCAACTTTACGGGGTTGATCCGAATCTCGGTAGAAAAAGAAAGTACAAAAATAGTAAAAGAATTGAACACGACACTGCGTTTTATGAATGGACATTGTTTAGTTAAATTTACTCAAACGATAATTGATAATGCATTACAGATAGAGTACTAGAAATGACTAACAATAACGAACCGATACACTCAATCTCAGGACCGATGCCGTTCGAACATGCAGCCATAGGCATGACTGCCCTGAACTTGTCCCGAGCTTGCCACCATTCTGGACCCGGAGACGAGTTCTGGATAACCCCCTCCTAGTCCTCTGTTATAAACGGTCGATCCTAAACCCAAATGGGCCACCAGTCTCTTACAGAGACTGGCCTTAACTCGCAGAAACTGGCCTTAATCATATAGAATTAGGTTTTATGAGTGGCGGTCTGCAAATAAAAATTTAATCCATCAAACAAATTATTCACCTAAAAAAACTACTAACTAATAATGGGCGAACAACAAACATAGCTGCCCACGCAGATGCAGATAAGGCTGTTCAGGTGCGCCTATATATTTCTCTCCCACGTTCTGCGACTCACTCCCTGTCTTTCCTTCTCTATCCGAGTCCAAATTCCTATTCTCGGAGGGAATCACAGTAGATAAATAGAGAGACCTTATTCCCATCCCCAGTGTAAGTCTCCTGCCACTGACTTACTCTTCTGCACTTATAATTAGTGCTGATAAGATAAATGTATTGCATTTTTTGGTGTTCCCATTGAAAAATAGTGAAGATTTCAAGGAGCAACTTGTTTTACGGCTGGTATGATTTCTTTGCGATTTGTCATCAACATTTATCATTAGATACACATGTACCCATGATTTCTTTCGTTTGGTTGATCACGTGCCGAATTGGTCAATGCTTTACTAACAATAAGCGTGATCAATCGAACAACTTATCGTTAGGGATAACGAGCTAATTTAATAGTCTGGTATCGTTATATGTCTATAGTGTGATCACTGGAGAGAACCGCATACCGGTTAGCTAATTCTAAACTCTTGCTATCTTTGTCTGCGAGAAAGAGTGGTCAGAGAATAAGATGAACTTTTGGTGCTCCTTTAAATCTTTCAATCACGTTGATGGCGACAAAGTAAACGTGAGATATTAAATTGCAACGCATCTTCGGTATTATTATAATATTTATCATCGTATTTTCATGAATGATTAGTAATTTTTGTCTTATGCGTAGTTAGATTTGCCTCACAATTACTTTCCTACGCCTTCACGTTAACGAGCGTTACATCTCTCTCACAGGGATACGGTAAGAAGCTACCGTAACCATCGATGAATTTTGATTGGCTACCGCAAATTACCGTAGCCTTTTACAGTAATACTATCGACCCCCTACCTTACAATGATCAATGATTTGCTGTTTCGTTCTCCGGTTCTTGTCTAACCTTTTGATCTCTACTCCCCATATGTTGATCTGGGTCGCGCGTTTTTCAACGAATAGTGAATGGTATTGTTTATTCCTACTGTTGTATAGAGATTGATCAACAGACATGATTCTTTGATATAAATAACCTAGATGTTCATTGACATTCTTAGATTATCAGGGTTACCAGCTCTGCCTGGCTCTGCTCTAGCCAACTTTTATTACTACTTTCACCTATTTGAATTGTTAATAAATGGAATACTCTTGATTCATCTATTGTAAATTCGCCCAACCCCGCAGTCTTTCGTAATAGCATCAAAGCTGTGATCTAGATATCGCAGCATTTTCGTCGTTCTTCATATTTTATTCATTATTTATTATTTACAGAATATCGTTACTTTCTCTTGTTCAAGAATCGATAAATTATTATTATTAATAATAATATCACTTCTGTATTTACTGTCTCACTTGTCACGGGTGCATCAAATAAATGAATAAGCCAATTTACGGCTCGTTAAAGGCTTACCCGAGCTAAGTTGAAACTCTCCGCTCTGGCCACACTTTCTTTGACTATGAGAGAGCATTGGTAGAGCGAAGAGTAAAATTAGCTCTGGGTGTGCATTGAATACTGCGAAAATTTCAGTGATGATTGCGCTCCTGCTCATTGCTGCGGTGGCAAGTGCGGCGAAAATTGAGGTTAGCTTTTATTCTCTTTTCCCTAACCACCAAGCAACATCGTTTAAGGTCTATAACAAGTGTCCCTTCACCATATGGCCTGGTATTCAAGGCAGTAATCTTGTAGAGGGTGGAGGATTCAAGCTTGATGCTGGAGCTGTAAGATCACATTTAATAATAATAATAATATATTTATCTTTAACGATATTAAAATAAATCATTTGCCAGAAAAAAAAACATGACGTCACAAGCATCAGAGGAGAGTTTTGAATTTAAAAAAAATCTATTTGTTATGTCATCGTTCCTAGAAAAAGGTTTCCGTTCAAAATCAATTTCTTATTCTTTATTTCCATTTCAACTATAGATCATTCCAAGATTCCATGATTAAAATATCATGAGTGCAGACCAATATTGTTTTCATTGTCAGAGAAAGATGTTGAACGTTCCTGATGGCTGGACTGCGGGAAGAATCTGGGCGAGAACCGGATGTGATGGCAATTACAACTGCGAAACCGGATTCTGCGGAGTGAGCGCTAAATAACTAGAAAAAATATTAACAATTTAAAAAAATAAAATTTGAAAAACGCGCTTGAACCAAATTCTCTCTATGACAATGTCAACGAGTGACAATAACAATGACATATGGTTGTAGTGGAGAGATACGGCTTGATACAAGTGCATGATAGATCTTTAAATGAATTAAAAATTTCGTTTTTTTAGAACGATCTCAAGTGCAGCGGACGAGGTGGCGAGCCCCCAGTCTCACTTGCTGAGTTCACCCTTAAAGGTGTTCTTAATATCCTTATAAAAATATAGTTTAATACTATAATTATGGCTTCATTCGCGTTATCTTCATTTAGTCTAATTGATTTAGAGTAGCCTTTTCAAAAATTAAGGCGTAATTTATGCTTAATGTATAAGGTAATAAATATTTATTTTTATCAAAACGCATTAGACGTATTGTGCATAACTTGTTTAAAGGTCACGCCACAAGCTAATTTTACTCTCCGCATTGGTCATACTCTCTCGCAGACAAAGAAAGTGAGAGAGTGTGACCAGAGCGGAGATTTTCAAATTAGCTTGGGGGCGTCGCTTTAAAGGTCATGGTAACCAGGATTACTATGACGTCTCCCTCGTTGATGGATACAATCTTCCTGTTCTGATTGATGTTGTTGGGGTGAGTGTCTTTCCTTGTTTTTTGTCATCACCCCTTATTTGACAGTAACTGTTGTGCCCGAAGAACGAAAAGTGAAAAACTGTTTTTTTTTTGAAAAAGTGCGTCGAATTGTGCCGACCCCTGACCCTGACTTAAAGGGAGAGTGACCTCTCTCAATGGTCTCTTCATTGCGCACACTATGTCTCTGTTCACTAAGAACGAGAAAGCATTGCGCGTCGAAGAAACTTTTGCGAGAGGTTACGCTCCCTTTAAATATCTACGCTAAGTGCTGATAAGATAAATATTATATTGTATTGTGTTGAAAATTAAACTGCTACTGCGATTTCACTACAGGGAACGTTCAACACTAACGGTGGTCAATATGACTGCAAACGTGCCGGAGGATGCTTCGAGAATCTAAATGACGAGAAGATCTGTCCGCCTGAGCTTCGAAGCAAGAAGAACGGAAGGGTAAGAGTTTGGTCAGACTCGTGTCAGCTTTAGCCATACATCCGGGTATTCCGAACGAGTATGACTACTATAAAAAGAAAAGAGCATTGCAAAATTCATGTTAAACACAGAAAGTGAATGTTCGTAATTCTTGAGCAGCCTGTGAATGATCAATTTGCAGACAGTAGGATGTAAGAGTGCTTGCCTCGCTCTGAACACTGACCAATACTGTTGCCGCGGAAAGCACAACAAACCCGAGACCTGCAGGTCGAGTGACTGGCCCAAGAACTACCCGGCTATCTTCAAGGTACTCATTTTCTAGTAGAAGCGAAAAGATAATATCGATTTTTAGTTTTTTCTTGTTTTAATGATGGGATGAAACTTAATTAAATATGGCAAATAAAACACATTTCTAGATTCCTGTAAATGTCAGTAGAAAGGGGGAATCGTAAACAGATTTTGTGATTAGACGTAGCAGCCGAAACACCTTAAAGTACATAACTAATTACCTGACTTATAACATTATTTATTTTTTTATTATTAAATTTAATTATCGATTTAATTTCATTTAGAAATATAGATGTATTATAGATTTTTTTTATTTAGATTTATATTTTTTTTTAGATTTTTTTTTCATTTAGAAAGCCTGTCCCGGTGCCTACTCCTACGCATATGATGACAAGACCTCCACTTTCTTATGCAGAGGAAAGAACAGCCCCAGTCCCACTTATCGTGTTCAATTCTGTTAGAGTTATTCATCTTTTTCTGTCGATCAATATTATTAATAATTGCCGTTCATGATAACTTGGCATATGCTCACATTTCATCTATTTTAATCAAATAGTTTTGAATAAATTTAAAAATTCATAGGCAGGTTAAGTTCTCTGCTTTGAACATGATCTCTTGCAAAGAAATTTTCCATACACATGAGCATGTTATTGATCTTTTGGACTATTTCCCATTCATTCTCATCCCTGCTTCTCATTCCGATCGGTCGCTTTTATGGATCAAGACAGAGACAGTGTTCCTGAAGGAACTGTGAGTATTTCGCTTACTCAACCAGTTAATTAACATTAAAAACGTAATAAATGTGATACACTGTTTAATATTACGGACATAGAAACTATGTTTTAAATGATTTAGGAACCCGAAGCCGCTGTCGATTCTGCCAAGACCGACTATTCCGACTGGAACGCCTCGGATTTCGATCCACTGGTGAGTCAGAGCAGGTATACGAACCGGAATTTAGTATAGCCATTTTTAAGGACCGTCAGCTACTAGAGAATGAAGACCTGGACCGGCCAGTGATCGACTCGGAGTCGGAGTATGAAATCGACTATGAACATCTCCTCACTGATCGAGATCGAGAAATACTGGCTGGATATGATGAAGCTTATCCAGTAGGGATTCCTGATGAAGCTCCGGCTGAAGCTCGAGTAGTCACCTCAGCTCGACCTCTGCTCCTCAAACCGACTCTTCCGCGACAGCGATAAGAGATGCACTTGATCCTAACACTATGTTGGTGTAAGCCCTGTAGAATGATAAAGAATGCTTATATGAAGATTAGCTCGTTTGAAAATCACATCTTAAATTTTCTACAAAGGTACACTGCTTATCAGAAAGGGATCGTTTTCGTTGTGTTCGAATAAAGAATATTATCAAATCATGCCTCTGCCTTTGTGGTGATTTTTTTCAAATTTTCTTGCATATCTGTTGTATACGTATGGAGATTTGTATAAACATTAGTTGTTTTCCATATTTTCAACATTTCGCATAGTGGAAAAATTAGCCTACGAAATTAGCCCGCAGTCGTTTAATTTCATTCTAGTTCTGCATCTTCACTCCGAGCAGTCGTTTAGCCATGGAACAAAATGAAGGAAGAGCTCGTAGAGAAACGGTGAGTCTACTTATTTCTGCGTACGTTGTGTGTAAGAAGAAGCGGGGGAATAACACACAAGAGCACTGTCACTTTCAAATTAACTCGGGGTGTGCTTGAGAGATATTGTCCTCTAGACTTATTCTTTGTTGTCGTGCCGATACAAAGATAAAATAAGGTAGATAAATTTACATACAATTGCAGAGACCAGAAGAAGTTATTGATTCTTCGGGCACTTCCGATTCGGACCCCACATACACCGGCTCCGACTCATCATTTGAGATGGACTATGAGCAATTCTTCACTCCGGAAGAACGACAGAGATATGGAATACCGGATCCAACTGCTTCTAAGCCATCGAATCCATCCGAACCTAAGGAACTATGACCCTATCCATTACATTAACAGTATCCTAGAAAGATAAAGAATTCTTGAATTTTTGGTTCGTTCACAATTCCGTGGAAGCTTTCTTAAAGGCACACCTCGTGCTATTTTGACTCTCCACTCTGGCAAGGGTCTCTTGTAGATCAAGAAAGCGAGAGCGCATTGCCAGATCATCTCTGGCAACAGCAATGATAATGGGGATAATTGTTCTCTGATCAAAGATAAAATTATTCGTTTCGACGATATGTAGGGGTCACATCGGACGTGAATACGAACATTCAATTCAACACCAACTTGTTCGTAAAGAGAACGTAACCTCTCTCAATGGTCTCCTATATGGTCTGTTCTCTCTCGTTGTTAGAGAACAGAGAAATAGTGTGCACAATGAAGAGACCATTGAGAGAGGTAACGCTCCCTTTAACTATTCGACCTCAACCCAATTATAATGATATCAGTTTGTATACCAAAGTAGGAGACCAATGGATCATCTCTAGTTCGATCGACCATGAAAAAAGAATAACATGTTGGGATTATATCCATTGAGTGAATCAAAAGGAGAATTGAAAGAGAACGATCACTTTGAATAAATTTATTTATTTTAATTTTTTAATATTTAATGTTGCAAGAGTTATACCGTTTACAGAATCGTTTACTGGAAGCAAAGAAAAATTGCGCGACAAGGAAAAATCAATGAAAAATATTATGTAAAGGAAATAAAAAAAACGAAAAATAAAAAAAAACGAGTTATTTAAGATTACTCAAGGCCATGACATTAGTAATGCCCAGTAGTACTGTGACAGTACCATCCCACTACAAATACTAATCAGACAGTTACTCATAGCCACTCAGTGATCTACAATCTTTCCACTAAGATTTTGATATCTCTCAACTCGTTCGGCTTATCCGTGATAAATTATCACCAAGTGTGTAGGTTGATCGTGTCTCCGATCAGTTCTTTGATTGATATGACCACCCATGTCAACGGTATAAAAGCGAACACGAGATGGTAGTACCAGTCTGATCATGCAGACAACATTATTGGCGATTCTCGCTCTGCTTGGGGTAGTCCTCGCGGCTCCAGTGGTCAACTACTCAAAGGACTACGATGTTAAGGTAGGTATCATAGGCGGTCTGTTCAAGGAAAGACTGAACTTTTGATAGGGACTAGAAGAAGCTGTTCATTGCATGTCATCATTCAAAAGACTTTACATTAACATTACTTTAAAATAGCTTTATTCAGCCGAATAGGGTCAGTTGGGTCGCCATTGGGGTTCTCCATTGAGCGAATCGTATCTCGTGAGCCCGCATCTATCCAGCCAAAAGACTTATCTGAAAGATATATCCCATCCATCGATGTGTTCCATTGAAGTAATAAATTTGCAGGTTCTGAAAAAGACAATCTGGATGGAGGCCCGTGGCGAGCCACGGGAGGGACAGATCGGTGTGGCCTGGGTTATTATCAATCGAGCCAAGGCCAATCGCCCCTACTTCGGAGGCAGAAGAATCGCCGGTGCGTTAAATGATCTTAATCTTTTCATGGTTAATGTTAAAGTGATACCCCTAGCCTATTCGAAACTCTCCGCTCCGGCCACACTCTTTCTCTTCTTAATTTCGTATTCAGTGTATAGCCAATACGGAGAGTTCAATTAGCTCGGGTGTATCCTCAAAGCGTTAAAGGGAGCGTAACCTCTCTCAACGGTCTCTTCAACGCTCTACGCTCTCTCGTTGTTAGAGAACAGAGAAATAGTGTGCACAATGAAGAGGTCATTGAGAGAGGTTACCCTCACTTTAAAGGTCGCCGAACACTACGGTGCAGTGTACCCTGACTTTACATTACTTTTTAAAAGTAATGCTGAAGTAGTGCTGAAGTAATTGAATAATTTTTGTGCAGATTATTAATTCCAATTTTTCTTATAAATTCCAGGAGTCTGTCTTCATCCCTTCCAATTCGAGGCTTGGAATGGTAAGAAGTTCGAGGACGTCAACCCCAGAGGTTCGCGGATCTTTTTTAAATTAAGAATTTTCACAATTTTTATATTTTAATTAATTTTATTCATAAAGTCACATCAAAATACTAATTATTAATATAATTATAATTAGTATTTATAGGAGAGGGGTACGAAACAATGGACAAATGGCTTATACCTGTTTTGGAGGGAAAAGTCAGGGATAACACTGGAGGTAAACCGAATTGGCTCCGCCCCTTTTGATCTTTGATCTTTGAGGAGCTCTGTACTATAATAATCCCGACAAGGAGGGCTTCCCTGCGTGGACTAGGAATGTTAAGAAGGGAGTCAAGATCGGCAATCATCAGTTCTACGTTGAATAAGCTCCGGAGCTCATTTGAACTCCTCCCAATCTTTGCATCCGATCCAAATCTCAGTGCATTTAATGCTTGCCATTGTTGCCGTATAAAACAATTATGTCAATATGTTTGAGAGTTCGCGTCATTCTAAATAAGAAATATGGGGAGAAACAACTGTGGGCAAGAAGAGGTTGACAATTCGGCAATGGGGCAGAATGGATGAGCGAAGACCCCCAACTGATGATCAGAGATCAAAGATCAGAGATCATAGAATGCTGAGAGTGAAATTAGCTGGCGGTGTGTCTTTAAACCTACTTTTTGAGTTACCAACAAATGAGAACGAGAATTTAAATTTTCACTATGACAAAATAAAAATGACTAGGGGTATCACTTCAAGGTTCAATCAATCAGCTTCCAGAATAACAAATATGTTTCACTCCATTGTTATAGTCGGGAGGATGGTGGTAGGTGTAATAAGTATTCGCCGTTGCTGCAAAAATAAAACAACTAATTTATTATGTTAGTTGCTCATGGATAGAATTGTATGCGGCGGTTCTTTCAGCATTCGATAATTTTTTTCAAAGTTGTTGTTTATTTGAAATGCATTGATCGATTACAATTTCAGCATATCAACATCTCCGTGGCTTACACTCGTCGCGGAGCGTCGTTCCGACGACGCAGTCAGAGCGGAGAGAATCAATATAACGCCTTCCAATGTGGTCTGTATCATCGATCGAGGTTAGCATAATATCTTTAAAATATTTTTTTTTTAATATAAGAAAACAGAATGCCACTTCGTTGGTCCGGGTTGGTCGTTGGTTCGTTTTATTTATTTATCGTACACCGCAATTGTGTTTCAACAAGTACAAAGTGTTCGAGCGCAAAAAATATGTGAAAGAATAAAATTATTAAAAGAGAGGTTGATGGGGATGGGGTGGGGATGGTGAGAGATCAGTTGATCACGCTTCGTTGGTTGGTTCGGGGTCATCGCACCGTGATATGGGCACCGATGTAATCACCGATAGTGCCATTGATACAAATATTCAAAAATATACATATATATATATATATATATATATATATATATATATATATATATATATATATATAAATGAATCAATGAAATAATTTGAAATAACAAAAGAGGAAATATATACATTAACCTCTCAATAAATTTCAAACTTTTTTAAGTTTCTGAAGGCAAATCGCGCTTTAAATTTTAAAGATGGAGACCCACGAGTTTTTTCGTAATCAGACTGTTCGGATAGAATGATAGAGATTCATTGCACGAATCGAAAAACATATCTGATATTGATTCCAGATATGTTTAAAGTTCACTATACGTATTGAAAGTACAACTTTCAAGGCATATAGAGAGTGCCCATCCGATTTGCATACTTAGCTCTCTCATTTTCTCATTATCCATTACGCCAATTACCATATAATATAAACAATAGCCAACATGCTTATCGTGGCGGGAGTCAGTCATGCCAACTCATGGGTCCCCTTCTTTAAGCAAACATCAAATGTAACTTAAAGTTACACCGCAAGCTAATTTGGCGACACTCTCTTGCTTGATTTGTCTTCGTAAGATCGTTCAATCCCGTGGTGTACGCCGTGGGACAGAACTCTTACAACTGTTACTTGTTAGACGGTGTACCCCGCGAGCTTTAGCTCTCGACGGGGTGCCCCACGGTTTGGGAAGACGGTGTGCTTCGTGGGGTGGGAGAGACGGTGTGCCCCGCGAGATTTGTTGCCCACCCCGCGAGGCACACCGTCTCTTCCACACCGTGGTTCTCCTCGCGATGTACCGCGCGAGAATTGGCCTCTTAACGGTGTGCGACGCGAGCAAAAATTACCGGAGTGTCGATTATCGATTGATCAGTGTGCAGAACAGTGAACTCTAGGTTCCATTTTCCCTTCTTCACTTTCATTATTCCTATTCTATCTCGTTCGTGCGGTCGACACCATGGCTAATAGCTACCCCTTGAATGTAAGTTGGATCTTGCTTGGGATCAAAGATCAAAGATCAGAGTTCAAAGTTCAAAGATCACTTTGTAGCCGAACAAGAACGCTGTGCGCTGGACGCTGCATTGTGCGCAGTGCAAAGAGCGCGTGACGACTAGGGATGCACTGAAGGTATTCAATGGTAATCGAAAAGAAAATAAACGGAACCATAAGATGAGAGAGAGTGTGTGTACCACCAGGAGAGCTTTTCCGGCTTTTCTTTCCCTTTCGCTACGTTTGGCTGATTGACATAACCAATGATCTATCTGTTCATTATATCAATCATAAGATTCTGAAACATTTACCATTTTTGTCATTTATAGACTACGAACTTTCAAATAAGCCCATTAACAATTATGTGCGTTCAGAAGAGCTCTGTATTGTGATAGTGAAAATAAAGATAAAAGATCCAATTCTAAACTTGCTTTAAAGGGTGCGTAACCTCTCTCAACGATCTCTCATTGCGCACACTATTTCTCTGTTCTCTAACAATGAGAGAGCGTAAAATGTTGAAGAGACCGTTGACAAAGGTGTCAGTCCCTTTAAAACCAGCTTTTATTAGGGTAACGTCCTTTACGCTCTCAACGCCATCTGGCATCGTGACCATCTCAACTGTTTGCGGTGCAATGTCAACCTCAGCGAGATGCCTTACTGGTGTGTTTCCCTAGGCCACGCCTCTTTTCATTGTTTTCATTTTCATAGTTTTCATTTCCAGCGAGTCGAAGGAGGGCGTGGGACTGGCGATGTGTCTGGACTGCTACATGAAAGAGAGCAATCCGAAGTGTTCTGGTACATTTTTAAATTCTTAACGACACTCCCCGAGGTAATTTTACTCTCTTCTATAACAATGCTCTCTTGTAGACAAAGAAAGCGAGAGAGCATTACCAGAGCGGAGAATTTCGCACGAAACTGCCTTTAATGCAAAGAATTGATATTTGCTGATTGTGTTTCTATTTCTTATGTAATCCAATTCAAAAATCTAGAATTTAAAAATCAAGAAATAGAGGCAATCAATCTCAAAATATAATAGTAGTTGCCGTTGATCTAGTAAATAAATAATTAACTAATATAATTAAATAAAGTATATTTTAACTATTCCAGGTTGTTCGAAGACCCTGTTCGAGTCGGCTCTAAACGTTGATGGCCAACTCTATCACAAGGAGTGTTTCAAGTGCTGCAGATGCAAGAATATCTGTCCTGGTAAATATTGACCGTATAAAATACACATGTTTATTTGGTACGACCGTAGCCAGCCACAGTCACAATGTGTTTTTATATTTTTTCACAAATACATTTTATACGGAGAATATGTGATTTCTATAATATCTTATCATTATTTCCTTAAACATTTGACTTTCCGCTCTGGTAACGCTCAATGAATTCGAGATAGTGTGGCCAGAGCGGAGAGTCTATGATTTTCTCGAGGTGTTATTGCCAGTTCAAAAAATCGATATATCGATTTCCCTATCCATATGAGCATTAAGATGGCACGTACATGACGGACGAGCAGGGCAACGTCTACGACATCGACTGCTATCATATTCATGTCATTATTTATATAATAATATATATTAATATTATATTTATGATATATTAAATAATTATTTGATTTGTGATCGCATTAGACTTTTCTGACACATTAGCACACTTGTTTTCTAATGCATTTGCGCTATGTGTATTGAGAAAAATGACGCGAAATCATCTTAGAATATCCTAAAGCACGTAGAGCTTTTCTTGTCAAAGAAGGCTTCGGAGCTGATGAAATTGCGAAAATAATTTTTAAAATTTTAACCAAATTTTAAAATTTAACATTTCAGGTATTGAACAAGCAATACAATCTCCGTCTTGGTCAGAAGTCCGCGGAATCTCTCGACAAGTAAACTTACTGCGTTTACCGGATATTTACAACTCTTGTATAAATTCTATATGAATCATGAGAACTGCCCAAAAGCGGAACAATTTATTCGTGAATTTGCGGCAAATCAACGACGATGTACAAAACAAGTAATGAAGCGAACCCGAGAAAATGTGATGGGATGATCAACCGAGTGACCATATCGGTTACAGTATGATTGTGTCAATTGGGGTATAATTTGGTCAGCAGAATGTCCATGGGAACGATAACTAAAGCAGTTGAGAGTAAAGAAGGATGATGTTAACAAGTAAAAATTATATGAAAGGGACTTTGAGAATTTACACTAATTTATGTTGAAACCACTGGGTTCAAAGGGGTTAGCACCTCTACCATAACTTGGTAGACAAACATATCGTATGAAAGAAAACACCAACTCGGTTGAGGAAATACACGAAACAAAAGAGCAAAGACCAGAGATCAAAAATCAAAGACCAAAGATCAAACATTGCTGGGTTTGGGCGTTTGCATCTTCGGCTGCAACGACGAAATGATTGGGGATGTGTTATGCATGGATATCGTAGCTCTTGGAGTGGATGTTGGAGTCGGTGAGGTTGATCCTAAATTTATCAACATGACTTTTTATGAACTAGCTAGCCAGCTATCTAACTTGAACTAGCTTCATAATAACTTAATAACTTGTAACTTAACAACTTGTTAGCTTTATGATTTTTAATAGACTGTTGCGGCATTATAAGTTTTAATGCTATCGTAGCTATGGTTACGCAGCAAATTCAATATGTACCACGATTGAACTTGGCGAATTGCCACTACAATTTCATTTAAAATTTCGCCAATTTAGCATTCTCTCGCAGACAAAGAAAGCGAGAGAGCATTGTCAGAGCGGAGAAACTCACTCCAAAATTCCTTGACCGGTGTGCTCGGCGAGCACTTCTCCTCCTCTTCCTCCATCACCACTGTCAACTGGGCGTGGAACGGACGAGGTGGCGATGTGAGATGAGTCGTGTCAGAGTGAGAGACAATCTGAAACGATTGTAAGATTTTTTATGACTTTTTTTGGCAGAATCGGATTTCATTAACCATTTTTTGTATATTTTTGGATGAGTTGTTTTCAAGCATTGTTTTTTTTCAAAGAAACAATAAGCTTTGAAGACGTGATGTTCTTGCACGATATTTGCATTCTAAAGAACACATGATAATGAAGTCTTTCATAACTTTTCGTGCGCATATTCAATATTTTTTCGTGTCAACATTATTTTGATATCATACGATGATATCAAAGATTTCTCTCGTTGTCTCACTCTCTTAATTCTCACAATCTCTGATTAGTTCACTCTTCCTTTAGATAGTTGTGCGCGATCTTTGATGGCTGTGCGATCTTGTGTGTATGTCTGGACAAATCTTCTCACGTAGGACTTTTCGAATACCCCACTGATTGGAAGATTCTGGTTAATGATTCCTCTCAGATACCTTGTACTGAGAATATGATTTGCCTATTGATGATCAGGCTCGCATTCAGGTAAAATATTCTCAATATTTACAAACGGCGCGTTTCGCGAATGATTGTCAGAAAGGCGCGCAAAATAATTCAAAAATTGCAGCATGTCTCGTTTACTACGATACCCTCTGCCAATACAACAACCCACAGTATTCGGGTGTGCAAAACTATTTTTCTTTGCCAACGACACAAGCGAGACCACATCAATTTAGTTTTGGTTGTTTAATTTTGAAAGAGAAGAGAGAACCACAGTATACCTCAGGCGGCGCTCGTCGACTCTTGTATATGGACCAAAACCGGTAGATTATGACGGTGGAGGCCATGGCGATGAGCAGAAACACGAACGACAGCAGCGCGTACACCAGAATCTCCGGCATTCCGGAATCTAAAAAAAATCGAATTTGAATTTGGCGCCAAAACAATTTCAAATTTGAAAATGGCGGGAAAACTTACTTGCTTCTCGACAGGCATTGGACCATACATCGTGTTTGGGAATCGATTGATCCATGAAACAGTATTTGCTTTCGTCCATGGGTTTGAGACAGGCCTAAAAGGAAAATAAATCGGTTTTATGGAAGTTTGATGATTTTTCACGTTAGTTTGTATTTTTTTAAATCTTTTTTTTCAGTTAGCAATAGTTTATCCAACCTCTCATTTAATTTAAGTGATCATGATTTTCTAGTCTCATACTTGTTTCTTTGCTCTGTTTATACTCTCATAGTTCCACTTTCAGCGAAAATTCGTCCATATTTACTCGTCTAGAAAAAGCCATGAGACACTCCCATGAAGAGTCTATTAATTTTCGCATATGATCCATTGGAATGCCTCAAGAGGGGGATTAGAATGGGCCAGAGAAATGGTGAGAGAGCAGGCGAAACGAGAGAGTCAGACAGCGAGAGTCTTCTTGGCGTGGTGCCAACACTGAGACAACATCAGTAAACAGCGTCAATGAGAGAGTCTCGTTTTCTGACAATATGACAAAGAAATATGATGCAGAATAACTCAAAACATTGCTTGTCTTGTCTTGGAACGAATGGACGACACTGCGTAGCCTCCCCCCATTTTGCGTTCTTGCGATTATGTTATCAAGCAGTTGTGCCAAAAACAGTGTTAGACAGGACGTAAACCTCCATTTGACAATCCTTTATCCGTTGACTTTTGGTAAACATAAGATTAATCTGTCTAGAGCCTTTGATCAGAGTGATGCCATGCTTAAGTCTCACATGTTTTTTGCACGGACATTCAAGGAAAACGGGGCTTATCTGGACCGGAAATGGTCTGAGTAATGACGGGTTTCTCTCGGTATTCCCTCCGATATTGCATATTAGCCAAAATGTCATGTTTAACCTGATTAGGGGAACGCACGGAGTCTGGTGCATTCTTCAATTTCATTCAATTTCATTCAATGAATCATTTAAAATTAAGAGCACAATATTATTACTGAATCCAGGTTTCCTATCTCCGCTATTCTATCTCATTGATTAGCAAAAGGGAAACGTGACGTGAATAAAGAAATGCTATTTGAAAACAGTGAAATAAATACCTTAACAATGAAGTCCCTGGGTCCTTCGGAGAAGTGTACGCTGAGCTGTGTAGGATACATCGATGATCCGATCACTTTCTCGTGGTACGTCTGAAATTGATCTTTGATCTTTGAAACATGGTTGACACAGGTTGGCAAATGATTAATATTTTTGGTTATTTATCTGTACGAAAACTTGCGATCCAACGAACATTAAAACTTACTAAGTTTTCATTTTAAAAAAGTGTGCACGAAAAGTAGAATCATTTTATTCATTTTGCTCAAAAAATAGAATATGTGCAAATAGAAAAAAAGCAAAAGGAAGCTTCCCATGCCGGGAATCGAACCCGGGCCGCGTGGGTGAAAACCACGAATCCTAACCACTAGACCACATGGGAGGACAAAAGTTATTGCGAACAGAGGATAGATAATCTACCTGACTCGGGTCCAGCGTGAAGATGGAGCGTTGCCATTGGTCGAGCTGAAAAGTCATTCACGCATTATTCATTTTTAATCATTCCAATTTATTTTATAAAATAGCTTTTAGTTTCCCTGTGCGAAAATTGATATGTGCTCCGAGTTCCCCACATTAATTCTACTAAGGCAGTCAATCAGGGTAGGGCGGAAAAAATTTCCGTTACCGATTTTTTACCGGTTTTACCGGTCCCTGACCGTAAAATTTACCGGTCGGTAAATTTTACGGTTTCTCATCGGTAACTACCGAAATTTACACTAGCTATTTTGCGTTATTTTTGGTAACATTATGTTCGATATCTCGAAAAATTGCCCGTAACCGAAGGCGATATTATGTCTCGACAGACGGTTACTCTCTCAATAAATAACAGTTGCCAAATATATATTAATAGAACAGAAGAAATTTAAATATTTTGTTGTTGTAACTAAGGTCAAAGTAATTAGAAATTAGCCGTTTGTCGTTCATTTAGTGTGAGGCACGATATCGCAGTTCTGATGGAATGAGTAAACGTAGAAATAAACGTCGCAGAAAAAATTTTAGTTTTTCGCTGTTTTATAGGGTTTTTCATAGTTTTACCGTTTTACCGTTTTACCGATTTTTTACCGGTGTTTTAGACCGGTAACATTACCGTTACCGATTTTTTACCGGCCACCCTTTTCCGCCCAACCCTGCAGTCAATCATCTATCGTTTACATGAATAACGGGTTGTACCTTTACCTTATCCTAATAGCATGTAAACACCTAACACGTGTAACATTTGCACTTCCTCAAAATGTCAAATATTTTAATTAGACGCTTTTCAGCTGAGAAACTGGATTTTGTAATTCACACCATTCATCAATCCAGAACCGCGTGATTTTCACACACGATTGAACGAAGTGATGGAATGGATAGACGTAGGCAATTAGGAAAAACTACGGAGCTTAGTGAAGTGCTCTGTTTTTTGTGTTTTTTTTAGTGAAATCACGCGGCACAAAAAAGGATGTTATCATCGAAAAACAGAATAAAAACACTCATTACGTATGCGAAAACGATTACGATAGCTAATTTCAACAGAAGACTCGTTGACTGTCTCTACATTTCATGTACTATCTCGTCTATTTTCTGTACCTAACTAGAGTTTATCCAATATGATTGCCAATGAATGATAAATATTTATGAATTTCTTCACACTTTCACTTTGAAGCATCATAAGTCAGAAGTCGATGTTTTTGTAATTGTTTTCTCTCGAGCTCTAACATAAGATGTCCTAATGGCAGACCGTTTATGGGTCAAGAAATGGGATTCAAGACAAATCCTTGCAGCTCCAGGTTCACTAAAAAAAAAACAAAAAATTTCTATTATCATTTTTACGAATCTTACTATTTTGGGCCTGACTATTTTTTCACAAACTTGCCACGAAAAATAAAATTCACAGATCCGAGACGGCAAATGAGGAAGTTATTCTTGAAATCTCAGTGTGTAAATAATTCCTCCCAAAGGAGATTTCCTTATTTCTCGGGCCAGGAACTTTTTAAACAAACAAACAAAGTACGGAGATCCTGGATTATGCACAACCATAAAATTATGTTCTACTGGCATTGAAATAACAAAAAGCGACTGAATGCCTTTTAAATTCCCCCTTTATTCCTTTTTGGTTAATCCTAATCACCCTTCTCCTATTCATACTTTTATTTTTTACCATCTCTTGCTTCACCCACTTCGACTGGTCCAGCATTACCACTGTTGGTACAGTTTCGTCTGGTCATATTAGGATCATAGCGTTGACATATTATCTATTTATAATGTATATTTATAATGAAAGTGCCTCACTTGCAAATTAATCTGCAATTCGGGAGGTTTCATCACAGCTGAAGTCTTCGGACACACGGCATTGATCCATGTCGTCACCTGTGATAAGCCAGTTTAGAACAACAGGAAAAATGGAACGAAGTATTTTTAAAACACAGAGAATAAGGACCATTAAAGGTACACCCTGACCAAGATTTACTCTCCGCTCTGGCAATGATCTCTCATAGACAAAGAAAGCGAGGGAGTCATAGGTCTTTAATTTTTGGCCTTGTTGTTTTTTTCTCATTTTATCGTATCATGACCTTCGCTTTCTCTGTTCTCTGTTGCCTTCTAAAGATATTTTAATGAATAAGACGTTGGAGATGAATCATCGAATGAAATACAAACATGAAATGTAGCCTACTGAATTGCACGGGAAGTAAAGTCTCATGTGAAATCATGTGTTCATCGTTTCAAAATGAATAGAAAATGAGTTTCTAAAGGTACAACCGAAGTTGAGTTTACACTCAGCTCTGACAACACTCTCTCGTGGACAAGGAAGCGAGAACGAATTGTCAGAGCGCAGAATTTCAAGTTCATTCAGGGTGAATGTAACAAGTTGTTCAACATTCAGGAGCTGAGACAAAAGAGAAATGATATTGAACACATTTGAAAACAAAAACAAAAATTTTAATTAATTAAATTTTGATTTTAAAATTTTTAAAAAAAATCACCTTTCTCGTTCCCATTCGCTCTAAATGAATGTCGCATCTCGGATAGCAGTGCGGCATTTCTGAATTCGCATTTCGATTAAACATCTTTTAAGAATTGGCACAAGAAATACACGAAAACAGGAAATGAAACGAAAATTTGCGCAAAACCTTTTTTGACATGTGTAATTCAAAAATCATCAACATCAGTGCGTAAATACTCTCAAGAAGTAACATTAGGAAAAAGATACATCAGCGTACTCGGAACATGAGGAGGCGAGGAGAGGAAGTAGTGAGAAGCCCTGGAGGGCACACAGTGGAGGAGTGCAAAGGGGGCGGAGCTTAGATAGAAAGAAGGGATATAAGACACGTTTGATATTGATGAAGGATGAATTATAAGTGTAGCCGCTCAGATATTAAAGGGAGCGTTACCTCACTCAATGGTCTCTTCAACGGTCTACGCTCTCTCGTTGCTAGAGAACAGAGAAATAGTGGGGGCAATGAAGAGGCCATTGAGAGAGGCCACTCTTCCTTTAAAGAACATAGTGCATATTTGATCAATTAAAGGATGTGGTAAAGGCACATTAGACACACCCCGAGCTAATTTTACTCTATGCTCTGGCCATGCTCTCTCGTAGACAAAGAAACAGAGTATGTGTGGCCCGAGTGGAGAGATTCAAATTAGCCCCGGGTGTCACTTTAAGACTCTACACACTCGCCACACTTTCTCGCATTCCTTGTTTACGAGAGAACGTTGGCAGAGCGAGCAAAATTAGCTCGGAGCATGCTATTAACATTTTTTGTGCAATTTTTCAGTTAAAATGGAAGCGAACAAGAAGGTATTAGGAAACGAGAGTATAGACGAGCTATTTAGACATGCTTATCATAATTATGGATATCCGCAACATTGCAATTTGCCATGCATTGGCGCCGACAATTTTGCACTGGAAAGATACGAGTTAGGCATAACATTATAGATAAACTGATATAACTGATATGACTAACTGACTGACGGACTGACTGGTATATACTGTTTATGATTATAAACTGTTAATGAGAGCCTAAACAATACAGTACAATACAAGACATCGGAGTCTATGAGAGATGAGAGCTTCATGCAGCAACTTTGGACTTATTATTATTATTATAGCCCAAGACAAGGGAATGGAATTGTGCGTGATTTATTTCTCACTTATTGTGCAAGGTATGAAACATAACGAAAACAAGGAGCGAAGCATTAAGTCAACCGCTTCCCTGCACTTGGAACTTAATGTATGCATTAGTAAAAAATAATATTCCAAGCTCAATAAATTCTCAATTGACTTCGCACTGTCTCACACCACTTGCAGAGCTTTAGACAAGGATTATAGGTTTGATATGTCGCTTTTGCGTAGGTTCTGGTTATAAGAATTCAATAACGTGTCACTATCCCTATAGAGCTGTGAGGTTTTGCATGTGTGACGAATCGTTGCAAACATAATAAATCAAATATACTTCTAGCACGAAGTAATCCAATCATCGAAATGGATAAACCCTGCAGTGAGGTCAGAACATCAAGAAACTCGGCGCATAATGAAGGAGGAGGAGGAGAAAGAGGGCGGGGAGAGAGAGGGGAAGCTGGAGTGAGAGAGCGAGGGGAGGTGGAGTGAGAGAGCGAGGGGAGGTGGAGTGAGAGAGCGAGGGGAGGTGGAGTGAGAGAGCGAGGGGAGGGGGAGTGAGGGGGGGTGGGAGAGAGAGAGATGGAGAAAGAGGGAGAGGGAGAGAAAGAGAGAGTGAGAGAGGGAGGGTGAGTGGGAGAGAGAAAGAGAGGTAGAGGTAGAGAGCGAGGGAGAGATGGTAGCGGGGGAGAGGAAGAGAGATAGAAAGGAATAGAATTATAAGAATTATCCCATCCTTCTCTACCACGATGACAAATTTTACTAAATCAATCTCTATTCATCGAGAAATGAGAAACATCGTCTAGAAATTTTCAAATCCTCATCCTCTGCCTCTTCATTTCTCTCTCTCTATCATTCTTCATCTTTCCCATCTTTGTTGACTTATCATTCTCCAAATCTCTCCGCATACGTCTCTATTCCAATATATCAATCTCGGATTCACCATATCTCCTTATCGCTCTGCCTAACTCTCTCTCTCTCTCCCTCCCTCTCCCTCTCCCTCTCCCTCTTCCTCTCCATACTCTCTCTCTCTCCATACCTTTCCCATGCCTCTTTGGCTCGTTCTGATAATCTCTCCATCACTGAGAAGTCCTGGAATATTCACACTCGGATATATTCAGTTTATATTGGGATCGAAGAGGATACAACCTAGGGATAACAGGAAACAGGGAGAGCACAGAGAAACAGAAAAGCAATGAGAGATATTGAGAAACTTTCGTTATTTTGGAAACCATTAGTAATTTGGGCCTTTCCATCTGCGATACAGAGAGTCAGAGAAAAATAAATGAGCATGAGACACAATTAAAGGAGAGATTCCATAGAAACAGAGAAGTTTCAACTGAGCATGACTCAGAATGATAAAACCCGAAAATTATCGATATGGAAAAATGATTTGCTTAATGAACACGACCAAATATAAAAGAGAATAGATTAGGAAATTATAGAAGTGGTCCGATGTTTCTGGTCTCTCAAAGTGGACTTTGTAACAAAGAGAAAAAAGTCCAGGGATACATGAGAGCCTGAGGGAATCACGTTTCCCCTTTTATGTGGCCTAACGAAGCCAATTTATGGCATCGCTGCTTGGAAAGTGGATAAAGGGATGACGGAAGGGATATTATTATTATTATGGAATATTGCATTATTGGAAATGAGGAATTGGAATGAAGATAGTCATGTTGAGTTCAAAAATTACTAAATAAACGAAAAGTGGAGAAAACTCTGGTACACTTTCTCTCGTCAATAGTTCTTTTCGTTTTTTTTCGTTTTGAAAATATTGAATCGTAAAAGAAAGCTGTTTCCAAGATCACATATTGTGCCATCAAAAAAACGGAGATAGGGATATTAAGAAGAAGATTTATTATTGGAAATATTATACTATTAGAGGATTCACTGGGTACTACATGATACTTGGAATCCCTATATGGCCAATAAGGAAGGTATTCTATTTCCTAAAATTAGCTAAATGGATTAGAAGTTTAGATTTCCGAAGAATTAGACTTTTAGACGTTTGATCTGGGCAGATGTAAGAGGAGTGAGCCTACTTTGGTCTACGTCAATGGAAAAAAATGCAATAGCTCAATTGGTACGGAGCTAAAGAGGCACTGTGTTGTATGCAGTACAGCTTGGTGGAGTGGTTAAAGGGACTGAAACCTTTGTCAACGGTCTCTTCAACGCTCTACGCTCTCTCGTTGTTAGAGAACAGAGAAATAGCGTGCGCAATGAAGAGACCATTGAGTGAGGTAACGCTCCCTTTAACTGATGCTGCGCGACGCGGAGTATTCGGATTTCAGTGGAATATGAATATATTTCGATTGTCAAAGTATTTATCATCAGTTTCGGTTAGAAAGCGTCGCACGACCGAGCTGTAACGTGCTCCAATCACTTTAATAATGCATTTCTAGTGGAATTGTGAGTCATGAACAATGCGTAACATGGTTATTCTCCTATAACGTCTTGTGACTGTACTCGAGTGAGATACAAAGGGCAACAAAGAAAACAAGGGCATAGTAATAACGCGAGAATCGAATTGAATTCATTTCATAGGCACAGGCCACCAGAACAATCGCTTAAAGCGATACCCCAAGCAAATTTGAAACTCTCCGCTCTGGCCACACTCTCTCGTTTTCTTTGTCTACGAGAGAATATTGCTAATGCGGAGAGTAAAATTAGCTTGGGGCTTCTGCTCGCCATGTAAGTGGAGAAAATAACGCGAACATAACGAAAGAACGCAGTATCGTACGGAAATAACGTAGTAAGGCGGAAAGTATGCTTCAGAGTCAAAGCGGAATGAGGAGTATTAGGGGTAAATATAAAAATGTTATTAATATATAGCCGATTCCTGGTGATATATTAGGAGTCTTATTAATTGGGAAACCCTAAAGAGCTTTATTAAGACACAAGTATTTCATATCTGAGATTAAATTGTGCTTGAAAGGAAGACATGACAACACTCAATCTAAAGTCTGCAGAGTATACTCCGAAAACAACTCTTCAACGCACACTCCGAGCTAATGTGAAACTCTCCGCTCTGGCAACGCTCTCTCGTATACGAGGCACTTATATACGAGTGTTTTTTCCCGAGCATCAACTAATTCGGTTTGATTCTCTCCATACCATTTTAGCAATTGCGTTTCACTTGTAATCGGGCTCGAAAAGTGAGACATTGCTCAACCAAAGTGCAAATATACTAACAATAATGCATTTCCGTTACGTGCGATTCTATCCTGATCGTTAATAAAATTGGACGGTAGCGTAACTGCTTACTGCAATTATAATAGGTAGTTTTAGCACCGTTACATATAATCTTAATCCTGCAGCTATAAATAGTGCTAAGGAGATTAAACATGGAGAAAATCAGATAAGAAAGGTAGAGATTGAGAAGTAAAGAGATAAAGATAGAATGACATGATGCGTGATGATGGATCTTTCATTTATAGATGTGAAAGATATGAAAGATCCATAATTACGCTCCATCTCTCTCTATCTTTATCAACTCCCTTTTATCTTTATATTTATATCTTTATCTAGTTCGCAACATATCTCCAGATTTCATTCAGCTAAACTAAGATCAGGAAGTCCAAATATAAGAGTTTCATACCACTTTATTTAGAGACAGCTGCAAATGTTGTCCATATGGCCAAAAATCCAAATTTATCGCTGAATTTATTTCCGCGTTAAAAGGTTTCTTGGCTTAATTGAGATAAAGAGCAAAGATTCAGCTGTAATAAGCAACGAACCACGTGTGATTATTTGAGATCAGAGCGTGCGAGATGAACAATCATACTTTAATTATTGCTCCGCACAAAGTATATATATGAAGTATAAAGGTTTGGACATTGTAAGAAACAAGGATCAGTGGAACCATCGCTACGGATCCGATGATTTTAGACGTAGCGCTATTACTTTCTGCTAGAAACTCCTTCGTGTGCACGCAAGTATATTTGTTCGATTGCGATGTCTTATCGGAATTGCCTATAACCGCACAAATTTTGTCTCCTTACACCGTATAGGAAATACTACATTACATGTTTAGCACGTACTAAAGTGATAAAAACCGTTCTAATCAATGAAATAAACAGAGTCATGGACCAAAATCGGGTGGAGCCGGGGGATTTCCCCGTTTACGATAGGACATTTCGGGAATCTCGACAAGGTATTCTCACGCCTTTTCAATTCAACACGCAAGGAACTTACTGAGAATATTCGTGGGATAAGTACAAACTCATAAAGGTAGCGTAACCTTTCCCGTCATGGATATCTTTCGTGTCACGCACTACTTCTTCGTGAACTTTGGTCGAGATACCCTTCACCGAGGGTGTTCCTAAATTTTAAAGATATACCCAAGCTAATTCTTCACTCCGCTCTGGCTACTCTCTCTCGTAAACAACAGAAACGAGAGAACATTGGCAGAGCGGAGAATTTAAATTAAGTCGGAGTGTTCCTTTAAAGAGGCTGGCACATTTTTCACCGCTTTCTTCAACGCTCTACGCTCTCTCGTTTTTAGAGAACAGAGCGCAATGAAGAGACCATTGAGAGGTCATTCTCCCTTTACACTGAGCTGAAAGATACTTAATAGTAAGCATACGAATTGCTACCTCAGTCGGATAAGTCGCCCGCCTCTTTCAATTTAAGCATACGCTATGCTTAAATATAAGCATCTCTCTTCTATGCTTAACTATAAGCGATCGTGTTGCTAAGCTGATGCGTAAGCAACGCATGTGCTAAGCATCTTTCAGCTCAGTGTACGAAACCGTACACGGAAGCATTTAACCGCACATTTGTGGCCATAGGGAAGGGCTATTACAAATAATTGGTTAGTTCTGGGATTGCACCAGACAGGAAACAGAGTGCAGGCACATTTGTAATACTTATGATTGCACTTGTTCACTGAAGATTACCCTGAAAAACGGAGGCACGTGATTTATCGAATTTTTTTCTTACCACTAAGTTTAGCATGACAAAAATCCTATCTATTGTGTTGTTCAAAAGTCACAGTAAATTGAAAATAAGAAAAAATAAATCAATTAAAGTACGCCATCGCTAAACATAGTAAGTCGGATCTCTTATGACTTACTATGTTTATCGATCTTTCGAATTAGGCTTTTGAACAGAGCATTATAACTAAGCTACATAGAGACCACAGAATCATCGAAACACTTTCTGACGAGAGTTTACATGTCTAAAGTCAATTAAAGCAATATCCCTGGCTAATTTGAAATTCTCCGCACTCACTCATGTCATCTCACTTAAACAGCCTCAGTTATAACCTTCAAGGAGGTCTCTAATCAGGGTGATTCAGATGACACGCATGAATAACCATCATCGGCGCGGACGGGGAATCGAACCAGTGACCTATCGCTCGCTAGTCAAACGCGTACGCCACTGCGCTATGGGGGGAATGTAAAAAAAGGTAAAGGAACCGATGTACATTATTTAGTCACATCAAAACATTAAAATTCCATGTCAGTATTATACATATTCTAACGATTTTCACCGATTTTCACCCTATAAGTAATTTCATCGTTTCCAACATCCATACGCAAATAGAAATACTATTTAGTTAGTATTTTATGAGTATCATTATATTATTTGCACAATTTTTGTTTACGTAAACTCCGCGTGCTTTGCTGTATGATTAGTGATGCGGAAAATTAGTGATGTTTCTATTCATAAATCTTACAATACCATAATATAACATATGCATAATACGACAAATTAGGAGTTATTATGCGCTTGCGCTCGATCCTTTTGAAAGGAGGATAACGAATATAATGTCAGGTGGTGTTGCATGCTGCAGGGAAGAGGAGTGGGAGAGAGAAATGAGTGGAAATGCTTGATTCTAAGCTGATATGAGAAAACAAGGGACAGCTCTCCGTATTTACTCAGTTTATGTTTGATTCCTGGTCACTACAAAAGGTAATAGTTATTGTATTATATAATAAGAGGGTAAGACAACGAGATGTTGAGTCTCTCTAGAAATAGATAACGCAAAATAACCACACTACGATTATTCGGATGCCTGTTATGCGATGTTCTAAAATCACTAACAAAAAAGGCGCACCCCGAGCAAATTTAAATATCTCCGCTCTGGCCACTTTCTTTTAAAGGGAGCGTTACCTCTCTCAATGGTCTCTTCATTGCGCACACTATTTCTCTGTTCTCTAACAACGAGAGAGCATTGCGCGTAGAAGAGACCATTGAGTATGGTTACGCTCCCTTTAAACGGAAACATTTGAACCGAGCATAATCTCTTGAGCACTTGTAAGATGACGCATGTTTTCCTACGAAGATCTTTTCTCAAGGTACACATAGTTTTTTGTTGATACAATCGAACTCTATGTTTTTTCTCCCTATTCCTATCCCTTTGCCTCTCCGTCTTTCGGTCAAAAGCGAAAAATTAGCCAGATACAGATCAACAAGTTAGAGTGATTCTGGGATAAATTCTCACGTATGTCAGGAAAAGCGAAATACAGAAAAATAGGACTGAATAGGGCCTTAATTAATCCTGATTATTGCCCAGATGCCTAACTCACATGTCCTTTTGTCGTGAAAAGAGGATAGATTTAGGGTGTAAAGAGGAGATTTGGGGATAGAAACGAAAGTGAGTGGGATTTAGACGTTTTTTCATTAGTTAATTGAAAGAAAATCACTTTGAGCATACACCAAACTCAAGTCGATGTGTTAAAACATGAAATGCGACTTAAATATACACCTAATTTGAAACTCTCCGCTGGCAACTCTCTCGCTGACAAATAAAGTGAGTGACTGTGGCGAGAGCGGAGAGTGCGAAATTAACTCGGGGTATGTCTTTAAGGATTATCAGTTTAAATCTTCAGTTCTAATATGTACATTTTTTTATTGGGAGCGAAAGATTATTATAATACATTAAGAGAGTGCGTTTATATTTAATTAAGCGAAAGTCACGTACCCTCCAATTCCAGTAAAACTCTCGACCGCAAATTGTACTCTCTCTCTCTCTCTCACGACTAGAATTCCAATTTGGTAAATATTTGTTCTATTTCTTCTTTTTTCAAATAGAGCTTTAATGATATAGAGTCCACTGTAGAGGATTGAACTAGAGGAATGTGGGAATATTAAGAGAGAGGTTGAATCGTCGGAAAACATAGAACGATTATAATACGTAGGATTGGAAGGTTGCTTCGACGACTAGAGACGATGACAAAAGAACCGTGAATATCGCAGTTTGACTGATATTACATCGTTAAGTGGCACGCGATTTCACTAATTGATAACGACTAGTGTATTGCATGCGAGATATGTATGGTCATACAATTTCATTAAAGTGCAATATCCGGCGGCAAAAACTGATTAACTGATAGCAGATTACTCAATTGAAAAGATAGAATGCCAGTTCCTGGAATGAAATAAAGCGGCATGATAATATAGTAATGTGAGTCACGCTGCGTTCGAAGTTATGACACTACTGAAAACTCAAACACAAAAAGTTAGAATCAGGAAAATAATGAACGAGTGTGAAAAACAGGTGTTAAGAAATTGATGCGAAGAGCAGAAAGTTGAGAATTTTTGAATACAACAACACCGTCTTTTTATATATGTCGTACCGAAAAACTGCTCCATGTGTGTAAATATCAATCTAAGACGACCAAAAACTGCATAGCGGTTGTTTACGCGACGCGCTGCAATAACTGTATTCTCGGAATATCGTTCGTCTAATAATTTCTTCAAAATTGTCGCCAAAACCGCGAAAAAACTAATTGTGACAGGCGTTTGCAGAACTATTTCGAGCTTCGGTTTTGGCACATGGTAATACAAAGTCTGGAGTATGAATAATGTTGATGCATACACATACTAGCTACACGGAATGTGTAATGCGGCTGTAATTTATACAGTGGTCTGGAAAAACAACAGTTATATCAACAACAGCTAGGTTTTTTGCAAGAATTTTTTTGTTCCGGAATTCCGCTATAATTATCACATCTACAGACATTTTTCAAGGGCTCGCCCCGTGCTGTGTACGTCAAAACAACGGAATGAAACATTTGAGGGGAATTGTGATAAAATGTTAGAAAAGTTCATACGCTTTTTAATTCATTGTATGATCTACACACATAAAAGCGCTACTTTTTAACTCCACAACACATGGAATTCCCTGGTCAACACTACACACAAATCCTCAGACTGCATGTACAGACTGCTACGAACCCTTTTCACACCACTGGGAGAATCACGAAAAAATAACATTTATTATTGTTTACCCCACGATAAGCCACTGGTACCGAGCTTCGTGGTGGGATTATCCCAGGCTTGTTGACTTATGTACACTGAAAGTCAAACATTTCGTTATATACGGCCTTTAACATGCACCACCCTTCTTACAGAGTAGTTTAGTTTTTTTTTCTCGGTGTAATAAGGACTGAACTTGCATTCTAGCTTGCAGTATTCACACTGCGAACTCTATTTGCTTTGTTATGCAGTGAACCTTCGCCGTCCTCTAATCTTCAGTAAGCAGGAAATATCGCTAAAAGATCGCTAATTGCAGATACTCTAACAAAATGAATGATCTCTCGCAATGCTCGTTCATCGATGAAAATGGCTTGAGTCAGAATACTATTCCTATTCTTTCCTGTCCTGTCCATTAAAAAAACAAGACCTTTATAATGCACAGTAGCCTTTCCAAGATTTTCTAGTTATCTGATCTTTCAATCGTCATTTGGCTAGTTTCCGGTCGCGTTTTTCCTTACGAGATTTCCCGGATGTCGTGAGATCTCGAGCGGAAAAAGACAAAAAGCAATTAGCGTGCGTCTGTTTGCGTGGGTTTCATTAAGGGAGGGCTTAGATAAGAGTGGGACATGAACTTTGCGTTCAGTCCTGCACTACAAATATTTGATATTTAAATAAGATAAAATTGGCCAATGAGGGACTTCAAAATGGAACTGACCAAATCTCTCCAGTTTACACTTAAAAATATTCGTCCATTCAAAGAAAAAGAAGAAAAAACATTAAACTTGCAAGGTACATGATAAGGAATAAGTTTTATAAAAAGGAAAGAATGCGCCCATAGCATAGACAGTCATGCATAACCGTGCAACCGTAGCTCCAAATGGTTACGGCTTATGTGAAGCCATGAATAAAGAGACATTAATGTTTGATCGTTCAGGAAAGGCAGGGATTTAGATAATTCATCGATTACGAAAATCCCAAGCAAGCTTAACCGTGACTGACATTAAATGGCAAAGTTACGAAACCGTTCGATTCCGTACTTTATCAGGGTTTTACATATATTATATGAGTGCGCTTGCGAAAGAATCGACCATATCCAGTGGGGGTCCGGCACAGTAAAAAAATCAAAATTTGGGTATCGGGGTTCTCGAGGGTGCTGATGACGATGGACATGTTCATTTTGAACCTAGACCAACCGTTGAGGCCAGACGACGTCGCGTTGAAATCTCGTTTTTCGACTTGAAAAGTAGTTTCTCTTCACCCGATGGTGCTAAAATTACAAAACTAAGCCCCAAGGTGCAGAATTTCATGGCGATCACACCTGTCCAATTCATTTTTTACCCAAAATTTTCATAATTTTTATAAGTGGAATTTCTCTCAACGGCAAAAGTGTGTAATGCAACCTACACAGATCGGATCGGACTGGCTTCAGTATCACATGAAAAAAATTTCAGGTGAGGCGAGCCGCATAGAAAGGAAGGGGGTGTCTCCTCCTCTACCTCCTTTGCTCTCTCACACCACCACACTCTCTCTCCTCTTGCCTCCATTTCAACTGCAAAATGACTACACTGAAAGTTGATTTTCTCGAAAGTCGCGGGCACAAATTGGCTGAAATTTTTTCCATGTGATACTGAAGCCAGTCCGATCCGATCTGTGTAGGTTGCATTACACACTTTTGCCGTTGAGAGAAATTCCACTTATGAAAATTATGAAAATTTTGGGTAAAAAATGAATTGGACAGGCGTGATCGCCATGAAATTCTGCAGCTTGGGGCATAGTTTTGTAATTTTAGCACCATCGGGTGAAGAGAAACGACTTTTCAAGTAGAAAAACGAGATTTCAACGCGACGTCGTCTGGCCTCAACGGTGGCTCTAGGTGCAAAATGAACATGTCCATCGTCATCAGCACCCTCGAGAACCCCGATACCCAAATTTTGATTTTTTTACTGTGCCGGCACTTAGTCGATTCTCTCGCAAGCGCACTCATATATTTTAGCTACTTGCCGAGCGCGCAACGATACATATGAATAAAAATATAATGATTCGAGTAGTATGGATGATTTGAGGGGAGCTCTGATAATGAGAACATAAAGGGAAACAGAAGGAGTGTAGAGGTCTCTTCAGCGTGCAATGGACTCTAGCAAGGAACAGATGTGTGACTGAACAAGACACGTAAAGCATAAGGAATAAATGTTTCATAAATTATCAATATTTACAGAACGCATCTTACACTGGGAAAATTTATCAAATAGCGTGTTACGATTGCTGACCTTAAACGCGCGGCTAATTTTACTCTCCGCTCTGGCAACACCCTCTCGTAGACGAAGAAAGCGAGAGAGTATGTGGACAGAGAGAATCAAATTAGCTAAAGAGACTGATTGAGTCTCGTGTTAGAGAATGAGGAAAGCAATGAGAGAGTGCGCGAAATGAGAGAGTCAAAGAACAAGGTTCCTTCTAGTCATGGTGCCATGTATTATGCTGTCATGAGATAGTGAATAATGTGACGAGTACATGTCATATATATGGAAATGAACGGAGACATGGTAAACAAGAATTTTTAAATTCCAAAGCAATGTGATTCGTGTGATAAAGTTGACAGATGAATATAGATAGAGTGATGAATCAAATGAAGTGAAAATAATCCTGACTGTAAAGGCAAAAAATATTTCAGAAAATAAAAATTATTTTCATGGAGTCAGCAGCCAAGTTTGATCGATCAATTCAAGATTATACAAGTCTCAGAAGAAATAGAAAATTAATGCGGTGTTACATTTTCAAAACGTTTGCACGCCGTAACCTCCGCCGCATCGACGGAGACGTTAGGAAGACGTTACGGCGGAGATTACGGAGTGCGTACTTTGTAACACCGCATAAATAACAAAATTTGTCTCGACATGATGGAAATGGAAAAGAGTATGAGACTGGGATTTCATAGGGGAGAGAAGGACGGAATAGTGTAGATGCGGGGAAGAGTAAAGATAGAACAGCACACTGAAAAAAGGCTTCATATTCCTTTAATTCGCTAATTTTCCTAATCAACACTAAATAAAAGAAGTAAATAAGCAAAATAGCACTGTTGTGTCTGATCGCTGTACCGAGAATTCACAGTTACTATTTTCTTCTTGCTTTTTCCTAGTTAATGTTATTTTTACTCTTGTTAGAATTAATTCAGCGACGAAAGATCGACGAGGAAAGGCGAGGGGGGAAATAGGCGAATTAATCAAGCTATATTGCGCAGTTGACAATATACTTCCGCTTTGTATAATGGATGTGTACGAGAGATCGAGACATGTCGTCTATAATATTCTATGTAAGCAGTCCGTCTTTGTCTGATTCCGCGAGGATTAGCTATTAATATGGGAGTAAGGAATTCCCTGGATAAGACAAGGAAGTGCAGCTTATTCAAGGGCTCTCCGTTTCGAGCCGCTTTTTCATTTTTTTCGACACGAAAAATATCACATACGATTGTTAATTTTGCAAAGGAAAAGAGATTCGAATCTGCATTTGCCGTTGGCATTTAAATGTGGAGTAAAGCGAATACTTTCGTGAACAAACTGTGAAGGTAGAAAAAATAGCAAAAGTTGTTCTGGATAACAAACACTACGTATTTTATGCTAATAGAGCATATTGATTGAAAGGGGAAAACAATTCCTCCCTCTCATCAGCGGATCGTTGCAGATTAACATAAATATTCTAGGGTCTCCGTATTTAAATGGAAACTTGTCCGTGATTAGAGCGCAGAACTTTCGTGACGTGAGTAATTCCTTTTGCACAGCCACAGAACTACTTTCACATGAGACATATAACAAGATATTTCTGAAAGATACTTGAAAAGTGTAACTTCTCAAGCCGTCGCGTGTTCGGCACTCCAGAAAGTAGGGAAAGAGAACTTGTGAGAAGTGGAGATCTTTGCGCGTCTAGCGATTGTTGAACGTAAAGTACAATAATTCTAACAACAACAATACAATTCTATCAACATATTGTACACTTATGGCACATTCGGTTGCCTAACTAGAATAGTGCAAGGATAGCTTGCTCCTAACTCAAAAAGACACATTGGCAAATACTGTTTATCACGAGATAGTAACGGGGATTGGAGTGAGCTAACTGAGTTATCTCAAATATGCGAGAACGTTTCTCAAATTGTCGCGTCTTACAGCCTACTGCTGAAATGTAATAGAGCTTACCGTCAGTATATCGTATTCTGAAGGGATCGTGACTTTTTCGCACGTACACCACTGAAGCATCGACCATACAGGAACAAAGTGAACAGGACTGACGTTATGCATTCATAAATGGATGGAATCGAGGATGAAATGGGAGATAAAAACATACTTAAATATGCGTTCTTATGCATCTATTAATCTTCTGGGCCCCTTTCTCACATTACATAGAGGCAAGAAAAGGAGGAGAGAGAAGGAATCAGCCCTCGTCTCTACCTAATTCACTAAATTAATTTTATCACTTATTGTCACATTTAACAACCAGCTACGAAACACTCATTAAAAGCTGATAAAGTCACACCAATGTATCAATGTTTTCACATTTATTCAATGCAAGATAAATTTAAAATGAATTTTTTAAAAAGCATACAGTCATAAATCGTACACAAGCCAATTTGGCGAAGCAGCACTACAAAACTTGTGTTGTTTACCCTAAGAATAAGAAGGTGTTATAGATTACATAAAGATATAGCCTTTTAGAGAGATTACAGATTGACTCGGCGAAAACAAACACGCGCTCAAAGAGATCAAAGAAATATGTATTCTCTCGAACCATGCACGACAGGGTCAGTCGCACTATTTCGTCGCACAATTTTTTTTTCAAATATTTTTTGAGACACATAATTTCGACGTACAAAATAATTTAGCAGTCTGAGCTTTTGATATCTATCAGATAGGTTCATTTTCGTTTTGTATTCATTAGCGTCAGTCTATTCAAATTTGTCTATGTTTGAGCGGGAAAAGTGCAGACAGATTTAATTCTGTACGTCATAGTGAAGGCAATAATGTGAATTGAAATGTTGCAGACTGAAAAATAGTGCGAATCTATGTGAGAAGGAATAAAAAAATTTTGTTCGCTACATGTAAGGCCAATTGTTCAATCGTCATTTGCCTAATTATTTAACGAGCAAATTAAAAGAAACATCACTAAGATTTCATTCTTCTGTAGTTTACTCAAATGGAAGAAAGTTAAACTTTGCAGCATCAAAGCGAGTTTATGGTCACGCACGCAACTATAAATTATATATGAATCACTGATAGAATGACGACGTCATGCACCCAAGAGGAATATTTTGAGTTGATTAAATCCGCTAAGTAAAAATAAATAAATAAATACAAAACTCTGCAGGCAAAGGAATAGAGAAAGTGATACAGGGTAAAATCTGCATTTTTGTTTTCGATTACGACCAAAGTACGGACTCACAAGTAGCAATAAAGTGTACACGAGCCACTAATGCAATGAAGTCACACCCGAGCTAATTCGAAACGCTCTGGGAACGCTCTCTCGCTTTCTTTGTCTGCGAGAGAGCGCAGCCAGAGCGTGGAATAAAATTAGCTCTTGATGTGAAGCGAATTAGAAATAGATATTCTTGTTATGGGAGGGGGAGGGAATGTAAATGGCGCAAATATCTTTGGTCGGAAATCTCTGCAAGATTCTTAACACATCACAACACATTTGGCTTATCGCACGAGTTTATTTTGCATACGTCTAAAGTAGAGTATTTGTGAAGTATGAACAGTAAGAAAGAAAACTATTAGAAAGAAAACTGTAAGAAAGGATATTGTAAGAACGGTTGTTGTAAGAAAGAAAATTGCAATAAAGAAAGCTGCGAGAAACACATCGAATTCTGTATCAAATAATCGTTTCGAAAATATGTTACAGTTTCCATAAAACGAGTTAGCGATATTCAGAAACTGTCGATGCCTTCTTATAAGGCAAGTCTCTTTCACTTACTCCGAGTGGCTGGTTGAAGAAGAAAAATGGATTAGTGATATATGCGGAGTGAGAAAATATGAGAACCGAGAGAGAGATTCTAATCTGCCTCACGATTAGTTCTTTACCCGATTCATTTATGACGAAAATAGCAGAATCTTCCGAGAATTTCAGAACAAATGAGAAATTGGAAAGAGACAACAAAGAAAACATAAGTCTTGATTTAGACCCGAAGATATTGTGAACCGTGTGAAATAAGGAGCTGAAATTAGCCTCGACAAAAAACAATGAAAAAATTTATGTGGATTTTTATTACTTTCATGTACTTCATGCTTACTTCATGATTTGTTCTAAATTTACGAGTAGAAAAGAAAAGAAACGATAAAAGGGCGTACAAATAAGAAATAAGAAAAAGGAAAACAGAAAAATAAGAAAAAGAAAATGAGACAAAAAGAAAAAGTGGGTACAAATAAGAGTTCGCATTCTGTTTTTTTTTGGCAACTATTGAACAGAACAAAATGATTGATTATGAACAGTAACCATTGAAAACCATTTCGAGTTCACTTCGAAGGATAAATCGAGCTTTCTAAGGTTTCATAGCACCGTATTAAGTATAAATTGAAACCTTAAAATATGAAATACATATATCGAAATCGATGGCTATGGAAAATTCAAACCATCCAAGAGACTATGTTGTCTCTTCATTATCGAAACAAAAATTGAACAATTAGGTTTTAGCGTTTGCTGATAGTTACTCTACAACCTTCATAGACAGTGATAGTTAGCTTCGTCAAGATAATCGCTAACAAAGAATATATTAGTTAGTCATGTATTCAAAGGAAATGTCAAAAAATGTCAATGTTCGCTTCACAATTATAAGAGAAATTCGAGAGAAAAATAGGAACGGCTTTTATCAAACAACAAGGTTTAACGTTTTTTTCTCATTTTTAAAATTAGATTTAAATCCAAACATCACCGCAACTGATATCATATGGAACTTTTAAGGTGCATTCCCATTTTTAAAACTGATTAAATCAGAGATTAAAGTTTCTCGCTGAGCATTTCTTGATACTCACTCGGAATAGTGGGAATATAGGAAAATTAGTGAAAGTTGAGAGATTGATCATTGATGCTGTATCGAATTTGTATTTAAAAAAAAAGAAAGTGATATTTAAATATTTCAGTTTCTAATGGATAGACGGATATGGATGGAGAATGGGGAAGAAGATATTAGAGATAGGGATAGTAAATCATAAAGAAGAAGTTAATAAATAAATGAAGTAGAAGAACATTAATAAGGAAGAAAGCACACAAATATCAAATTGCATATCGGCTACGAATAAATTAAATAAAGAGGATCTAACGAACGAAAAAATGAAGTTTAATACATTTGCCAGACGGGTATACGTCGTAACAGAAAATGTCGTTACACTTGCCCTAAGTGGACGTAAATATAGGAGTTTTTTTGGTCCCAAGTGGAAAAGCCTGAAAATGAGTGTCAATAGCAAATTGTTAATCGATGTCCACGGAAACTTCTTACCGAGCCCCCATTGATCAGTGTTTCCTTAGGACCTAATAATAAAAAATTAATTTTTAAAAAAATTATCAAAAAATTTTCTAATGCAACGACAGTCAAGAGAGAAAATGTGCGTTCGTCTTATTTATGTTTTTTATCTCTTTGTATCTGACTCTATCTCTATCTCTCTATTTCTTTTCAATTCTTACTCTATCTCCATCTCTCTTAAAGGCACGCTAATTTTACTCTTCGCTCTAGCAATACTCTCTCGTAGGCAAAGAAAGTGATAAGGCATTGAAAGAACGGAGAGCTTCACATTAGCTCTGGGTGCGCATTTAATCAGTTTCTTTACCACGAACTTTCTATATTACTCTCTGTCTCTATATCATTGGTACTCTGTTTTCTCTTTGTATATCCCATCTAACTATGCTGTATTCATCTATCTAGAATCGAGTGCCACTTGCAAAAGTTAGAGAAACGTGGGAAAGGGAGGAGAAGCTGGGAATAAGTAGAGAGGAGGAGAGTAGAGCGTTAGAGGGAGAGGGAGAGAGAGGGGGAAGAGAGAGATTAAGGCACAGAGTATACAGAATCAAGATGGAACGAGATATAGCATACTGCGTGCTGCCGCACACATATACTCTCTGAATTATGGAATGGGCAAAAAGTAACAAAAAACATGAAAATATTATTTAATATATAAATTAAAAATTAATTAATTAAATAAATATAAATATTAAATATATTGTATAATAAAAAATACGCGTGTGATTGTGAAGAGAGCGATATATTCTCTAACAAAAAGGAATGTCCTAGATATTTCACAACTACAAATATAAATCATATAAATGAAAATAATAATGGAAAGCTTGGTCGCACGACAATAATACAGGAGTGAAAAGTAATATGAGGGAAAAGAAGAAAAGATGGATGGGGAGTTGTTTGGTCCGGCTTATTCAGGAAGTAATAGATATATTGAATAGACGAAGAAGGAAACTGCGATGGAAGGAATTATTGGAGAGATATTAGGGAAATACACGTAGGCCACAGCACGCCCAGACTAATCAGTCGTTTTGTGGCAACCATTTCCCCACCCCCAATGGTTCTGTGCTTGATAAAGGTCATTAAACTGTAAAACACGTAGGCCGAAATTCCGAACCTCGCTGAACACATTCATCATCGTCCTTCAAAATTTGTGGAAAAAATAAACATAGACGCTAATTTTCTCTCTGCTCTGGCAATACTATCTCGTAGACAATGTGTAAGGGATAATGGGAAATTGAGAGGGTAAAGTATGCAAATCGGATAGGCACTCTCTATATGTCATAATAGTGTACCACCTACTTTCAATACGTATAGCAAGCTTCAAACATATTTTGAAACAATATCAAATATGTCTTTCGATTCGTGTGATGAATCTTTCTCATTCGATCCGAACAGTCTCATCACGAAAAAAACTGGGGGGTCTTTAAGATTTACTCGATGCTTTTCTTATAGGGAGTGTAACCTCACTCAATGATCTCTTCGACGCGCAATGCTCTCTCGTTGTGAGAGAACAAAGAAAAAGTGTGCGCAATGAAGAGAGAGGTTACGCTCCCTTTATTGTTAGACCGAATATGTTTCACAAGACTTATAAAATTGTTTAGAGCTGTAGGACAATGTTGCTTCCACTATGAACTGCATTGTATCTATTACTTTATTCTATTCTATTATATATAAAGGAAGTATTTTTGCAGCCGCTGTGAAGTTTACTATGAAAAGAATTCTAAATAAAGCAAGCTGTGCAGAATTGTTTTCAGCATGTAACAGAATATTCGAATGAATGAATTCAGAATAAGTAAAGTGAAATTGTAATATAAGAAAATGCCCTCGGGCTATTCTCAATCTCTTCTCTGACGAAACTCAAAAATCACTTTGCTGTGGAGAAAGTGTGGTCAGAGCGTATTCTTCGCTTTGACAACTCTCTCTCGCGTAGATAAAGATAGCGCGAGAGCATTGTCAGAGCGGAGGATTTAAAATTAGCTCCGAATGTGCCTTTAACCATGCATACTCTCTCTCTTTATATCTCGCTGGCAGAAAATTGATAAATAGTGTTCGGAATGAAGACAGAGGTGGATAAAATCAGAAAAATGAAATAAACACGAAGAATAGCCATTTATTCTAGACGATTCTACAGTTTCATGCTATAAAATTGCACTGGTCCGATGTTCCAGAGTAGAGCCGATAAATGGCTAAATAATCACATATATTTACATCTTACTGTCAGCGCGACGATTTTTTAAAGATTAGAAGAAACGTAGCAGACAATTTAATGAGTCCTTCAAATTTTCGAAAGCAAAAGAAAAAGAATAGAGAGAGCATGCAAAACGGGGAGATTTCCGTGATTTTCTTTTCGAAACTAGACAGAGCATAAGTCGTTAGCGACAATGCATTACGTTCTAGAAAGAATAAATTGACATTTGAACGCCCATTCTTTCTTTCAAGTCGTCTGAGCATTATTTACAACGAAGCCAATTCACACCCTTTAAAGGCACACCCCGAGGTTATTTTTAGAAACTCTCCGCTCCGGCAATGCTCTCTGGCTTTTATCCACGAGAAAGTGTTGTCAGAGCGGAGAGTCAAATTAGCATGGGGTGCGCATTTAAGGGTCCCGAATTCCAATTTGATATTCTCCCCTGTTTGTCTCGAAGATTACACAACGCGATTCAGGTTATAATCTGTATTGTTTTTATTTTCGCGAATTTAGAGCTTTGTATGGGAGACTTACCTTTCGTCCACTGTATCAATGAATATGCAGGGTGAGCGGGAAATGTATCGAGCATGAAACTTACAAGAAATATAATCCGTTTATTTATTTGCTTGCTTATCTCGTGCAATGGAAATTCCGAGATAACGTCATGTAAATACATTAGTATTATTATCATTATCGAATATTCGGGCAAACTATAATCGGTTTCACATTCGATTATCCTAGTTAAGCGTAGATTACGAGAACTAACTTTATTTTCTTGTTCGATAGTTGAGAAAAGTGTTATAGAGGATCAATGTTCTGGTTATCTTTCTTTTAAAGGGAGAGTGACCTCTCTCAATGGTCTCTTCACTGCGCATACCTTTTCTCTGTTCTCTAAAAAAAACGAGAGAGCGTAGAGCGTTGAAGAAACTGTTGAGAAAGATGTTAGCCGCTTTAAAATCAGTTGGACCAGATGACGACGAGAGTTTGAAACGAGGAGATGAAAGGACATGTCCATTTGAAGGCATACCCCGAGCTAATTTTACTCTCCGCTCTGACAATGTTCTCTCGTAGACAAAGAAAGCTCAAGAGCATTGTCAGAGCGGATAGTTTCAAATTAACTCGTGTGAGCCTTTAAGGAAGATTCGGAAAATGAAATACTCCAAATCCTCTCTATAATGCTCATAAAGAGGATTTGGAAGTATTTTATTTATATTGAGATTGAAATGTGGATAAAGAAGAAATGCATAGAATTGCTTGAAATTAGCACAGCATGGAAATATTTTGCTATTTCAAAACTTAAAGTCTACTTAAAATACGCCACTAACAGTTTACTTTAACTTCAAGTGAAAATTAGAAGTACACTTTATGTTTTGAACTACAAGAGTAGGAGATCGATAGACAGCATGTTAGATCTTGAATAAAGTACGTCGGATCCGATATAGAGTGATGTAGGGACTCTCTAATGTCATCAAATAATTCTCACAGCAAAGTTTTTAATTGAATAATGACGTGGCGCAACGTTTCAATACTTTATTTTAATTGCGAGAAAATAATTTCACTTTTAGCGCCAAACATCAAATATTGTAAATGAATAATTAAATAATTAAATAATAATTATGAATATTTAAAGGAGTACCCAGGAACACTCTCCAAATCGGGGGTGTTGACTCTCGGAGCAAAAGTCAATTGAGTCATCAATAGTGAATGAAGGCTGTGAGAATATTCCCACAGTCAATTCTAGGGATTCCTAAGAGTCTTTTCATGGACGTCGGTGCATGATACTCGAGATCTCTACGACCAAAGAGACCAATGAACCAAAAACGACTAGAATCAGAATTGATTATACAGTACGCTACAATGGCGAAAGTAAAATGTCTCTTATTATGCAAAAGTACCATTTGAATTTTTTTTAATTATAAATATTTTCAAATGTGGTGAAGATAATATAGAAAAAATAATTTACCAAAGAAAACGAGAGAGTGTTTCAAAATAGGTTAGGGTGTGTCTTTAAAATATTCGATCTCGTGTGCTTTGATGTACATGATTGGCCACTATGTACGTTCTTTTCAAAGAAAGCGAAAATGTGAAAAAAATTAGCTTTCAATAGAGCTAGAAGTGCACTTTTAGGCAATGTTTTTTGGTCAACATCGATATGCCGAACAACTGTTGCTTGAAACGTTTTATTTTCGTAAAAATGATTTCAACAATAACAATAAGTCATACGTTTCGCTGTTCGGTCGCAACGATAAACAACCAACTGCACTTCGCAAAATGTCAAAGTCAATCAGATTGATGATAACGAGTAATCGTCTCGTTAGACAATATTAGACAGCACTCTTCTCTCCATATCTGTCGTCTTTCTGGTCGGAATTGTAGTGATATCAAGCATATCGATCGTCAATCGTTGATAAGAACGCACTCTCGCTCAACCTCTGCTCTGCTAGGTTGTCATCATTTCCGTGGTTATCCCCATTCGTAAGCATTGATCTTTGACCTTTTATCTCAGATTTTTACCGAGTTGGTCCAACCCGTAGTTTAAAATTATTTGTCTACGAGACTCGTTGATAGGCGATTTCTGGTTCTTCGCTTCAGGATGTGGAAATTATCACGCTAATAATTAATAAAATGTACGAATAAGTGACATGCATGCACGGTTTTATGATAGCTTGTAAATATTAGTAATATTAATAAATAATATGCTTCATGGTGTTTCGGCCGCTAATGTTGCAATCACACTTTCATGTTTTCATTCCTATTGTTGTGATATTTGTCGTCTAGCCGAGTGTTTACGTAAATTTTTCTTTTTGGTCAATTGGCAAGGGCACTCCCTTCAACCTTGATCAATCTCTAAGTTTAATTCGCATTGTAAGTCTGTGTTATCATCGTTTCTTGTAGTCTGCACTTTCTCATTCTCCATCGTTCTCTAGTCTTCCTCAATGTCATCCACTACAAACGCTCCACTACAAACGAGCACAGATTATCAGATTTTTTTTAAATAACCTTTTTTCCCGTTCGCTTATTTGAAGTACCACTCTGGTGATAGAAAAATTGTCAAATTACTGGAACGGATTAGATCTGATGCCTTTTGCCCGAATATTTTTCTCAATTCTTTTAAAAGCTCCTAACCGTTATATCGACGCATAGCCATAATAAAAATGATAAGGATCTGTCATATTTTATTACCTTTATGCGGCTTGTTCGCCTTCACTAACACTGCGACTTATATATTGTTGTCTGACCTTTAGCTTTTCATACACTTTTTTATCATTTATCATTTTTTATTATTTTTTATAATTTTTATCATTTTTATCATTTTATGAATATGTTGTGAGATTTTTGTTTAATTTTTAATTAGTTGAAATTTAATTGGCTCTGAAAATCTTAGCTATCATTGAAAGTCTCTCAATCATTGAACTGGCGAAAGTTTCGAGATATCTACTCAACATCTGTGCTTTCATTTGCCCAAATTCGGTGTACATTTACAATAAACACAGACAAACTTCAGATTAATCTGATAAAGTTTGTCTGTTACTATTATAAATTTACTATGACGATTAGAACACATTTATCAAGAGTAGGACTCTGATGTGCATGGGGAAAAGCTCTTCTTACATCCGACAGTCCCAGAACACCGACGTTGATCTTCATATGCGCGTCTTCGATTTCACAAATCCGAGAAGATCGGCAGGCAGTTTGGAGATGACCGAAGAAGTTGGCTTCCCATGACTACGGTTAATCAATATCATCGTGTCATTAGTTACCTTATCGGATTAGTTATATCATCATTGCGCTCATTACTAGTCGACTATGCTGTGTGCTGGCCAATATTCTAACATATTTTGGTTTTTCCAGTCATATCTTTCTTCGCAGTTAACATTTTCTCTTCATTTTTAGTATGTTTGTATGGATGGTACTGTGCTTTAGTGGTCCAATTTTGTATGCGTGATTACATCATCTATTGTGTCAGTGTAAACTAGAGTTGGCTATTCGGGGGTTGCGGCCCGCAATGGCCTTGACTCTTTATTTCTAATGATTGCGGGCCCGCAATGCGGTGTAAAATCATTGCGGGCCCGCAATGGCATTGCGGGCCCGCAATGATTCTGTTCTCTCAAGCAAACGAGAGAGCGAAGGAAAGTGAAGAGAACAAAAGAACGACCGATCACAAAAAGTGGCCAGATAGGAATAAAGTAGTCATTGCGGGCCCGCAATGCTATTGCGGCCCGCAATGATTTAACAAGCATTGCGGGCCCGCAATGCGTGTCCGTTATTGCCAACCCTAGTGTAAACTACATTTCGCTGATATTTACAAAGGTAAAGACAATCAAAAGTGACTCCTAACCATGCTATGTGTCATATAATTGCCATCTTATGTTTCATGTCGATAAAATATATAATATACATATAGTCTTCATCACTGATAGCGACGTGCTGATAAGGCGTTGAGTGTCACATTTGTCCTTAACTATTCGGCCAATTTACAACCGCTTGTGCCTCTAATCCATATTTTTATCTTTGATCTTTGATCTTTGGTCTTTGATATTTAAACTTTGGATCTCAGGTAGCCATGGTGAAGTCGATCAATGTTGGAGGCAAGGATGAGACACTTCCTCCCGAGATGGCCCTGGTTAGTTATCGTTGGTCTTCGTAGTTTGATCAATCATCTTTGATCTTCGATTTGTAGTTTGATCTCTGATCTTTGATCTTTAACAGTATGAGGACGGCTTCAGCACTGCTGGTGAGGTCATGCAACACGCGCTTGAACTTGTGAACGATCCAGATTTTGAAACGAAGGCCTCATGGAAGGTTTCATCTTTGATCTTTAATCTTTCAATGTTTTTGTTTGAACTTTCAACATTTACAGCTGGATTGCCAATCCGATGACGTGACTGTGCACTACAAGGATCTCAAACTTGGTCGATACTTTGCCGGAAGAGTGAGTGGGCGGAGCTTATAGTGGACGGAGTTTTTTTTCAAAATGCGCCACATGGCCATTTTGGGATACTATAGTATGAAACTATTGAAATTGAAAACCCGGCCCTATGTATTGGTATATATTTTTGAATCATGTATGAGTAAATTTCAAAGTGTTCTGACAAAAGTTATCCTCAAGAAAACAACAAAAAAATTGATTTTTTTTCTGGCCAACACTGTAAACTACAACAAATTTGCAGTGCAAAGTGAAGGTCTCCGCCAAGGATCTTGTCCACCAGTTCTGGAACAACATAGAATCGGTAATCGATAGCATTGATAGTTTGCATTTACTCCATTATCACGGGCCTAGCATTATCACCCGCAGTACTTGAATAACGGGTTGCACCTTTACCCTTTTAGCTTTGTCTACTCCATCGAGGAAAAATAATAATAATAAATTTATCTGTCCTACAGTATTCCTATACCTAAGATACAGTATACCATAATTCGTTGTAGGACCACGAATGGAACGACAATGTCAAAGTCGCGAAGATTCATCATAAGATCACGCCGTTCACGGATATTGTCTCGGTGAGTGGGCGGAGCTTGGTATACTGTAGAAATGTGGGCGGAGTTTCAAATATTCTACAATGGTAGTCGGAGACCAGGATACGGTAGAATTATGTTGGTTTGACCCCTCGAGAACCCGACCAGTGAGATGGAAGGATCAAGTGCGAATCGCAGGCCCAACTTTTCTGGGACAAACAGAGGTCCAACACATGAGAGACTACTCTGGATAAATGTGTTTAAACTATATAAACTGTATGAATGTTGTATAATGTTGATTGATTACAGTACGTGAGCAACGACATCATGATCATCAAGAGCAGAGAGTTCGTCTCAGCTCGCTGTCTAAGAGAGGTGAGCGATCAATACTTGTAGGTGTACTGTAGTTACGGATCGATAACTGATTTTATTATCTGCTATTCTCACAGGTCAACGGTTCATGGCTTCTTGCTGGACGATCGATAAATCTACCCAAGGAAGTTCCAGAGAGCAAGGATGCTGTCAGGTATTGATTTATTGATTTTTCAATAACGAATTCTCCATTTGTGGAACAAAAGGGGCGTGGCCTAAATCTAACCAGCATCAGTTCCCTTTGTCAGGGGCGTGCTCCATCTTGGTTTGGGCCGATCCGTCCCTGACCCCGAAGACCCTGAACATTCCTGTATCTATGATTACGTCGTGTGCATGGACCTGAAGGGCATGTTGTTCAAGAGTGCAGTCAACCAGGTTTGATCTTTGATCTCTGGTGTTTGGTCTTTGATCTTTGATCTCTTATCTAAGCTTTAATCATCGATTTTATCGTTGATCCTTCAATACTCGGTAAAATAGTTTGTCAAAGAAAGGTAGATTCGGCTCAAAATTTACATAAAATTAGAATTTTTAGGCATTTTCGGTATAGCCTGATCCAATCAAATATCACTCAGGTTCTCGGACGTGCCACCCTCAAGGACATCGAGAACGTACGTTTACACGCAAATAACGTCCTACGCAAGCAACTCTATCCCGGTCTCTGAACCTTAAGCTCCGCCTCTAATTTACCATGACCTATTTATGGATCAATGAAGTAATGTATAGACTGTAAGAGTAGCTAATGTTATAGAAGAAATTAATGATATTGAACATGTGCAATAGTTCCATGATTGATTATTATTGTATTGTTAGTTTACTGGTCTGAACAAAACGAAATATCGATAAATACATTGTATTTCATGTCTATGAGCTAATTTTTTTACAACGCAAACGGCGAGAGCGTGTGCAAAAGTTGAACAGCTTTTTTCGTATTAAATTGTAGAGAGAAACAGAGTGGGCACGTTCTATTGTCCACAGCTGTTATAAATAATAAATGAGCAACCGACATTTGTCGTATTTCTATCACACACAGTTGAAATACATTGTAGATTATCCATTGGGAACGAATGAAAGATTGAAAGACATGTAGAATCAAGTATCAGGGTCAGGATCAACATAAGGATCATTGGAATCATCTCATGTCGCTGCAGATCCTGTCATCCAACAGATTAGTCGATCTCGATTAAGTTCGTTAATGTATAATGTAATGCAATATAAGGTAAAGGTAAAGGTACAACCCGTTATTCAAGGCACACGAGGTCCTGCGGGTTATCACTGCTAGGCCAGTGATATTTCAAGGCCAATTCAGTCCGGAGGGCCTAATCTCTTCTTCGGACCTACTTTACCGCATGATCTAGTCACTACCAATTCCCCTTTCGGGCGCCTTGGTGAGGCGGAGGCGGTGAAACGACCGGGAATCGAACCCAGGACAGATGGAATGATGGGGCGCGCCATAGACCACTACACCACTTCGCTACACCACATGCAATATTACATACAGTAATCCGGATGTATACGGTAGATCATCCATGTTCTAGATCTTACCTATATTCGAGAAGAAATATGCAAATAATAGTCAGTCAATTAGATTATACTATCGATAATTGATAATTTCACACGCCAAACGAGGAGACATAGTTCATTCATTCATTTCATTTCTTCACTGTGATGTCCAACTATACGGTCGTTACCTGTTCGAGCGAAGTCTCTCAAGTCGAAGTCGACGGTGTCAAGGTATCAAAGATCAAAGATCAAAGATCAAAATCCAAATTACAGATTCCATCGCCAAGTAACATCGAAGGCATGATCGAGCGTTCAAATCTATTGCTGAATCGTAGAGACGACGCTGTCGAGAAGCTCTCACGTGTTCATCAAAGAACTGTCGCCAAGATCAACGATGACGTCACGAAGGTAAGTGGGCTGAGCATAAAATGGGCGTGGTCTTATCGATTATCGATTGATTACAGTGTCACGCTCGCTTTCTGAGACTACAGGACAAGTTGAAGGAGCAGAGATCGGCTGTGGTCATGGAAAAGTTGAAAATAATGAAATCATTGGAGAAGCTCAAGGTTATAATGCAATAATTTACTAGTAAACACAGTGAAGAATGAATAAATAATGAAAAAAAAACAACTTAAAAAAAGTAATGAAATCAGCGAAGATTGCTCCCGTATCTCACTTTTTGATAGGGGCGAAGTCTAAAACATAGTGGTGACTGATCTTATTGTCATGAATTTCAGGTCCATGAGGGGAAATTGGGAGCAAAAATGACTGAGATGGAGGAGAAGATGGATGCTATGATCGTAAGAGATTACTGTAGAATCAATTGTCGAATACTGTATCCCTGTTTCAGGATAAGTACAAGTCGGACGCTGAGGTGCTCAGTAACTACATGAAGAAGTGCTCGCTCTTCGAACTGCAGGATACTGTAGGCGATCAGAGATCAAAGATCAAAGATCAAAGATCAACAATCAAATTTCAGATTGAGGAGATGCAATATCGCATGGAAAGCAGAACTCATAATGTCCATTCTTCAGAGTCTAATGTGTCCACTTCCACTGTTCTTTCATCTTATGAATCGTGTGAATCGGATTTCGAGAATAAGGAGGACGTACAAGTGCTCAATGAAGTGAGTCTAAAGAATGGTACCAGAATAATTGGTACCACGGTCCCAGAATGGTACCGAAAATTTGAAAGTCTCAGCTCACATTTTCCCAGTTCAAAATATCTGATCATTCTGGGACAGTGCGAACCTGGTAGACAGGCCATCAAAGACCAAAGACGAACAATCAAAGATCAAAGATCAATTGTAGACTCTTCTCTCGTCTTATCGTCTTTCTCGTTGTCTCACTCACATCTCCAATCATCCATCTGCTCCGGATGACATTCGCAAGCAGGCCAACAATATTTTCCATGGTTTAGAGAAGATTGGAGAGGTTTGCATCGAATTTGCTTAAGTCCCGCCCCTTTTCAATCGCATTTTTCAGCGTCTCGTCGGAGTGTCGAGCGATTCCGCTGATGCTCTTTGCGATGGTAAATCAGTAAATCAAACAATAATTCAATATAGTTACTAGTTATAGGTGACGCCGTATCGCCTTCTGGGCCTGGAAACTCTATCGCCAAGCTTTGATCTCCCCATCATCGATTGATTCTGATTGATTCCCCCCCCCCACCCAATTGAACCTTGTATCGCTGGGATAAAGTGAATCGATAGCGATTACAATGGTAAATTGAGATGAATGTGTTAATAACAATAAAAATCATTAAAGAAAAACAGACAGAATAAAAGAGCAAGGTGCACAGACAGACGTAGTCGTGCAATGTCCTACGTTGTCGTATACAGACACATTTTCTTTGATAGTAAAAAGTTTATAGTTAAAGTTTATAGTTAAAGTTGATAGTAAATAGTTTGATAGTAATTATTTGACCAAGGGGTGGGGCAGCTCAATATGGGTGTAATACCTTGGACATTATTGGTTCACTGTGAGAAAATGATCAAGAGTTACGTACGAAAAAAATCGATCGAAATAGCTCTATAATAGCTCTCAAGTAGGGGCAAGGAGGAACGAATCAGAGCGAATAGTTCAGAAACACGTAGTCATATGAAGAGAAGAAGAGATGACTCAATTCATTCACGATCGCAAGAAACGGAGGATACTCTTGACAGTTCACTAAATAATAAATTATACTCCTCGACTTGCAAGAATTGTGGGCGAAACTGCATTATATGCATACCTAGTGCATACATAGCCTATGTAACATAGATACGCAAATTTCGAAAAACAAAATTTAAAAGTATTGTTTTCGCACTCAGTAAGACCAGTCTAACAACAATAAATAAAATCGGAGGGCAAAAACAATTTTGCTGTTGAAAAAGGTTCTAATTTTCATGCACTTTTACAGGATATCCGTTATAAAAATATGACATAAAAGTTACTGTTTTTGAGCTTTTGAGACTTAATTCGAGAAGATAACTCGATTGAACTGAATGCGAGGTTGGGAACCATTAAACAACAGAATATAATAAATTTATCGATGGAATGAAGCAAGAACATAGCAACGTAGGAAGCATATCAGTGATTTACATGGGAGCACGAAGCAATTAGACTTGAAGAGACAAATGGGTAGACCAAACGATCTCACTCACACACCCCAATTCGAATGGATTTCCATAGAATGAAACTTCATCAACTTCGGCTCACAATATTGAGTACATGAATTACTTAAGCTTGAGGAAATCCGAGCGTGCACAATGAAGTAACCGATGGCGATTCCAGCTACCATTCCAATCGTGAGCCACATGAAATCAGGCTGAAGAAGATATTCAAATTTATTGTATTTAAAAAATAGGAATACATTTGTTTGCTCTTAATGATTCGTTCAGGGACGGAACAGATTTTTAAATTATTTTCAATTAATTCATTAAAACTTATTGTAAAAATAGTGCACACGTAGATTTTTTTAATTCTCAACATTTTAAAAGGCGTTCTCGGTAAGAATGTAGAAAACGGGATGGAAGTTGGCACAGTTGGTGAAAATGGTTTTTGTGTGCTCAAACTTCACAGGTTTTGGAAATATTTCAGATTCAATTCAATTCAATTATTTATCTTATCAGCACATTAAATGCAGAAGGGGCCATAACAGGGGGGAATCTTCTTATCCACAAGATTTATCCTTTCGCTTCTGAGAGAATTCATCTCCATTCAAGAAAACGTCAGCATATGAAACTTGATTAGAATAGTCAAATAACCCACGAAAACTTGACGTTGCTCGTCCAATCGGCCTGCTTGACAATACGGATATACCGCTCCTGACTTTCCAAAGTCTACTAGGAGGGGACTCAACTGTTGGTCCTCTTCTCTTGATGGAATAGGCGAGTGTAGTCGAGAGAGAATAGTGCAACCGACCGAACCGCAGAGAGAAAAGGCAGAAGAATGACAGATATTCTTCTATATATTCTGTGAATATAGGCAGATATTTCAGATACCAACAATAAATCATCGCTGTTCAATCATCTCCGGGAAATTCCATCAACGCTATGTGCCAAAATCGATTTCTCCCGAAATAATTATATGTAATTGATTCTACTTTAAATTTGCTACAAGATAGCGTTGATGGAATTCCCCGGAAATGATCGAAAAATGATGATTTATATTTTTGAATCTGAAAAAATTGTTTTTTTCGCGCATTACGGGAATTGTACAAGACCTAAAGTTCTGAAAATTTATTTTCTAGCACTATTTTTGCGCTCTTTTGAATGGTACAACATGACGGGCAATTCCAACAAAATTTCGCGTGATCAAAGATCACATTTTGAGGTCAACTTTTTGGCCAACTGCGCGATATTGCTTGCAATCTTACCGAGAACGGCTTTTAAAATTACATCAAATTACATTTAATTGATCGTAAATTCAATTCAATTTCTTTATCACATCTGAGCATTAATGCCTGACATGATAAAGAAATTGAATTTAATTGAATTGAATTGGAATTGATCGTACGATAGAAGCACCTTTCGATGAAGGTCAAATTTGCTCAAATGATTAACGGAAGATCAAGTTCGCATCGAAGTAAAGCATAAGCAATTGTGGAAATGAAGCTTTTGTTCTTATATTATGCAAAAATTATAAAATACCTGGATAACATGAGCTGTTTCAAGCTTTGACACTGGTTCTACTAAAGTTGCGTCAATCGGATTTTCTTCACTTTTTGACTCAAGCTCTTCGATCTCTTCTGACCTTGACTCAAGCTCTTCGATCTAGAAAAATTGATTAGTTAGATTCTGAATTAATCGCGCTCACTAAACGAACCTTTCGAGTTTTGATAGCAAGTGTTGTTCGAAAGGCTTTCATCATCGACTTTATCTCGTTCTGAAATTTATTGAGCATTTCATTTATCTATGCAATGCAGATTTCGTGCAATTTTATTTACATATTTTATTTGCATGTATGTAAATAAAATTGCATTACGGCAGGTATACGAAATCTGCATTGCATTGATAAATGAAATGTAGCTTGAATTTCGATAAATGTATGAAAACAAGATTCGGTTACGGTATATTTGTGTAAATCATATATGATGGTAAATATATGCAGATTATATATAATTATTGTTGAATTAAGTAAATCATATAGGTAAATGAAAACTAGCTAGGATTGTGATATAAAACCCACTTGACATGTCTTCAATTCCTCAGTTTTCTTTGCTAACTTCGTTTCCACTTCATTCAGCCTTTGTACACGAGCCAACACTTCTCCCATAAGTTGTTCGCTATAAATGCACGTATTATTATACCTCCACTTATTTTCTAATTATCCCTGATTTTTGAACGATACTGTAATTGAATAAAATATAATTGATAGAAAGTATTGCTTTTAAAAAAAACCATTTCGATAATCATTATCGGATATTTATATAAGGCATGCATTAGTTTCTGACCATGTTCATGTTTCCAAGAACGACGAAATCAAAAAAAATGACAAAAATTGAGATTTAAATGGATCAGCCTAATATTATAGGGCCTATACCATACATAATCGAGCACTTCTCGGACTTTTTGTCTAGGCTATTTTGCAATTCAAAAACACAATGCGCGCAGAAGAGCAAAATGAATACAAAATTGCCTGGGAAAAAACAGAGAAGTGCTCATAAATGACAAGTCGAGTTGCAATTATTAGATATATTGATTGATAGTCGTTGATTTATAGAATATAGAATATTTCTGAGTGTAGCCGAATACTTGACAAGAAGAATTATATAATATATATGTCGTTTCGATACAATAATCATATCATCATCAGATGGAAGAATTACCCACAAGAACAATATAATCATGGAAAACCGTGTAAACAAATATGAGACACAAGCAATCTAAGGATAGTGAATGGCTGGTTGAATGGGACGCCAATGCGTGTTGGATATAGAGTGAGAGGGAGGAAGAGGGAGAGAAGGAGAGGGAGAGGGAGAGAGGTCAGCTAATAGTGAAGAATGTTCTAGAACAAGGCGAGAGAGTACTATAGAATCAATATAATGAGGGTCACAGGGGTTTGGTCAGAGGAGAGCTCTTCTCTGGTATTCAAAGATGTGTTTATGGATCTAATGTACCAAGCTTCAGTAATTTGTCTACGGGCTGGGTTGGGTTCAATGGCAAGAATGGAACCGGTGAGTGTTAAAGGGTCACCGTTGTGAAACAACAAGGAATGGATGGAGAAGACAACACGGGGAAAACGTCTTATGTTGCCACAGTCGCGACATAGTATTTTATGTGCATTATAATATTTCACCGGACTTTGTATCCGTTTTCTTCCACTGTCTCTTTATAAAGAATATTATTATTAAACACATCGTCGTAGTATGGTGCATTAGTCTTTACTCATCTTTCACAGCGTAAAAAGTGAGAACAATGGTTGATCGATACAGTACACATTGGAAGATGGAAAATGGCGAGTTGCCAGGGTCTAAAAAAGTACAATGGAAAATAAAAAAAACCGAAAATGGAAACTCAAAATTTGAATTCGCGGGCGCGATAAGGGTGCGTGAAAGCAAATTCAGGCTTTCCAACTCCGAACTCTGCGGTATTAAAAAGTTCAAGTCTGACGCTGAACTGCTTAGTAAGTACATGACGAACTGTTCGGTCTTGAAACTTCAGGATACTGAATGCGCCTCGAGATTAGAGATCATATACCAAAGATCAAAGACCAAGGTCCTTTATGAAGTATGCATAAGAATGGTACTAGAAGAACGGCATGAGGGTCCCAGAGTAGTGGTACCGAAAATTTGAACTGAAAAAAATGGAAAGTAGCTCAGAACTGCAATAGCACAGCTAGTAAACGGGTTTTATGTGAAGGGGTGCGGTATAAATATCCAATAGGAGTGGAAGCTACTTGAGCTAATGCTCAAGAATTATGTCAAGGAGTGTTGGGTAATCAACGGCAAGTCCAACCGGGGAGGATATGTCTTCTACCCACATACTTTAGGCCCCACCCTCAATCTGGGCTTCTGCAGTAGTGCCAAGATTTGGATTATGATATATAGAAGCGTATTGCGTTGGTTTGGGTAGAACGACACCCGACTCCGAGGACGTTCTGTGAGCCAAATTTTAGAAAGCGTAAAACCGTAAAGTGTATTTAAAAATTAATATTGTTATAAACACATTCATCTCAATTTACCATTGTAATCGCTCACGATTCACTTTATCTCAGCGATACAAGGTTCAATTAGGAGGGGCGATCAATCAGAATCAATCGATAGTGGGTAGATCAAAGCTTGGCGATAGAGTTTCGAGGTCCAGAAGGCGATACGGCGTCACCTACAACTAGTCATTATATTGAATTATTGATTGATTTATTGATTCACCATCGCAAAGAGCTTCCGCAGAATCGCTCGACATTCCGACGAGACGCTGAAAAATGCGATTGAAAAGGGGCGGGACTTAAGCAAATTCGATGCAAACCTCTCCAATCTTCTCTAAACCATGGAAAATATTGTTGGCCTGCTTGCGAATGTCATCCGGAGCAGATGGATGATTGGAGATGTGAGTGAGACAACGAGAAAGACGATAAGACGAGAGAAGAGTCTACAATTGATCTTTGATCTTTGATCGTTCGTCTTTGGACTTTGATGGCCTGTCTACCAGGTTCGCACAGTCCCAGAATGATCAGATATTTTGAACTGGGAAAATTTGAGCTGAGACTTTCAAATTTTCGGTACCATTCTGGGACCGTGGTACCAATTATTCTGGTACCATTCTTTAGACTCACCTCATTGAGCACTTGTACGTCCTCCTTATTCTCGAAATCCGATTCAAACGATTCATAAGATGAAAGAACAGTGGAAGTGGACACATTAGACTCTGAAGAATGGACATTATGAGCTCTGCTTTCCATGCGATATTGCATCTCCTCAATCTGAAATTTGATTGTTGATCTTTGATCTTTGATCTTTGATCTCTGATCGCCTACAGTATCCTGCAGTTCGAAGAGCGAGCACTTCTTCATGTAGTTACTGAGCACCTCAGCGTCCGACTTGTACTTATCCTGAAACAGGGATACAGTATTCGACAATTGATTCTACAGTAATCTCTTACGATCATAGCATCCATCTTCTCCTCCATCTCAGTCATTTTAGCTCCCAATTTCCCCTCATAGACCTGAAATTCATGACAATAAGATCAGTCACCCCTATGTTTTAGACTTCACCCCTATCAAAAAGTGAGATACGGGAGCAATCTTCGCTGATTTCATTACTTTTTTTAAGTTGTTTTTTTTTCATTATTTGTTCATTTTTCACTGTGTTTACTAGTAAATCATTGTATTATTACCTTGAACTTCTCCAATGATTTCATTATTTTCAACTTTTCCATGATCACAGCCGATCTCTGCTCCTTCAATTTGTCCTGTAGTCTCAGAAAGCGAGCGTGGCACTGTAATCAATCGATAATCGATAAGACCCCGCCCATTTTAGGCTCCGCCCACTTACCTTCGTGACGTCATCATTGATCTTGGCGACAGTTCTTTGATGAACACGTGAGAGCTTCTCGACGGCGTCGTCTTTACGACTCAGCAATAGATTTGAACGCTCGAGCATGCCTTCGATCTTACTTGCCGATGGAATCTGTAGTTTGGATTTTGATCTTTGATCTTTGATCTTTGATACCTTAACTCCGTCGACTTCGACTTGGGAGACTTCGCTCGAACAGGTAACGACCGTATAGTTGGACATCACAGTGAAGAAATGAAATGGACGAATGAATGAAGGCGAATGAACTGCTTCTCTTTGTCTGGCGTGGAAATTATCATTAATGAGGAAGCGCAATAGTTTCATGATTGATTGTAATTTTATTTTAGCTTACCGGTCTGAATAAAACGAAATATCGATAAATCTATTGTATTTCATGTTTATTCTTCACTTTTTGCAACGCAAAGATCGTGAGCGTTGAACAACTTTCCTTTATTGCATTTTTATAGAGAAACAGACTTCATACATTCAATTGCCAGCTGCGGATATAATTAATTAATGAGCAACAAACATTTGTCGTATTTATCTCACATAGCTGAGATACATTGCAGATTTTCTATTGGGAACGAATAAATGATTGAACTATATGTAGATCAAGCGCATTTCACGAACATTTCTCGATTAGCATAGCCGTACCTTATTGGCATACAGTATCCCGGAAGTATACGGTAGATCATCCATGTTCTGATCTTACGTATAATTGAGTAGAAATAGCAAAATAATAGTCAGTCAATAAGATTATGCTATCGATAAACATTTATTTCTTCTATAACATTAGCTACTCTTACAGTCAGCACTTCTTCAGAACAAGGAAAAAATGAAGAAAAAACACGAAGGAAAGAGCATTTTACACTAGACTTTTATTCTTTTTCTGATTTCGTGTTATGAAATAGTGCCCTACAGTCTGTGTTCAACATTACTTCATTGATCCATAATATTTGTTAAAACATGTTTTATAAACAGGTCATGGTAAATTAGAGGTGGAGCTTAGGGTTCAGAGACCGGGATAGAGTTGCTTGCGGATCACATTCTGGGCGTGCTGGCGAACAAGTTCGATGTCCTTGAGCGTGGAACGTCCCATGACCTGAGTGATAAAACATTATTTCTTTTTTTTCTTCTGTTCAAAACAAATGTTCAAAGCGTATTCCATGCTCAGATTTTATGTGATCTCGTCTATCTTATATCTTCAAGATTAAGATCAAAGATCAAGGATCAAAGATCAAACCTGATTAACGGCACTCTTGAACATCATTCCCTTCAGGTCCATACAAAGGACATAATCGTAGAAACACGAGTGTTCTGGGTCCTCATGATCGGGTGTCGTTCTACCCAACCCAACGTGTAATACGCCTCTTAAAATTGATAGAGAATATATTTAGGCCCACTTTCTTAAACTCCGCCCTTTATAAAAGTTTAAATAAATTCGTTAGCTGCATCATACCTGACTGCGCCTTTTTTCTCCGGAATTTCTTTGGGCAAAGATATAGATCGCCCTGCCAGAATGAAGGACCCATCAATCTGTGAAAAGGTAATAAAGTCAATTATCGATTCATGATTACAGTATACCTATAATTATTGATCTCACCTCTCTGAGGCACCGAGCTGAGACGAACTCTCTGCTCTTGACCATCATGATATCGTTGGTAATGTACTGTAAGCGATCGATATTATCACCCGCCCACTCTATCTACAGTATACTAGGATCCTCATACCGAGACAATATCCACGAGCGGTGTTATCTGAGTATGACGCTTGGCGAATTTGATATTATCGTTCCATTCGCTATTCTGCAACGATTATTCGGCATACTGTATCTCTGTCAAGGATAACGGTAGATGTAAACTATCGATTACCGTATCTATGTTATTCCAGAAGTCACTAGCGAGATCTTTCGCGGAGATGTTGACTTTACACTGCAAAGAGGTTATGTGTTAGACTCCGCCCACAATTAGATCTACGATCTTTGTAATCCCGCCCACAATTTGATTTTTGATCTTTGATCCATATAATTCCCCAACAATTTGATCTTTGATCTACATAATCCCCGACGACTGACCCGTCCTGCAAAGTATCTGCCAAGCTTGAAATCTTTATAGTGCACGGTGACATCTTTCGATTGGCAAGAGAGCTGAATGTTAGAACGTACAAGATCAAACACAAAATCTAAAGATCAAAGATCAAACCTTCCAGGACGACTTGCAATCGAAATCTGGATCGTTGAAAATATCAAGAGCGTGTTGCATGACCTCGCCCGCAGTGGTGAAGGCGTCTTCGTACTGTGTAAGATCAAAGATCAAACTACGAGCTCATTGATCAAAAATCAAAGAGCAAAGATTAAACTACGAACTCAACGAACAGTGATTACATACTCGTTTCATCTCAGGAGGTAGATCATCGGATGCCCCGCCAACATTGATTGATTTCACCATGACTGATAGGATCAAAGATCAAAGATCAGACTAATTCGTGTGATGCAAGGTCTGAAGAGTCGTCAGAGAAAAAAAAATGATATTCAGCCTGGAGGTTACTGGTATAGGCAGATTTTCCTTGTTAAAATGAAAAATATAAGTGTAATATAAGTGCATTCTTATAAATGCATTCAAATTAAAGTTGATCAATATAATGAAAAATTAATTCGCTTATTCAATTACAATTGAATGTAAAACACTCAAGATTAGCTAAATGTGGTGCGTAACTCGATTATTAATTCATTTATTTATTTATTCATTTATTTATTGATAAAACATCTACATGGTATTTGTTGAATTTACTACAAGGCAATGTCCTTAAAATCACACGCCGAGCCAATTTTAAACTCTGGCCATACTCTCTCACTTTCATATTCTCCGAGAGAATGTAGTCTGATTGGATAGTCAAATTGGCTCGGGGTGTGTCTTTATAATATCTTACATTTTCCCTTGTTCCGGAAATAAAGGCCTGTTTTAGTAGCTCTGATGGATTGAATTTAAACTAAATGTTCGACTTTCCTTACTACTCACACATGTGCCCAATCATCGAACTCTTATTGTCACCCTCGTCTCAACAAATTCTCTATACTCGGTGTATCAAGTTAAAGAGACAGATAAATGACGAGAGAGCGCGTGAAAAGAGAGAGTCAGACACAACGGAATTTCACTCCAAGATAACAGTGTGCACTTCTGCGCTAAAAATTGGCCATACTACATTTCTTGCTTATCTTCAGCTATTCTAGGCATAATACCTCTCCGAAGTGGGGCAAACAGTCTCTTCAGCACGCAATGCTCTCTCGTCAATCATGAACAGATGGGATGGACTAAGGTGATAGCCGTCTTATTCATGAAGTATATAATATGTATATATAGTCATAATAAAGTCTAAGCAACATCACACTTTCTCAGGTTTATTCTGAAATCAGTCATGCATTCAATTTTTTCAATTTGAATTTTAATGTTTCATTGATTTTTGAAAAGTTCACTGATTCTTATTCTACAGTTTCCATAGTCTTATTTGATTATTGATTTCTATATTATTCGATCTTTGATCTTTGATCTCGGTTCCTCTCAGGCAGCCATGGTGAAATCGATCAACGTCGGCGGTAAGAGCGAGAATCTACCTTCTGATAAGTTTAAGGTAGGTGATCTTTGATCTTTGTAGTTTGATCACTAACAGTTGTTTGTCATTGCATTTTGTATTTTGATCTTTGATCTTTAACAGTACGAAGATGCGTTCACCATTGCTGGAGAGGTGATGAAACATGCAATTGATCTTGTAAACAGTCATGACTTCGAATCTAAGGACTCGTGGAAGGTTTGAGCATTGATCTTTGATCTTTGATATTTGATCTTAGATCTTTGATCTTTCGATGTTTTTATTTGAACTTTCAACATTTGCAGCTGGATTGCAAATCGGACGACGTCACCGTGCACTACAAAGATTTCGAGCTTGGCAGATACTTTGCCGGACGGGTTAGTGGGCGGGCATTATATAGATCAAAGATCAAATTGTGGGCGGAGTCTAACACTTAAACTACATATTTGCAGTGCAAGGTCAAGATCTCTGCTAAGGATCTCGCCGATCAGCTGTATAACAATATTCATACGGTAATCGATATGGTCCATCTACAGTAATCAGATAATCGTTGTAGGATCACGAATGGAACGAGAATGTGAGGTACGCCAAGCGTCATCACCAGCTCACGCCTTTCGTAGACATCATCGAGGTAAGATACTGCAGAAAATAGGCGGGACCCAATCTCGATTGATTATGTATGTGATGATAAAATCTTGGAAAAGTAGATGTTAAAGTGAAAAGTAGTGTTAATTTTGTGATTGTAAAAGTAGTTGGAAAAGTAGCATAGCTTCGTAATTGCCAAACTTTCACAATAAAAACCCTTTACGAGAGTGTTGATTATTACTTTTCCAACTACTTTTGAAATCACAAAATAAACACTACTTTTCACTTTTACATCTACTTTTCCGAGAATTTAACACCACATAATTCATATGTTCACTTGTAGGGATAGAGGTTGACTCAATGCTTCGCTCCTTGTTTTCGTTATGTTTCATACTTTGTACAATAAACGAGAAATAAATCAGGCACAATTCGAGTGTCATGTCTTGAGTATAATTTTAAACAATAATATGGTGTTAAATTCTCGGAAAAGTAGATGGAAAAGTGAAAGGTAGTTATAATTTTGTGATCGTAAAAATAGTTGGAAAAGTAGCATAGCTTGCTAGTTGAAAAACTCTTACAACAAAAATAGTTTACGCGAGTGTCAGATTAATACTTTGCCAACTACTTTTAGAAATACATAATTAACACTAATTTTCACTTTAGCATCTACTTTTCCAAGATTTTCACACTACATTGCAGTTTGCGAGCAACGACTACTTGATTGTGAAGAGCAGAGACTTCGTTTCAGCTCGATGCCTGAGAGAGGTTCGATCAATATTTGCTTTTATAGTGTAGCCATCAAATGGATCGATAACTACAGTACTTTACACCTTGTGAAGACGTTTACTAAATGCACTACCTCTTTTCACTGTGTTCTACGCTCTCTGACTTACAAGGAGTCTCTTTTGACTTAAGGTGGCGAAATCTAATGATTTATAGCTTATTTGAAAGCCCTTTCTCGGTAGAGTAAGAATATATGTTTAAAAAATCCTGCGGAGCTCTTTACACGGATTTAAAAAATCCAAAGTTTGACCAATTTCTACCTTGCAATTCCCGTGCAATAGCAGTGAAAGCTCGTGGTGGCGCAGTGGAGTGGCGGAGCTCGGAAAGAGAGCGCGGAGAAGTTCCCCATCATTGTACGGCAATTTCACTGCCATTTTTGGAATTGCAAGGCAGAAATTGGTCAAACTTTGGATTTTTTAAAATCCGTGTACAGAGCTCTGCAGGATTTTTTAAACATAAATTCTTACTCTACAGAGAAAGGGCTTTCAAATAAGCTATAAATCATCACTTTTCGCCAACTTAAGTCAAAAGAGGCTCCTTGTTAGGCGACATTTCCTAATCACATCACAATAATTACACCATGAAATTACAGATCAATGGCTCTTGGATTCTCGCTGGTCGCTCCATAACTCTTGACGAGATCCCTGAGATCAAAGATTCAGTCAGGTATACTGTATCTGCCAATTTATTGATTTTCTAAACAGTGGGCGTGGCCAAAATCCAACCATTGGTAAATTTAAGAGGAACCATCCATTTTGCAATGAGTCGGGCTGTCCCCGACCCTGAGGACCCCGAGCACTCATGTATCTACGATTATGTATCATGTATGGAAATGAAGGGAATGCTGATCAAGAGTGCCGTCAATCAGGTTTGATCTTTGATCTCTGGAGTTTGGTCTTTGATCTTTGATCTCTAGTCTTTGATTTCTAATCTTTGGTCTTTGATCTCTAGTCTTTGGTCTTTGAACTCCGTACCTTTTTTCCAAAACTAAATCCGGCAAATTCGGAACGAAAAAAATAGGCACGATAGAGCGAACACACGTGTTACACCCTCCGCTGTACTAACCTCGTCCTAACCTTGCACTCTCTCTAACAACTCTATCTATCATTCTTACGACCTATTGCAATTCTGACAAGTCGCAGAGAATTTTTCTTCAATCTGACCAATCACTTATAGTTAGTCATTATAATCTAAATAAGGGACATGCCTTAATCAATTATTATTATTAAATATATAAATAATTATCACTCTCATTGCCAGATCATGGGCCGTGCGACGCTCGAGGACATAAAATGTGTTCGTCAGCATGCTGAGAACGTGCTCCACAAGAAACTCTATCCCGGTCTCTAGACCACGCCCCGTCGATACTCCGCCTCCAAATACTCTATGATATAGATAAATATATACTTTATTACTCTTTAAAACATATGGGCAAACACAAGTTACAACGTCGACTTGGCTTGAGGCTCGCAATCACTCGGAGGATGGTAATTGGAACTAGTGGTGTGTGGTGTGGAATATGCGGGGCACGGTAGCCACCACACACCGGCGAGTGAATCACACAAATCTGTCGGACAATCAGTCAATCAATCAATAAACACTTGAGACATATAAACTCGGTCGCATGCGAGCAAACAGTCGTATACTACATGTATTTGAGATGGATTTAGGAGGTGTACAAATGTGGGCGGAGTTTACATTAGCAAAATGATAAAACGTGTATGGAAAGTATAGTCAAGAATGAGAAGAAGAGGTACATTATGACGGTAGACTGGGGATGGGATAAAGGTGTACACAAATTGGAGCGTATAAAACATGCATAAATATGGATTGTGTGACCAGAACCAGCGCCGGGAGGACCGGAACCGTCAATTAGTTGGAGCGAATCTTGCCGGGCACGTAGTTCTTGTCGATGGTGGGCTCCTGGATGAAGATGTGGAGAGAGCGCTCGTTCTGTGCGAGAGGATGACCGGCGACCCTGGAAGCGGAGATATTATTGATTGGTTGTGGGAATACGGTAGATTATTGATTAGTCATAACAATACGGTAGATGAATATTGCATTGTATTATCAACCCATCCTTGTACAATTGTCACTGCATAGAAAAAGATGAAAATACAGTGCATCGATTAAACCGTTCCGAGAGAAAACTCAATAAGCCTACTTAAAAAATCACGTGATTTAATGTCTAGTATGCTAAATTACCACCGGAACACACAAGCCGAACCAAAGTAAATACACCCTAAACCTTAAGTACTAACAATAAGTACTGACTTATTGACAAACTGCTCAAGGGCCTTCCTTCTATTCTCGATGAATTCCTCCTCAAAGATACCATCATCGGAACGGAAGGGAAGCTGACGCTTGAACGCCTTGCCGGGAAGGGTTGGCACCACGATCTGAACAACACAATATTATTTATAATCAATATTTAACATACATGTTCGGCGACATTACAGGATTTTTATTGTATAATGGGTAGATGTAGAAAAAAACGTGACTTTTCGCTTAAATTGTAATCTTTCGCATAGGTCGATCCTCACATTATGAAATGTATGATATTTATTAGCTCAGGTAGATCAATCATTGATACACCACGTTTGATCATTTATTAATTGGCGTTAATGATAAACAACACTAAGTAGCAGGAAGTAAATCATTTTATTTATGATCAGAATAAAGAATTTATTATATCTGTGTCTGCAATCGCTCCAATACACCAACTTCGAAACACCTAATCACCTGGTTGAAATCAAGAAGGGAAGAACACTCCGTTACGTACGTGGGCGGTATTGCCGCTAGCGGCATTACCCACCCGATTTTGGCACCCGACCCACCCGATTTTCTAAAAAAATCATTCAAAAATGACCCGCGAAGTGAAATTATTATATTTACATGCCCCATTTTTGCCTCCGACCCACCCATTCTACTTTCCAGCGGCAATGGCCGCCCATGTATGCTCTGTTATCGTTCAAAATTCCGTTCTTGATAACAACAAAAATCTCACTGAACGGCAAACAAACTGTCTGTACAGTGATGGTCTGTAAATATCACACACCATGCACGCGTCGTTAACCACATATCAAGACAAAATGAGCGAGGGTATCCTAAACTTAGAGAAGTTCTTAGAAGATGGAGAATAAGAGAAGTCAAGAATACCATCAAATTATCGTAGTTTTGCAGGTGCCCACAAAACACAAATTTTGGACCTACCCCACGGGATAACCATCACTCTGTCAGCATGTCTCCATATCTGCCTAATTCCATCTCTGACTCTCTAAACAGTGTTGTCTTTGAAATCGATAGATATTAGTGAATGCGCCCAAGTCACAAAAACGGATCAATGACGAGAGGAAACCAAAACCCTTTAGTAATACTAATACGCACTGTAACTGTAACTAAACCACTAATACTTTTGAAACGGAAGAAAAAGGGCAAAAGAATCATTACAAACGGAGTTTAGTGCATTGAGCTAGAATGGTTTGGGTATGATCAATTCCGGTATGATTGTATGAAATTTTAATTTAATTATTTCATTAATATACAATTAAAGTGAATGGAAAACATATATTTGTACATCTTATTGTTAAATTATTATTAACTTAATTGACAAGAATAATGCAAATGCAATACTACACTTCATTTGTAATCTTTGTTCCCACTATACTTCGTCATTGTAGGAGGATCGTTATCAGATTGATAAGAATGCACATTGCGCCCGCAACCAGCCTTTTAAGGACAGATTTTCTTCTCCAAGTGGAATTAGCTTAAAGGAACGCATCGATCTAATTTGGAACTCGCCGCTCTGGCAATGCTCTCACGCTTTGTTTGTCTACAAGAATGTTGCGAGAGCGGAGAGTAAAATTAGCTCGGGGTGTGCCGTCAAGGATGTAGGCTCATGGGTTACCTTAGAGTCGCGTTCTAGTTCGCCTCGGAGCCACTCAAAGTCGCTGTATCGTCGTCGCACCGTCGACTCCTTCTGCTTGAAGACGGGCAGATTAGTCTGGAAGAATTACGAAGATTAAACAACAGCAATTGAAAGACAGATGAAACCATGATCCACCTTGCTTTGCGGCGTTCATAATTATAGTTCGATTAACAATCATTTCAATTTCAATGTGAAACCGCCAATACTTATAGGACGGGCAGATTGGCCGAAATACGCAGAATCAATTGAATCATTCATTATCTGTATAATCGCTATTACTTGAGTAGTGGCGAACCAGCTATTGAAGAACAGATGAGACCGTGAACCGCCTTGTTCTGAGGCGTACTTTGAGGAACAATCACTTTAATTTTGTTGTGACTACTATTGTTTTCTAGAATCAGAGAGCAAGACAACCATCATTTGTCATCCAAAATCACAGCCAATTGAAGAGTTCCGATCATACTTCGGCAACCACCTTCATTTCATCTCAAAGGTTTTATCATAAAGAATGATGTACCATGCTAAATATTGCTTGTCCCTATTCGAACATGCACAAATAGAATCGCTAAAATCTACTAATAGTAATAATAATAATAATGAAAACAATAATGATAAATACATAATTATAATAGTGATAATACTTACTCTCATTCGGATCTCGTAGTCGGTGTAGCGCATCTTGCCCACGCCATGAGTGATTGGATTCACCACCTGCAATTATGGTAATATTAGTAGCAAAGTATTTAGTATTAGTAGTATGTTAAATTATATACAAGATACTAATATAGCAATTCCAGAAGTTACATATTTTGAGTGCATGAATAGCATAACGGTGGGAACAAATACACGACATTGTTTTGGTTGAGCGTTGCTTGTGCTTTCTCGAGTTCACATAAAACTACATTGTTGTGGTTAAGCGAACTTCATAGTGTTATGAGAACATGCGAAACCACAGGAACTCCATAAATTGTCTAGAATTTCTCATCGAATCATGAGATCCCTTTGTCCCTTTCAAATACGCCCACTTCTCTTCGAAAACGAATGAATAAACGTCTAATTACCTCGATTTCTAGAAAGTTCGCGGGAGGGGCGTAGGCCTCGTCGAGTGTCTGCCGCTTGGAGGAGAGTCTTTGCGTCGCGACGTTGCTCATTTCTGCCGCTTAAGGCCATTTAATTAGTGACAAGCACGCCAAATGGTTCAATGTCAACACGGGAACGCGGGGATGAGTCATTGCCAAGGAACGAAACTATAGATCAATTGCTCCCACGACAACGCGGGGCTCTGTTATAAACAAACGGTGGCCACTGCCCAACAACAGTGCAGTTTATAAACGTATAGTCCATCGATATGATTAGATTGGGTAGATCACTTGCGTTGGGAATAGGTGGGAGTAGACAGTGAAGGATCTGCGAAGGTGAGAACTGTGACGAAGTGAATAGAATAGAGTGACGATTGATTAGAAAGGAATCACATATGAACAGGAAAGGAAAGGAAAAGAGGTTACTGCGCCTGAGGGGCTGCGCAGAGACGGAGAGAAAGAAGGAGAACAACGAGAAAGTAGAGCATGAGAGAGTGAGGGCGGGGCTTGCGTGCGCTGCACAAGGGAACCCTGCGCGGCACAATTCTGTCGAATCCCATCTAAACAACGGATGCGAAAATACGGTCGCGCAAATTCCCGCTCAAATTTTGAACTGATTTTTTTTCAAATTTTCATGTACTTGGTTTTGGTGTTATTTTGCTTGTCGGTACTAGTTTTGTTTATTCTAGCGTAGGCACATTTTGGACTATGCTCTGCTAGTCGCACATCACGTTTGCTTATCTCTGTCTCAATCTGACATGGCCATTCAAGATACGGGATCTCGGGATGAACATTGTTCACAGACCACTAGGGATACGACGCCGTATTGCCTTACAGGCTATTGATTCGAAATTGGGAGGAGGAGAGAAAGGGAGGAGGGGGGGGGTGACATAGAGAGATAGCTCTTTGAACACACTTCGTATCCCCTTCTCTCAATCTTTCTCCAACGCACTTTTTTGCGGTCACACAGCCTCACTGTTTCCCCCATCTTCACTTTCTTCCAATAGCAATTAGTCTCTATGTGAACATCCTCGTATACCATCTCTTGTTCCTCTTGTACCTCCCGTCTAAGCGCATTTGCGAACAGCCCCACTGTGGGTTATTGTCTCCCTCACTCTCTAGAACACACTTACCTCACTCACTCATCTCCCAAGTAGAGCCTCGCTATCGATCGAAGACTGTCTTTCGGTCGATATGAATCAGTTGACAAGCTTTTTCCCGCCTATTTATGACTCATTTTGCTTTTGCTCTTTTCAAAAAGCATCGATAAGAACGCTCTCCACTTTCCTCACACTCTCTTCGCCCTTTTCTTGTCGATCTTTTCTCGTTCCTTCTTTCTGCCAACGCTACTGGCATAAAAACAACGACAGCCTCGTTATTCGCGTTTTAGCAAGTGCAACTACAGTTGTTTTCGATCTCCATCTCTTCATCTTTTTCCATGAATGAGTATACTCCCCCCCCCCCCCCATTGAACAATTGTTAGTCATAGTCATACATTTTCATCTCACATTTACAGAACTATAAACTGACCCGTAATTGTCTCGTAAAAATTGCTTGTTTTTCGTTTTTCTCTATTTGTTGCCGAAATCTGCAAAAGTGACTCATTTTTATAAGCCAACCAATTTTATAAAATGACCCGTACCCACAATGTTTATGAAAATGTATGATATCTCTTCATCTTTTCCTGTAATGTGTACACTTCCCTATTGAACAATTGTTAGTCATATTCCAACCAACTCTCATTATTTATACATAGGGCATCACTCATGTCCCCTATGTTCCTTCGTATCGAGTCACAGATGGCGCTATTTCAACATCTATCTGTCCGTGTTCCTTCCAGTCTTCCCTGCCTCCCCTATTCTTCGCGTTCTCTCGTCTAATGGCTATTAGCCCCCATCTTGCACTCGGAAAGAAGTCGCGTTAATGTGGTCCACTCCTCGCTAATGACTGAACGCGTATCCCCCGGGTACAAGATGTCGATTGGTATTGTGTTGATACATTGCTCTCTTCTAACGATTATTAGCACCAATCGTGTCTACGTAGTAACGTGTGGTATACGGTTTTATGTTGTGATGTACGCACTTTAGAACAGACGGCGTAGGCAAATTTCAACTCGGAGCAGCAGTTTTTTTGGATCCATACCCATAACCTTTTCAATAGTCGTTCTAACGTTATGAGTTTAGAGTGAAGGGGATGAATTTGAATTTCGCCTTTGAACTATTTTCGCCAAGCTATAATCTATTTTTGGCCTGTCCTTCCTCTCCCTACCATCCCTCGCATTGCTATTTATAGAACATCTTCATTCCTCTCAGTTGTGGGGGGGGGGGGGGGGGGGGGGCGAGGGTTCGAATTACCCTTTCGATTCCTTTGGCCGTATGCTAGATAATTCGAGTTGCATCCAATTTGAGATTGATCTCTTTACATAGGGCATCCGAAATTCGGATTCCGACTTTTCGAATTCGATTTTTTGAAGTAATCTAACCAGTTTCATCATTACATGGTCTTTCACAGATTGCTCTCTTCTCTTTAAAAAAATCGTATTTCCTTTTATATTCTCTCCAAGAAATCGATTACTTCAATCATTAATCTTTCTCAATTTGCATTCCCTCCGGCTATTACAATCGATCGATATTGTCACGATCTCGTTCACATTTTTATCGATTATCCCTAGCGTGATTTATTGTATTTGAATCAATCGATTGATTCAATATTCCCTGAAATTAAGCAATATTGAGCCAAAATCAATTGATAATTAATCGATAACTCCAGAATGGTTGTCAACGTCTACGTGTCGGCCGTCACGACGGACAACATCTCCCGGCACGAACTCCTCGCTTGGGTCAACGATTGCCTCCAGGTATACGGTAATTTGATCAATAATCTCGCGTGTTTTGTAGTTTGATCAATGTTAAATTCCATGTTTTGTAGTCTGCCTTCTCGAAGATCGAGGAAATGTCGACTGGCGCGGCGTACTGCCAGCTCACGGACATGCTCTTCCCCGGATCCATCTCACTTAAGAAGGTTTGTAGTTCCTATTGTTGTAGTTTGTTGTTTACTTTTTCTTTATTTCCATGAATCATCAAAGATGGTAGAATGAGAATCAACCTGCTGCTTGTCGCCTATAATAACAATAATAATATTCTTTATTCTTTATGTGTTGGAAAAGATGGAAAAGAAAAGTTGAGTCTAGCTTGATCTCCCTTGTTTAGGTCAAGTTCAACTCTCGCAACGAGGTGGACTGGATCAACAACTGGAAGGCCCTCCAGACATCGTGGAAGACCCTCGGAGTTGATAAGGTACGATCGGTTTATATAGATATCCATGAAGCTTGGCTACACCGTTTGCCGACAAACGTGATGTCAAAAGCGTAGGAGGAGTTGTTTGCCAAAAATCCTTCGGCTACGCTAGTGACGGCATGTTTGTTGGCAGCCGTTTGGTGGCGTGCTGATTGGACTTTATTAGATAAATTAATGATACACCTACGGGTTCCTCATGATCATCTTATTTGAATTGTATATGGCCACTTGTTGTAGATGTGAAACTGGAACGCGACGGGTTGACTTTCACGCACTTTTGAGTTTACTTCTTTCGAAATTGAGTAGTATTTGAATATCTTTACTACGTGTAGACTGCACATCCATACATGATCATACCCATACGTGGGCGGGCATTGTCGCTGGAAATGAAAATCGGGGGGTCGGAAGCAAAAAATTTAGCATTTATACGTCATTTTAAGTGATTTTTCGGAAAATCGGGGGATCGGGTGCCAAAAATCGGGGGTGTATTGCCGCTAATGGCAGTGGTGCCCACGTATGATTCATACATCATGTTAAACATGAAGGAAAGGATTGTTGTCCGCAGACAATCAATAAAGTGATCATAATACCGTAATCATCAATCAATAAGATTATCCTAATACCGTAGTCATCAATCAATAAAGTAATCCTAATACCGTAATCATCAATCAATAAAGTGATCATACCGTAATCATTCAGCCGGTGCCCGTTGAGCGTCTGCTTCGTGCCAAGTTCCAGGAGAACTTTGAGTTCCTCCAATGGTAGGCGATTATTGATTTAAACAAAAATATTTTTGATCATCGACTTTTGTAGGCATAGGTGGTCGAAAAGTATGATACAAAGTACCAAGTCTGACCGCATTTCGAGTCAAAATTTGCCAAAATCCGGAAAACCTGACCGCATTTCCTATGTTTGTAACACCATAAGGCACATTATTACCTAATATATTACTTTAATAATCTATTTTTAACGCGCAAGTTAAACCAATAATATTGCATCTAGTTACATTACTAATTTAATTGTAGGTTCAAGAAGTTCTTTGACGCCAACTACGAAGAGCACGAGTACGACGCGAACGGAGCTCGTGGCGGTGAACCACTTCCCTCTGGCGGCAAGGCTCCTGCCGCCCGACCTGGCGCTGGCGCCGCGAAAGCGCCCGCGGCGCGCCCTGCCGCTGCCAGAGCGCCCGCGGCTACTGCTGCTGCACCGCGTCCGGCTGCGACTGCCGCTAGAGCGCCAGCTGCGCGACCGGCGCCTGCCAAGGCCCCCGCGACTGCCCCTGCGCCTCCACCTGGATTGATCAAGGAGCTCGAAGATAAAGTACGTTTTGATTGATTTTGTTTGTAATTATTCTCGCTATGTGATTATGTCATTATTCGCTTCAGTATGATTGTTAGAACTGCAGTCGTTTAATAAAGTGAATAATCGTAATTAGTAATTATAAATATTATTAAATATAAATGTTATTAAAATATTATTATTATTAAATATTACTATAATAGTAATTATTAAAAGTAATTGTTTACTGTTTTATGTGGAAGCATACGCCGAATCGACCGCGACGGCTGAGCGCGAACGTGACTTCTACTACGCGCGCCTCATTCGCATCGAGAACCTCTGCACGGCTCAGTCGGTACGGTAGTGTTATCGATTGATTCCTCGTGTATTGATTTTCTAATCGTGAATGATTTCTTTAAACGCGTATGGATGGATACTGTAGCATATTGATTTGGTATATTTAATCATTTAATATAATCATTATATTCATACACATTTGGATACTGCAGAGTGTTGATTTGGTATATTATTGATTTAATGATTTCATATAATCATTATATTCATACACACAATTGTACACATACTGTAGAATATTGATTTGATGATTTAGTGATGTATTTGCAGAACGCTGGCGACGCTACGATAGCGATCGAAGCGATAACCAAGATCCTGTACGAGAGCGTGGAAGAGGAGGACGGAGTCGCGGATGAGGGCGTGGACGCCGCGTCCGAACAGGAGAATATGGTGAATGGAAAGAGTGCAGGTACGGTAGTTTGCATTATCGATTTTTCGATATCGGTTATTGATTATTGAGATATTATTTTGTAGTTTGACTCGTTTTCTCTATCACATTGATCTGAAAGTTACAAATTAGCTTTAGGGTATTCATTTCAGTTCATTGTGAAACTTATCGCATACAGTTTATTATTATATTAGGGTGTTCCAAAAGTCTTTGCACTTTTTTCATACTTCATATTTTTTCAAATAACAAACGAAGCAGCTACATTCAAATGGTGACATACTGTCCACGATTATGAACAACTATCCTCCATCTCGTATGCAACTGCATGGCACCGTTCTGGCAAAACTCATTAGGGGGCGAGGCAATCCAAAGGTCGATTTCCCGTTTCACATCTGTCAGACTACGGAAGGTTTTCCCTCTGCAGCAAGGCTCGAGAGATCGGAAAGCGTGGCATTCACAAGGGGACAGTTCGGGGGAATACGGCGGAAGGGGGAGCCAGCCAATATCTAAATTCATAAGTTTGACCTGCGTCTTGTTAGTGTGATGTGTCCTCGCGTTGTTCATTAAAAGTAATACTTTTCCTCGCACAAAGCGGCTGAGAAGGACTTGGGTCTCCATCTCCTCCAGTTGTTCGCAAAAGGCTTCGATGTTAACAATCAGCCCCTAAGGTAGCAGTTCGTAATAAACAACAACAAGAGGGCAGAGGAAGAATCAGGGTGAATTTTTCTTTCCATTCGAATTGCGTTTAGGTAAGGGTTTTGCTTCCTTTCAAGCATGCAGCCATTCCATCTTCATACCGGGGTTGTCGTACAACACCCACTCATCATCGTGGTAGACAATGTACTTCACTCAATCAGTGGATCGAGAGCGGCCGAGATTTGAAGTAGAGATGTCGACTCGGTTTTTGAGCTGTTTTGAGCATAGGACCGAGAGTTCATGGGGGACCAATTAAGGTGCCCTGGGACGAAGGGAAGACCGAAAGGGGATGCGATGGATAGTGGATCGTGGAGTACCATTTGTCTGCTCCAGGTATCACTAGCTCTGCTTCGGCTAACTTCTGTCAGTTCGAAGAACCAGTCCTTCATTTTAGCTGGTAGGACGTCATGACCTTGGTTTTTAAACCAAAGAAAAAAGGTTCTTGTTGAAATGACGCTACCAGGAGAAGACTGTTATACGACACGGCCCTCTTGACTTCACTGACTGCTGTAGTTGGTGATACGTTTCTGTTGCAGTCCACTCCGTACGGTGCAATTCAAGAAGGACATGTCGAACTTAGAGTAATGGTGTCATAAGTAAAAATTTATATCTAGTCGAGGAAAGAGAGTTGGCAATTGAGACTTATAACATTTACTGATCAATAGGCCTTCGATGTAGGAAAAATGCCACAAGGCATAACAATAGCTCTCGACTGAGAAATAGGAGTCCAAAGTACAACCATAAAAAAGTGCAAAGACTTTTGGAACACCCTAATACTTGAAGAGGAAAAAAATAAAATTCAATTTTACTTTTATTTAATACTTTTCAGAAGACACTTTCTCTGGTCCTCCATCTCCTATAAAGGACGTCGTTCCTCCAGTGGTCAGCCATGTCGGTCTCCTCGAAGATGACGACGATGAGACTTTCTAAGAAGTCATCTACCGTATGTTCCGTCCAAACTCCGCCCATTTTTCTACCGTAACCCAGATTGTATACCATCATACTCGTCGCTACCAATGTTTTATCCCTTAATGTATCATGCTAAATAATATGCCCGCCCTTATTTAAATGTATACTTATTATATGTATAATTGCAATCAATAATATATGTAGTGTGCTGTAAGTAAATCGATAATGGTACGTTCAGCAGCTGTAAGGGTGATTTTAATAGAGTATATTTATGTTGAACTGTCTCTCAGCATTTGTATCCGTCGCTTGTATTTGCATATTATGGTTTTAATGTACTACTTTAGCGACTACGTATGCAATTCCGTCGATGCTTTGTTTTTGCTTGCACCGCTTACCACCCATTATGGTTGTGATAAACGAATTACAAATGCAAGATGTGCTATCGATTGACGCAGATACAGTAATTGAAGTCTATTGGGAGTGGGGATTTTGTAGATCGAGGATGAGGTATCTACGTGTAAATTACGGACTAGAGATCTAATGAATTGAGAACCAGAAAATCATGATGAACATGATAATCATGATAAGAAGAACCCAAACCATCCCTTTCTTTCTTATACAGGAAAATAAATGATTTGATTTTGATTTGATGATGAAGTTGTCGCAGTATTCTAGTGTACGCCATTTTTTCTTTGAAAGCCAGACAAGAGAGCAGGGCTGTGCGAAAAAAAAATTTCGAAAAAAATTCGAAAAACGAAATTTTTCGGAAATAAAAGTCGAAAAAAATCGAAAAATTTCGAAAAATCGAAAAATTTTGTACAAAAATTTCTAAATGACATTTCTTTTGATTTTTCGTGACTTGGTTGGCTTACACCATTCCATGTTACTATGTAAGTTAAAGAATAATATCTAAAGTGTTTTTTTAAGAGAGTTTGGATTATTCTACGGTAGTTCAGTTAGACAACTTTTCTCTAAGAGAATTTTCCAGACAAAATAATACAATTACAGTTACAAAAAATGATTAAATTATTACAAACGTTACCTGGAATACAACTACAGAACTTTCAAATATTACCGAATTAATAAAATATTCAATTTTAAGTGCTATTTTCAGTTCTCTTTTTTTCGATTTTTCGAGAAAAAATCGAAAAATTTTTCGTCGAAAAAATTGTTCGAAAATAGTCGAAAAATCGAAAAATTCGAAAAATCGAAAAACGAAAAATGCACAGCCCTGCAAGAGAGAGAGCATTAATTTTGGGAGAGTATATATGTTGAGTGCTGGATTCCAAAATGGACAGACTACTGTATTATCTTTCCATCTCCACCGTTGCATCAAGAAGTCGTCTTCGTTGCGAGACACGACTCATTGGAGGACTAACGACGACCCATCTGATATGAAACCCTAATCAGCAAAGCTACTGTAATGTCAAGAATGCTTCACTTCATATCGTATCCCACACATATACTGCATTTCAATGTTATTTTAATGAAATTAATGTTATTAATTAATCAAATTAATGTTATTAATTAATCAAATTAATGTTATTAATTTTAATGTTATTTTGCATTTTAATGACTATTACAATAACTTTATTGCGACGTTTCGACGCTGTCGACGATTAGATTAGAGAATGCAATTAACAATCGAGAATATTGATGGCAACATGATACTCAAAGAAAGGAGGATACAGTCAATCGATAAATGGGACGGAGCTTTGAGTCGATCAATAAAGGGGGCGGAGCTTTGAGTCAATCAATGAGACCATCTAGCACACATACAAACGATAGAAGACACTCTTACAGAGAAAGTTACTCATTGTGGAGAAAAAAAAAACAAAAAAAAATCAATCAATAATGAAGGAGCAATTGTGGCCGTGATACTATTGACTATCGATCGGTATTACCGTATGCATGATATGGATAGAATTCGGTATGGGTGGGACAAGTCAAGAGGATATCGATTGATCGATTGGTTACAGTAAGAACGTGGGTGGTCACTAATCAGCGGGGTCTAGTACACATCAACGACAGGGAACATCAATCAATAATATGTATAATAACGGATAAGTGTGGAGTGTTCATGGTCAAAAGAAATATTGATTGATTTATTGATTGATCTGTGACGACAAAGTTGGCAATAGTTGATATTTGGATAGGACGAATAGTTTGGAAAGTGAAATTTGTAAGGTGGAAATAGTGGGGTTCTATAGAACTACTATAGTGAGAGAAGGGGAGTGGGTACGGTAGATATCGTAGTGAGTCTCCCAAGAGTCAGATTATCGATCGATACAAAAGTGAAGGGAAAATAATAGAACATGTAGGAAAAGAATGGTATTATCATGATGATTACTACTAAGCGAGCCGGATCCGACAGAACCGAAAGCCAGAGCCGGGTAATAGTGAAGGGTGCGCGGGGCCTAGCGTGTCAAAGTGAGCGAGTGATACTATAAAAGAAAGAGGCGACTACTCCGGGAAGCAACGAGCAAGACATTTGTAGGCTAACACAGTACTACACACCATACATGGAAACGTTGAAAAAGATGGGGATGGGGCCGCGGGAACTCACAAACTATATATCTACATAAAATATATATAAATATCTAGATATATGAATATATAATCAACTCTAAGGTTTAATAACAGTGTTTGAATACGAATCGGGAAGAGGGTGAGGAGCACATTGCATAATAATCATAACACATATGGATATATCATGGGCATCATAGAAATCTAGTCGAATGTTACGAAACAGGGGCGAACATCACGGTGCGAAAATGATAAGTGGTTACGGTAGGCAGCGGGATACTGAAACGACTATTGATTATTTCTTGTGAAATGACCGATCCTTGTTGCCAAAGGTGGGCGTGGCGTTCAGCGCTGGTGGCGGGCCACCGAGTTGGCTGGACGCCAGCGGCAGGCCACGCTTCTCCGGTATCGGCAGTGGTTGGCCGTAGCGGTCGAGCAGCACGGGGAGCTCACCGGGTGTAGCAGGCGGAGCGGCTATCGATGGAGCGCTCTGCAATGAAGGGGTGCATACATTTTCGGTACCCTCGCCGTCTATTTTTATATAGTGGGTCAATTCTCGAAATAGGGTGGGTTGATTCACAAAATTAGCCATTTTCGCTAGAGAATCGTCATTTTTAGCTTCCTATTTTTATCAAGTGGCCTAAAATGTGCCTTATATAGTGGGTCAATCCTCGCACTGCGAGGGTATGGCAATGTATGATGGGGTGTGAGGCTAGGGTAAGATGAGAGAAGTTGACAAGCTATGTGGAGAACACCTTTCAAACATTTCTCCTTTTCCAAATCTTCCTTTGTATTCATGCGACTACATTCTTTCACCTTTACAACCGAAACACCGGATCGTTTTATATTCTTTATAGTTGTATAGTTCACTCTTAAAAATTTGCAACACAACCCATTTTTAGTCTTTCTCTTTGACTTTTCCCTATAATTCTACAGATAGCATAAGAATTATAACTTCCGATCACTATACTATGGAATGCCGAAACACCATGCAGCATAATTATTAAAATATTAAAGTTCGCTTAATTTTAAATCAAATGGAATTTACAATTCATCAGAAATAGAATAAACGAAACAACTCTCATAAGCAGTGCGCAACGAGAATCTACCTGGTCATCGTCGAGAACAAAGTAACATTATAACCTATTCATTTATTTAACGAAAAATCAATTCTTACCGGGAACGACATTCCACCCAGTCCGAGTGCCGCGAAGAGCGTCTTGTTCACGTTGACCTGCTGAAATCGATTACATTTTAAAAAGTTACAAAGCGAGAGTACACCATTACGGCACCAACACATGGGCGCCGACATGGGGGTGCCCCCTGTAAAATTAGGGCTTTAATTTGTGGAATGTCCCTTTAAAAAATGAAATTTAGGTGAAATTATTGGAAAAAGTGAAGGCCCCCTGTAAAATTAACCATTTTTTATGTATGACGGCACCCACCCATCAATCAATCAATAAATCAATACCTGCTGTGCTCCATTGGTCATTGCTGGAGTACAGGGAGGCGGTCGAGTGGGCGTGGCATTCAGTGGAGTAGGACCAGAGTGATGAGACTGAGCCGATTGTGGCCCGCCAGAGGAGAAATGGGACTGGCCGGCCGAAGGGCCGCCACCTCCACTACCACCAAGCATCATACACGGTGGTGGCACCGACATGTCCAGGATCGAGGTCGGCGCGGACGGCTGCGTGGACGCGGGCGGTTGGCCGCTAGTAGACGCGGACGCCAGAGGCTGAGGGGGGAGCGACGGTGGCGGCTGACTGTGCATGCCCACTGCAAATTGGCAATATTATACCGAGTGATTTAAAGAATAAATTAAAAATTAAGAAAAAAAGTGAATTCTAGACATGCAAAGATATTGACAAAGATACATTTTCTATGATCTATATCTATTTCAATATATTTAGAGAGATAGAACATCAACGGATCCCTACCTGGAATACTCGGTGGTGGCAGACTAGTAAACGCTGGAGGCGGCACGGAGAACGTGGGTGGCGGCGTCATGAACATCATCGGGGGTGGTTGCGCAAGGCCGGCCATTGACGGTGGAGGCGCGGCCATGAATGGGGGCGGGGGGACGCCAAAGTGATGGGGATGCTGCGGATGCATGAGCAGCACGCCGGCCGCTGGCCCGCCAGCGCCCAGAATAGCTGGTGGCAGGCCTGTGGCGCCCAGTAGGGGCATTGGAGGAGGCGGAGGAGGTGGTGGGTGGTCGTCTGATGGCGCCAAAGGAGATAGGACATCCGCGGGTGGAGGTGGAGGCGGTTGAAGCACGGGCGGAGGGGGTGGTGCGGAGAGCACCTGTAAGAGAGGAAGATCACATCGAAACTTTCCCAGCCTGTTGAATGCGCGCTTCAACTTCTCCATAGATTTGCTATGTACATACCTTACAAGGAGTTTCATAGGCCTTAAGTCGGCGAAAAGCGACGGTTCATATCATATTAGAAACATACATTTTCGAGCACCCACATTGTGAGTGAGCACTTTTGTTGATGCGGTCAGTTTTGAGACTCGAAACCTATCTAGGAATATGCGGGAGATCGAGATTAGTAAGAATCATCCATTGCCGGGTCAGTTTTGAGTACTTGAGATGTAGATCGGGTCAGTTTTGTTCAAATTCGGGTAAGTTTATAATTCGCAAAAAACAACAGATTGTGGGTGGGGCGAAAATGTATGATTAGAAAGCCCTTTCTCTGTAGATTAAGAAGGTGTGCTTAAAAAATCCTGAAGGGCTATGTACCCGGAGTAAAAAAAATTCAAAGTTTGGGCAATTTTTGTAACGAAATTGTCGTCTAATGGCCATGCAATTGCCCTGCAATAATGTGGTAGTTCTGCTCGCTGCCTATCCGAGCTAGTGATGGCGCAGTGGTAAAGATGCCGCGTACAACTTTTGCGCGGCGGGTTCGATCCCCGCCGACGCTACTTGTTTTGCACGATTTTTACACTTGAATTTGTATGTTTTTAAAAATAATTTTCCAATGTGCTTACTGATATTCATGCATCCAATCTGTCCTAAAGTTTGTCAGTGTTGATTGAAAGATTCAACTATTTCAGAAATCTCTCGATAAAACAAAGAACAACACTCAAAGGAATAACAAAAGAGTAAGTCAATCAATACATCTATAATCTGATCTACTCTTTTTTCTTTCCCTCTCCAATTCATTCCTTAGCTATTATAAACACTCTTCAGAATCTTTCAAGATACTTCTTTTTTTCCTCCTTTTTTTGCTAATGTTTATGCTATTTCCTATACCTAACATTTTGATATATTCTTCGCCATGGCCAACGACTGCAGCTCCACCGAGCCGGCCAAAAAAGAAAAGCAGGAGAAAAATATTTTTAAAAACATAAAAATTCAAGTGAAAAAATCGTGCAAAACAAGTTGCGTCGGCGGAGATCGAACCCGCCGCGCAAAAGTTGTACGCGGCATCTTTACCACTGCGCCATCACTAGCTCGAATAGGCAGCGAGCCGAACTACCACATTATTGCAGGGCAATTGCCTGGCCATTAGACGACAATTTCGTTACAAAAATTGTCCAAACTTTGAATTTTTTTTACTCCGGGTACAGAGCCCTTCAGGATTTTTTAAGCACACCTTCTTAATCTACAGAGAAAGGACTTTCTAATAAGCTATGATCCGTCGCTTTTCGCCGACTTAAGGCCTATGAGACTCCTTGTTAGGCGTTTAATAGAAAAACTACGCCAATCATAATAATACGCACAGAAAATTCGTTCCCAACGTTCGCCCAACAAATTTCAAAGTTCAAAGATCAAAGTACAACTTACATAGTCATCATCGGGCGGGGGTGGTGGTATGGAGAAGTCATCGTCCTCCTCTCCACCCTGCCCCTCATCCTGATCCGATGCAATGTCCATTCCGATCGATAATGAACCACCCGATCTCTTATTCGAGAAGGAGTCACTGTAAAGGAATGAATGGAATAATAATAATAATAATAATAATAATAATACCCGTACCATTCTTATACAGGAAATAAAAGATTTGATTTGATTTGAATAATAATAATGGAAATTGAATTGGAAAAGAAAGATGGAAATTAAGATGTTTTTTTAAACAGTTTACAATATGAAATCCTTTAAAAAAGAAGTGTGCACGAATTAAAAAGAATTGTGTGAGATAAAAAAGCGTAATGGCTGCTTCGTACATTTTCCATCAAATACCAAGGTTAACGAAACATTGATAAAATTATTTGCACTGGATATTGACAATCCCATTAGTGTTCATCATTCTCACCGCCTACATCACTGCATTTAATAACACGAAACCCACAGGTAAATTTTATTCTTATTATTATTATTTTTATTATTACTATTATTATTACATCCAATGCATCCTCACCTATCATCCCCATTTCCCTCTCCACCACTACCCGTGGGTGCCTCTCCTCCCACCTGCTTCAGGGCGTTCTTGATCGTCTCCAGCACCTTCTGCAATGAAACACAAATTGTAGTTTGATCTTTGATCTTGAAACTTGAACTTTCGGTCGGTGTTTAGACCAGGGCCTCACGTTTCTCTATGCTTTTTTTATAAAACAAATATATTTTACAATATAAATAGTTCAACGTAATTCCATCTTTCAATATTCACTCCGCACACACCTTATCGCCGCACTTTCCGAGCGCCCTCGTCAGATCCGCGCCTAGTTCCTTATCAAGTGACAGATGCTGTTCTGCTCCTGCTTCCGCACGTTTACGCGGCGTCGTGCCTTGTCCGCGTCTGTCCTTCGACGCGGACGGAGCCACAGGCGGCTCCTTCTTCTTGTAGATCTTGCCGCAGGGCATGAGCGAGTCCGAGTCGTCGTCATCTTCGAGACCTCCTCCACCATCGTCACGATAGCTGCCGTCTGGAGGAGGCGTGCGTGGACCCACTCGAGTTGTGCCTGATTGTGCCATTCATTACTTCGGTTTTTTTACTAAATTTAAAGTGCACTTAAAATGCGTCACTGAGTTGAAGTTTACTTACAAGTTTAATTAAACTGAAAGTGTAAGTACACTTCAAGTTTTGAAATACCCGAGCTATCGAATAACCATCAAATTGATTATCAAATTTTAATCATTTGCAATCACTTCAGCTGCGTACCATTCAAACTCAATGAGGACGATCATAACAACCAAGAATAATTTCAGTAATAATAATAATAATAATATTAATAAATATTCAAATATATGCGCTCACCATCGTGGTTGTGACCGGCGGCTGCAGCTGCGCGAGCTGCCATCACGTAGCACGGATGCTGCGAGGTCGAACTGCAATATAGAGGATGGGGTTATGTCATAAATTATGACTCACAATCTCTACTATCATAAAAGACAATGTGCCATCTTTAGCCGTCAAGCATTAATGATGGAAGGCACAGCACAGTATTCTGGTTCAAGCCATTTTGTTTCCATAGCCAGACAAGCGAGAGACGATTGCATTTGAGAGAGTTTCTATGTTGAGCGGTCGTTTTGACTTTCACAGTCTATAGAACATTGTGACAGTCAGTATCATAATATGCATGCAACAAGAATCCACCCGGCGAACGATTTTGGAATCAAAATAATTACATTTTTGCAGAATATTGTTCCTTTTCACAATGTTGAGTTCAGTTCATGTGCTTTACATGGACACCACGAACTAATTCTAACCTTCGCTCTGACCACGCTCTCTCGTAGACAGAGAGCACGAGAAAGTGTTACCGAGCCGAGAGTTAAAAAATAGCTAGTGGCGTGCCTGTAACACTATGAAATGAACGATTTGATGGGACTGGTTGGACTGATTAGATTGTATTGGATTTTTCCAACAGAGCAAGTAATCATAACAACAAGCATGAAGCACGAATAAACCAGGTGATTTATGGCCTTACAATAAATCTACTGCAGTAGATAGGATGGAGTGTTGCATTTCACATTTCAGATTTTGTTTTCGCGCCCAAATTCAGTGCAGCCTAGATCATACTGAAGAAAAGTGACCTAGACTGGAATAAAGTGGAATATAGTCTCTTAATTATTGATTGAGTTATTAATATGCGCAACTGCTTGCGAATCAACTAAAATACAAACAGAGTCACTAATACAACAATCATGCAACAAGAATCAACCAAGTGATTTGTAGTAGAACACAAATGGAATAGATAGGATAGGAAGATTTGGGCTGATTAGTGTGTTACCTCACACGATTCACGATTACACTTTGGGACCAGTTCACTACCACTAATATTATTTTATTTTATTTATCTACGCCCGCGGCGCTACTACGGAATATTGAACTGGACACGACTTGCGCGGGCTTGTGATGTATAGGGGATTACAGAGTGCACATTACAGATTACACAGAATCAGAAATAGAATAAACAGAACAGCTATCATAACTAGTGCGCAACGAGAATCCACCTAGTCATCATCGGGTACAAATTGAGCGCTTTGAGGCGAAAAAAGACTTGTATTGTTTTTTAGGAAAGAGGCTAACATAGAGATGATAGAGAGAATCATGATAGGTCAAAATCTAACAATTACAATTTTTATTGAGCCAAAACAAATCATAATTTTGCTCGACCATACAGACACAGGTCGAAAAGTACGTTACAAACAACGAAGCCTGGCCGCATTTTGGGAGTTTTTTTTTATTGAAAACTAAAACGCATTTTGAAATTCTGTAACGTAGCAGCCGTTCAACCTATGCACACAGAATATTCATGTGTGATACTACTGAAAGAAAAGCAGTAAGTTATCATCAAAAGCCATCCAGAACAAGCATCATACTAAGCTTGCGACATCAATCTACCAGGTGAGCGGCGAACATAAAATGGAATAGGGTGGATTGTCGGTTTTTAATTATTGATTGAGTTATTACGAAAAACGTTCTACGGCAACTGAAATTCGAACATAGTAACTAATATAACAATCGCATGCAACGAGAATCAACCAAGTGATATGTAGTAGAACAAAATTGACCGCAATATATGTAATTATAGTATATAGATAGGAAAGCTTGGGCTGGTTAGTGTTACTATTCACCATAAACGATTACACTTTGGGACCAGTTCACTAATTATAAGGAATACTGGACTGGAGAAGACTTGCGCGGTACTGCATCATTAGATGTATTACGAGGGCGATGTCTCTATCAGAAACAGAATAAACGGAACAACTATCATAACTAGTGCGGAACGAGAATCTGCCTGGTCATTATAGAGAACAAATGGAGCGCTTTTGAATCAAGAAGCTAACAAAGAGATAATAGATTGAATCATGACAGGACAAAATCTAACAATTTTTTTTGAGCCCTACTATTTTTTTTCAAAAATTTCACCTAAACGTCATTTTTTACAGGGGGCATTCCACAAAATTTCTAAAAGCCCTATTCTATAGGGGGCATCCCCATGTCGGCGCCCATGTGAGTGAATCCTGACAGGCAACAATTTTTGTTGAGCCAAATCAAATCAGAGTTGAGATCGAACAAATATATTATTCATGTGTGATACTATTGTCATATCACCAAAGTTCATCCAGGACAAGCATCATACCAAGCTTGCGACATCAATCTACCAGGTGACCGATGAACATAGACTGGCTGCGAGGGAAGAAATACAAAACAGACTTCCATATAGATATTAGAGCGCATGAGCAGTAACACAAAGACCAATAATCACGGGGCTAAAAATCAAAGATCAAAGATCAGCAAACTCACGGTGCGCTCAGGAGCGTTCCACCGGGCGACTCGATACGGAGTGAGGGCGGCTCGGGAGGCATGTCCAGCGGTTCCATCTGGACACTGGGACGCACGTAGCCCTTGGGCTCCTGAATATGAGAGAAGGTCAACAACAGTGGAAGAAGCTACGATAGATACCCGCCGTATCTACAGTAATACCGTATCCAAACAAGCTACCGTAATACCGTACCGTTTCCATCTTGAAGTATCCCATGAGCAGATGGGAGTCGAGACGTCCGTTGAGCATCTTGTGTCCCAGCAGACGTTCCATCAGCGTGTCTCGGTGTAGGAACTGTAATTTATTGATTATTGTGAGGTTGATATCAAAATCTAGCTGGGGAACAAATGAGGGAAATGTCGTACTGCTAATTGATGTTGAGTGCAACATCTAATCACGCATAACCATAGCAATTATGATAGTGTGTGATAAATATCTATAGCGCAAGTGATAGCAAAAATAGAAAGTGGACGAAGCGTGTAGAACTAGTGCATTTCCATCCTTTTAGAGACATCATTCATAACTTAAATACAATATTTAATTAAATAAAAATGAATCAACAAATTACCTCGTGAGCCATTTTATCATTGGGTGCGAGCTTGCGGAGCAGATCACGAGTGAGAACCTGCGAAGATCATCAATTAATAATCGATTAATAGATCAATTAACGTTTTACAAAATAATCACATAAGCCAAATGGACTTTCATGTTTTACAAGTGTTCAGAACATAGGTGGGCACGCTGGGGGAAAGGATGTGCGCAAACCGGGGAAGAGTAAGGCAAGGCTGTGCGCATGGCTATTTTTTGACGAATTCGACTGGAAATTGCCCGATTTTCGCGAGGCAAGGCTATGCGCAAGTCCCCCCATGGGAAGGCAAGGCTGTGCGCAAAAAATATCGTTTTCACGCGCCCACCTATGGTTCAGAAGTACGTAGGACACGAAAAATAGAGGTCATTTAAAAAGATATTCAAATATTTCAGTTTCCCTGAGTGAAGCTTGTTGTGATCTTCTCATTCACCACAATAATTCTACAGTTATATGTTAATCATCTACCGTCTTCTCTGTATCATGTTTAAAAAAACAATATTATTATTATTATTATTATATATATATATATATATATATATATATATATATATATATATATATATATATATATATATATATATATATACCTTCTGCCTGGGTTCGCCCCTCTCCTCCTCACTCGGAGACGCCCGTTGATTGTGGCTGTGGTGGACGCCGTGCGGAGAGCGCAGCTCTTCTTCTAAACACGATAATGATTAGGAACTACAGCCAAGATTAACTAGGCGGGAATGGTGTTGTACGCCTCTATGGGGAAGTTGAAGCGCGCATTCAACGGGAGAATCAAGTAGAGACAGGGCAGAAATGATTAAGGGTCAAAAACCCGTTTGTAGCATACCAAGACCACACCGTCCATATATGGGGTTATTTTTAATGATTTAGGATTGGAACAGACACGATCGCAGTCCAATCCACTGCGTTAGCGAGAAAATTATCTTTTTTTTTAAATTAAAATTAAAATAACTAGTAGAATTTAACACGAAATGATCTTGAAATGATCCTTAGAAGCGCCAAAAAAGGGACATAATGTACGTGATAGAGCCAGGATTCGCACAAAGAAAGGGGACAGCCCTTGCTTAATCCTTGCCGCAAAAAGCAAACTCATAATACAAATTCAAATCATTTAGATGATTAAATAAATATATAAAATATTTATATATGATTGTGGTAGCAGAGAGAGATAATAGGTCAATAGATTACAAGAAATGACAGAATCATCGTCGCGCATGAAGAACAATTAGACCTAAAGCAATGAAAGAATGGTTTGAAAGTAGGTTGTGTTGTAAGAGGAAACTATTTAAAGACTAATATCTAGAAATAAATTCGATCCAGTGTTTCGACAATAATATATTTTTTAATAATATAATATATTTATCTTCTCTAAACGGATCAAAAACGAGAAGTTAGCTCATAATATATATTGATTACAACCATATTAAAAGGAGACAGCCTGGACAACCTCCTCTACGTTGGCGAGATGAAGTGAGAAGAGTTATGGGATCGTTCTGGTGGTCTATACCAATGGATGACGCTAATCGCGTCATTACTCATCTGACCTAAGTCTGTCTGATATGATAAATGAATTTGAATATATTGATTCAAAACATTAAAGAAGAGATTAACTGCAAATTACTTGTTCACAGTTTTAGTATTACAAAAGATCGAGGAAGGCAACGGTTACTAAATCTGCATATGAAGAACTCCAAACGTGAAGTATTCTATTAGAAATAAATGATAAGTGTCTAGTTGAAGAAGAAGGAATAATAGAATTTCATGGGGTATTGATATAGACATGTAGCTGCCTAATCACCATAGGGCACATATACTAATTTAATATACTCTAATAATTTCCCGTTTTAATAACTTGAATACAATTTAAATTTGTTCCTTTCAAATATATTCTATTGCATAAGTATGACTTTCAAAGAAGCATCAAACGCGCGGGGCATTCAAGTAGTTGAGTGACAGACCAAAGCAGAGACTAACAAGCAAGATCACAACCTGGTGAATTGTAATCCACAAAGAAGACATGAATTAGATAGCGTGGGAACAAATTTAAAAAAGGATATCAAATAAATGATCGCTAAATTGGGTATGCCATCAGATGCAGTAAGAATATGGGAAGAGTCGCCGCGCATCTATAACAAAGCAGCAACACGACTTCAACGGGAGGGGCGAAAAAAGAACAGGAAATTTTCGTTGGAACAGAAAAATGATGTATCGTTTAAAAAAAGAGTGGAAAACCGACATCGTCGAGTTTCCAGGATGTAAAACGCACTCAACTTCTGAAACTGAGTTCGGTTTTTCATGTTTTTTTAAACGATCAATAAGTTGGTCGTTTAAAAAAACATCAATGAAGAAAACAAAGTGATAAGTAGTGATAAGAATCGCAAAAAAATGAAATTCGCATCGCAAATAAATATTGTATAGTATAAATAAAATAATTAATATTAATTTTATTAATATTAAAATATAATTACCCAATCGCTTCTTCTGCTCGAGTGCCTCCTTGTACTCAATCTCCCCGAATATCCTATCAACGACCGCGTCCGCTGGCGTCTTTCCGGGCGTCTTGGCGTCCACGACCGCGCCATCGTGTCTCGAGTGCTTCGCGGGCGGTGGTCGAGATGATCGATGATGAGAAGACGACGGATGAGGATGTTCGGGTCTGGAAAAACCGAGCATAAATGAATGATCTGTTCAAAGAAAAGCAGAGAAAACTCTCCTCGTTTTATACACTCTCTCGCATGCATAGCTTTCTTTTCTTTGCGTGACTTTTTAACAACAACAAGGAGATGCGGTTTTTGGTACCCTTTAAGATTATAGTTCCATAAAACCATCAAACAATATCCCACCTCCTCTTCGTTCCATGCTTGGACGGAGACGATGTGCACTTCGTTGCTGATGGTCCTTCTTCAGCGTCTACTGGAGCTCCTGAAGCACCTGGCGTAGCTCCCGGTTCCTTCTTCGGCTGCTTAGCTCCAGCACCCAGCTCCACCTTGGGCTGCTTAGCTCCAGGCGCGCTTGGCGCAACTCCTGGTTCCAGCTTGGGCTGCTTAGTTCCGACAGCGTTCGATGGAGCTGCTGGCTCTAGCTTGGGGTGCTTGGCCGGAGTCGTGGTTGGCTCTCGGACGGAGCTCTTCGACGGCTCCGTCGGCAGCACGGGAGGTGGACGCGCGGGCGTGTGCGTACTGCCGCCTGGCTGATGCGGAGGACGCGGCCTGCAATTGAGGAGCTTAACAGGGGGAGATTAAAAATCGATAAAGTTATTATTGACATGGCTGATCAAGTTAACGCATAGTGACAGTTTAGCTCTAGCCAAAGATATAAGAGACAAAAAAAGTAGTAACACTGATTCGATATGGCAACACAAAAAATTCCCTTCAAATATATATTCCCTTCTAAGCAACTAATTGCTCAGAACAGTATCTCACAATTCTCATTTCTTTCTTTACAAGAGAATACTTCATCTTTATTTTTAAAAAAGAAATTTTCTGTGCTAGTAGACAAAATGTGAAGAAATGTAAAGAACAATCAAAGATCAAAGATCAATCAACCGTACCTCCTCTCATGCGGTCGCGCGGACGACGACGGCGTTCGATGCAGCTGCTGCTGCGCCATATCTCCGGGAGGACTGAGCAGCTCTATGGGTGGTCCTGGAGGGTCCGGGTCAGTCTTCACTATGACAGAAGGAGGCGGTTGCGAGTAGTCAGGCTTGACGTTGACCAGTGGTTCGGGTTTCGGAGGTGGTGGATGGTGGAACTGGGGCGAGGAGCCAGATGGCCTGCCATTGGGAGTGAATCCATTGGCCGTCATGGGCGGAATCGGGCGATGAGGAGTGTGCGGATGATGGGGGTGGTAGGGCCGGTGCTGATAACCATCCGGTCTGAAGAGTATTATTATTAGTATTATTATTATTAGTATTATTATTATTATTATTATTATTATTATTATTATTATTATTATTATTATTATATTATTAAGTATTTGGAATATTCATCAATCAGTTTACTATTCGCAGTGGATATGTAAATCGTGAATTAATTAAATTTGAGCCTATTGCAAAACAAGCAAGTGGATTGACACCACTATGTGAAAACACCGATGGAATTGCGCAGCAGGCGGCAAGATGTGCAGAACGGGTAGCAAAGAAGCCAAGAGAAACAAATTATTGAGATAGAAAAGGATAATGAGAGATCAACGGAGAAGGTAAAAATTAAAGTTGAAAATCAATGGATCAATTCAAATACGGAAAGATACAGTCAGTGATGGTAAATTTTTCAATATTGCATATAATATAATATAATCTTACAGTGTAGGCAACAAGTCTCCGGCCACTTTTCATTTTTTTATAACTTTTGATCCAGGAAAGCAATCAAGCTGATCTTTTCAGTCAATGTACAGAATTTATTAAGGAATACAACCATGATGTGTTGGTGATATTACATTAGTTCATTATTGCGTAGTGATGACGCAATCGAATTGCACTTTTTTGAAAAATTTTATTTCTTTAGTCGAAAGTCCTGTTCTTGTGAAACATTGTGAGAGTGTAGAACCCCACTAGGGCTGTACAGTCAAACAATCCGGAATGGCTCCGACTCCGATTTCAAGCTGTAGCAGGGTTGCAACTTTGACCTCAAAAATGTATAACTCGGCTTGTAGATGTGATAACGACCCGTTCTAAGCGCCAAAATGATGATAGTGGAGGGTAATGTTTATCCCCAGATTACGGTAGTCATAGCTCGTCATTTGCCCTCAGGGCATAAAAAAAATTTTTTTGTTGGGATGACCGATTTTGAGACCCTGCCGTTCAGAGGGCAGGTTTTCTAAAATTATGGTTCCTGCGCAAGCAGCTTTGCAATGTATCATATATTTATTTCCTTTATTTGGGTTAAGTTCCCATTCCTTTCAGACCCGCATCAAAAGTTATTCTGAGGTCTACTCGGTTTCAGCGATCAAAGATCGAAGTTCAGCAATAGTGTAAAAACTTTTGTGAACATCTCTAACATGCATTGGTGCTTTGCAAATAAGAGATTTCATCAATAGAGGCCCAGGGATGAGAGCAGTGATAGAGAAAGCACAAGAGCGCGCGCCGAGTAGACCTCAGCATAACTTTTGCTACGGATCTGAAAGGAATCGAAACTAAACCAAAATAAGGGAAATAAATATATGATACATTGCAAAGCTGATTGCGCAGGAACCATAATTTTAGAAAACCTGCACTCTGAACGGTAGGGTCTCAAAATCGGTCATACCAACAAAAAAATTATTTTATGCCCTGAGGGCAAATGACGAGCTATGACTACCGTAATCTGGGGATAAACATTACCCGCCACTAGCATCATTTTAGCACTTTGAACGGGTCGTTAGCACATCTAGAAACTGAGTTATAAATTTTGGGGGTCAAAGTAGCAACCCGGCTACAGCTTGAAATCGGAGTCGGAGCCATTCCGGATTGTTTGACTGTGCAGCCATAGTGGGGATCTACACTCTCACAATGTTTCACAAGAACAGGACTTTCGACTAAAGAAATAAAAATTTTCAAAAAAGTGTAATTCGATTGCATCATCACTACGCAATAATGAACTAATGTAATATCACCAACACATCATGGTTGTATTCCTTAATAAATTCTGTACATTGACTGAAAAGATCAGCATGATTGCTTTCCTGGATCAAAAGTTATAAAAAAATGAAAAAATGGCCGGAGACTTGTTGCCTACACTGTGTATATAATAATATTATATTATATTATATAAAAAAATATTGCAGAGAACATCTGGGAGTCAATGCAGATAGTTAGTGATCATATATTCAAATTCATAACAGAGCCATAATAAACTTGAAAGGCGTGGAACGAGATCAAGCCGGCGATGATTAGAACGACTAATATTTGATATATCAAGTTAACGAATATTTTAAAGATAATATTATGAAAGATAGTAATATTAATACCATTAAACGAAATAAAATAGGGTGGAATGTACGTATAAAAGTATTAGTTAATATTTCTACATCTTCAATAATAAAATAATGAAACAAGAGTTAGAAATCGTATTAGAAAATAGACACAAAGTATCTTTCACAATTAACTAGTAGAGCGATTTAATAATACGAGAGTTTGAAATGAAATCTAAGGCAATAATTAGAAAATATATTATAATAATTAGAGAAGTGTCTAATTGAAGATGATGATAAAGACGATTCGCTTGATGAGAATGAATAATAATAATATTATTATTAAATAAATAAACTATAATCATAAATCACGTTCAAATATCACGAGCAAACAATATTGAAAGAGTGAAGAAGCACTTGAACAAACCAACCAATCGAAATAACAATTGACATTTCAAAAATAATATTTCTCTTATGTTCGTATTTTTATTCCTTATTTCCACCACGATAAGTTTAACAGAGAGAGAGATAATATATTAACAAGATAATACGATTTAAGACGTGCGATATATATAGGAACAGTGCTGTCCTGTGAATATCTCTGTCGCTGCAAACGCACGTGGATAGAGAAATTTAAATGAAAATAAAGGATTTGCGCGTGAGTACTCAAACAAATTGATACTAAAAGGAATATTCACGAAGATGACGAATATAATAAACTAAATAATCATACAAAAATAAATATAATTAAATAAATAAATATAATAACCTCGGCGTTCGATGCACCGGTCTCGGTGGCGGTGGTCGCAACACCGGACGATTGTCGTATGCACTGCCTCCTGAATATACTTATTCATAATGTATTTATCTAGATATTTATATAGGTAAATATAGTTGAAAGGAACAAATTTTAATTGCATGTGCGTTATAATTAAAACTATAAAATATAAGAGTAATATATTAGAGTATATACGCTTTGATTAAATCTTGTAATTTAGTAGCGCTTCGCCTTGTTTTATTACTATAATGGCGTCGATAAAGTATTGTATATTTATTATGAATATTTGCTTGTTATTATTATTTGTATTTCAAAAAGCTTTGTTTTCTATTGATTCCTTTATGATCAAATTTCGCGTGTATTAACTGTTTACCCTTGATCGTTAAATTTAACTATATTATTGGATAATTAACATATTTGACTAAAATATAGGATAAATAACAATATTCTCACCATTCTTGATGGGAGGTCTCAAGGGTGTAGTCATCGTCATTCCATTTGTCGGTGTGATACCCGAACTGGACGGCCCACTCGTCGCAGGACTAGCCTGAGGAGGCTGTGCCTACAATAATCGATTGATTTATATATATTAAATAATATTAATATAAAAATGCAAAGCATACCTTGGACTTCCTCGGTATCTTGAAGGACCGAACCATGTCATGTTGAACGATGTCCATGCTGACACCGGAGTCGAATAAACCCGATCAATGAGAGAATAGAAATTAGGGAGCGATATACTCCTATCGAGGAAGCTTCGTCTAACTCATGCGGAACCGAACTGATTGCGCGGTTCGGGTCGATGCGCGAGAACTGGCTGCAAATTGCAGCGATCACACACAATGATTGGCCGAACGAATGAACGAAAGACAGATTATGAGAGGGCAATTAAGAAATGAGAGCGTCGAAAAGGCAGAGAGCAAAGTGGGTGTGCGAAACAAGAACTAGACAGGAAATCGATCGTAACAGTGAGGGTGTGTGAAAGACAATGCTAATTGTCCCCCCACCGCCGTTCTGCGTGCGAGCAAAGCATATACTACTGCTATTTCGCTAAATCGGAAACAGTTAACGCGAATAAACAGTGAAAGATTACTACTAACGTGATTGACTGCAAAATACGGGAGAAAATTACGAAGACTCCCAATAAGTTTGACGAAAGCTATTACAGTAGACTGGACGGAAAATGCGGCAATTTAAAATTTCTTTTGTTGCATTCGATTTATCGCAAACTGACTTTTTAAGTTCAAATATTATTTGCATACAGATTAATAATAAATCAATGATTCTCATCATTCACTCTATTCACATGCCTTCATCGGCGCGCACAACTCATAATTATACAAATAAATTATATAATAAATGATATATGTAATGCGTTGCACAAGATTGAAACACGATTTCAGATAAATTGATATACAGGGAGTACGCATAATTACGATGCTATGACGATGGTAGCAAAGTTTAGAAGAACTGCAGCAATTGTGATATACGGAACGATTTATTCATACTTTGCAGATAATTTGAAAATTACAATTTAAAAAATCGAGAGTGAGTAAGAATATATTAGCAGATTCAAGGTGGATTAGAAAAGAGGATGAAAGAGGCATACAAGAAAGAGAAGGAGGGGAAGAAGAGACATGATGGTAAATACTATATGTATATACTGTACGATTCGTAAGCGGTCGCGGTCCCGAGTGGAACGTCATTGATGCGCAGGATTAAATCCATCGATATTATATAGCAGCAGAAAGCACTAGGTCGAATCAGAACCGATGTATAATAACCGACTGGATGATAACCATTTGCATAATTTGTCTTTTTATTATTCATCGATTCTCATTTTACCCAGTGCCCAGAAGAATGATGCAAATGGGCGCGACGGCAAACGTAGAAGGAGGAGGTAGGGAACAATATATGATATTGGCAGAATGTGACAATCAATAAATCAATAACTCAATGGTCCCTGAACACCAAAAGAGATTCAAAAATGCTTCACTGCAATGATGAGAAAAGAGTCAATCCTATCTACTCCTCGTTTAGAAGAGAGCTACGAGAGACTACCGATAATGGGCGCAATATTCAGGACAAAAATCAATCAATACGATCTTCAATCAATCAATGAACAAGTACACGGCAGTAATAGTGAGGAGAAATAGACCATGTACGAAAAGGCTATCTAGAGGAAGACTTTGATTTGAACTTTTGACCCATTTACGCTAGAGCATTCACTATGAATAGATACTGTAATAAAGGCTTGAAGCAACACATGTAGATAGACTCAAAGTGACAGAATAGTTCAGGCAAAGGCAATCAATAATCATAGCACAAGCGAAGCAATCAATCGATAATCGATTAATCAATCAATAAATACGCAAAGGCAGTGTAGGATAGAATATTGGAAGTTGATTAGAAGCGATCAAAGACAGACGGGAAATCGATATCAATCAATAATTCAGGGAAATCAATAAGTGGGGTAGATCAATGGGCCGATAGAGTGAAGAGATGGTGGTCTATAGCAATTTGGGGAGCGCTCCCTTCCCCGCTCTAGGGCGAAAAAGAGATCGAGGTCGAGACGGAGGGTGGAGGCGATAGAGTGAAGCAATACGATAGTGTGGTTAGAAAGAGAAAGGAAGAGACGAGAGAGCAAAGCTAACCATGAGAGAGCGCGGTCAGAGGGAGCACAGAAAAACAGACAGCGACGAGAGAGCGCTGACATGGTTAGAGTGCGCGAGACGGCTAGAGGGAGGGCGAGAAAGCGTGCGAAAGTGAGAGAGTGTCGATCGATTGCAGAGAGAGACGCACACTCTCCCTCTCACTACAGCAAACCAACGAGATAGAGAGAGGGAGAGATTCCCGATCGGGGTAGAGGGTAGAGACGCAGAGACACCGCTAGATCTGGGTGAGAGAGAGACATATATGCTATAGCGAGTGAGAGGCAGAGAGAGCGCCAGACGGTCAGAGTGGCCGGTACACATACATAACACAAAAAATCGGGACAGCGGAGGCTCCCTCGCCCTCGGGGAGAATAGACAGGGGAGAGGGAGAGGGAGAGGGATAGGGAGAGGGAGAGGGAGAGGGTTGACAGGGGGAGAAAATGGGAGCACCCTTGCTCCGTCTCCTCAGCAAACTATGTGTGTGTAAGCGTTAGCCAAGATAGGGATGGAGAGAAGTAGGAAATTAATGGAAAGATTGAGCTGCAGACATAGAACAAAACAGTTACAGTATCAATCAATCAATCAATATATCAGCCTATATGGTAGTGGGAGAGGTAGACATGGGTTACGGTAATCGATGAACAGGCACAAAATATAAATCGATATCCCTAGTATTATTAATCGATATATATGGTCTGGCAATGATAGAGAATACATATTGTAAGACGAAAAGAATCAATAATATTTACAAATATACGGTAGCATGAGTTATACGGTAGATCGATCGATCATTATTATTATCGATTTATTGATTGAGCTCAAAGACGATGTAGATGCTCCATGGAGGCGGCGGCTGCTGCGAGCTGTTGCTGTTGTTGGGCAGCGAGTTGTCTGATTATATCAGGAAGATTGTTGCCTGAACATCATCGGATTTGGCTACAGTAATCACTTGATCATTGAACTATTCTACCGTAATCAGTCATGATCGTGTCTTACCGAACTATGCTACCGTAATCAATCAATTATGATCATGCCCTACCGAACTATGCTACCGTAATCAATCAATCATGAACGTGTCCTACCGAACTACGACACCGTAATCATTCAGTCATGATCGTGTCCGACCGAACTATGCTACCGTAATCATGATCGCAACATACCGAATGGTCCAGCTGCGGTATTCTGCATTGGATGCACTGCCGCAGAAGGAGCTACGGGCTGAGTGGGCGCGGAGGCGCTTGCGGACGCCGCGTGCCCCGCGCCTCCGCTCCGCTTGCGGTCGCTAGACGCTCGAGGTCTGCGGTCCTTCTCCTTCGACTGCTGATCTTGGTCCTTGCACTGAATCGATAAATCAATAAATACTCCTACAGTAATCAACCATTAGACGTAGCGGCCGAAACACCATAAGGCACAATATAACTAACTTACAACTTCTAACTGACTAACTTACATATTTCTTTAAAATAATTGACATTTTATGTGCATGTAAACCTATACTTGTACATCTATTATTATAATATTGTTAATTTAATTCCACTCAAAACCCACCTTCTTGAGAATTTCTTGCACATGTCGATCAATGTCTTCATTGTCAATCTTAGGGGTCGGTCCGGTTCCGCCCGCGCCCATGTTCGCGGACGCGTTGCCGCTTCCGCCGCTGCGACGATTGGGATTGGCGCGCGGACGTTGACGCGGACGACGCGCTGGCTGTGCGCCACCTGCGGTCGGCGAGAGCAGCTGATGGTCGGCTGCGGTGGGATGGCCTTGCATGAGCAGAGGCTGCAAAAGTTTTATTTATCGTACACCACAAGGGTATTTCAACAAGTACAAAGTATTGGAGTGCAAGAAAATATGAGAAAACAAAAATTATTAAAAGAGAAGTTGTATACATTTCATTGATGAACACCCTGTACATACAAACTTAGACAGTGATTGGTGATTTAGTAAATAATTCAAATAATAAATATGATACTGTAACCAGACATTTCTTGCCAATCAACATTTGGAATGAATCAACAAATACCTCATTCTCCTCTCCAGCCATGGTCTCAGCGCACGCCTGAGAAATGAGTACGCCGTACGCGTCTTCGCCGGTGCAGTCGGCAGCTGAAGAGATCAAAGATCAAAGATCAAATTACACAAGAGATCAAAGATCAAACTCTCACTGTCGAGCTTCTCGAGCAGCAATGATCCGTAGGGCACTTTGGCGCGTATGTTCCGCTCTAGCGCCAGCACTTCCGATTCCATATTTGACACCTAGATATTTATTTATTTATCCATCAGTTAAAAACAAGAATAATGAAATAATGAAGCAATAAGGGAGTGATGGAGTTGGGGAGTGGCAGCTTGAGTTGAATTATGATATAGATTTTTTTAGGTAATACAATTCACAGTAAATTGTGCAAGCAATGTATACTCAAAGTTGGAATTTTTTAAAGACCCGTTAAGAAACAAGGAAAAGTAGTAATAGTGGGTACTCATTCAACAGACAGTCTCCGAGTTCAATTGGGTCAAACACTTAATCCTGAATCTTACCTGCATCGTGATCTCGTTGTGCATAGTGACAATCTTCTTCGACCTGAAGGGTATACAATATTTGCCTGCCTATCAAACGTTAAAGATCAAAGATCAAAGAACAAAGATCAAAGACCACAACTCACCGACTGAGAATATCCGCGGGACAGGTGACATCGGACATCTCCAGCTCTTGCAAACGACCATTGAGACACTGTAAATGACGATCAATCGATATCAGGGACTACCGTAATACCGTAATATCATATGCACAAGATTTATCCTTTCGTCTCTGACAATGAGAGATATCTCTGAGAGTCTCTGGATCTACCGTAATACCATCATACAGTAACCATACTTACCGCTACGCCTGCATTGAGCAACTGCTCGACGGTAGATCCAAGGTGCATCACGCGCGCTTGTAACTCTTGATTTCGCACCTGAAAACTAATCGATATTCATGTGCAACTACAGTAACCAAGAAACACACCTAATAGGGGAATATCAATAAGCAATGGTTTTCAGGCCTAAGTACTACCGTAACCCGTGGAGCTTACCCACTACCGTAACCCGTACCACAATACCGTAACCCGTACCATCTGCATCTCGCAGTTCTCCCTGAGGTGTTTCTTGCCTTCTTCGGTCGCGATAAACGACATGAAGTCCATGATCTGCTGACGCAATTCAACTGCAATACGTACAGATTACTGTAGCCACACCACGATCAACTACCGTAACCCCACTTGACTACACGAAAGGTAATTTTTTTTGCTTAATGCACCTGAAATAAAATTGTTCCTAAAAACTCAAGAATGTGTGCAAAGCGGAAGGAAATTAGTGAAGGTAAGAAAGTGAAGAAGCACAAAGTGATTACCGTACCTGCACCACCATAAACACATCACACCAACGACATTCATCCGGATGCTTGAGAGACAGAGCTTGCTTCGATCGTGCACGGGCAAGATGTGTGTGCGCGTGCCAACAAAGGATTGGGAAATGACAGACTGAGGAGCTACCGTATCTACACTACGGCTGAGATGTACACCACCACCAAGTATAAGTATGCCAAACACAAGAAACTACAGGCATGACTAATCAATAAAGCTTTATTAGCAAGAGTGTTTCAACACTAAGATATAATATACCGAAATCGCATACACACTTACAAAATACAATACATAGAAAGGCACAATATATCAGGGATCAAAGATCAAAGAGAATGAAAGGTTATCAAGGAGAGGCAGTTTGAACAAATAATAGAAAGAACATTATGAAACTACACATTTGATGAATATATAAAAGATAGAGAAAGATAGATTGGGATGATAAGAGATACACAAAAATATTCGAACTTCTGTGTTCGGACGGAAAGTAGTGGCGCCACCCTTCGCAATGAATTTTACAGAATAAAGTATGAAGGCGGTTGGTTTATGTGGAAGGGGCTTCTAGGGACTTAAAAAGGGCATCAGCATTCTTACAATCAAACAGAACTAGGAGAATAGGACAGGAAACACTGACAGGAGCGGCAGTGCGCAAGATCAGTCACGGGGACCAAAGATCAAAGATCGGTCAAGGGAGCTAAAGATCAAAGATCGACAGGAAAAGAGTAATGGAAATTAGATCTCTCATATATACGCGCGACTACAGCAATCCCGCAAGTGCAGTGGTTATGGTGGTTGCAACCGATGGGTCAGAATAGCATGGTGGAGTTTGTCAAGGCAGATTAATTAAGTGCATATAGGCGAGGACAGTGGGGAGAATTATCATATAACATATAGGGCTAAGGATAGTTTGGGAGGATTATCTGTTAGGATGAAAAGTGCACGGACATATTACAAAGGGGGCGGGGGAAAATGATTAAGAAGGTCGGGGAGTTAAGCTGAGCCCGAGTTTAGTTGTAGAGTAGCAGGCAGACTCAGCAGGACGAAGGAGTAGGGATGATCATCTACCGTAACGGGATGATCCATCTACAGTAACGTGCAAGATGGGCCGACACGGTCTGGAAGCAACATACTGCTAAACTAATCCGAACTATCCACTGCTTCCAATGAATCATAGATGACCAGTTAACTAGTAGTTAATCAACTAACTAGTAGTTAACTAGCAGTTGGTTAACTACTACTACTTTTGCAGTAGCTAGTAGCTAACCAACTGCTAGTTAACTACTAAAAAGCTGCAAGCGACATGAAACTGTCCACACACACACATCGACGACGACAATGATGACGACATTGATAGCAGAAGCAGCATACGGGACGGACAGGAGAAACGGTAAGGCACAAATAAAGTCAGTTCACGATCACTTTCCACCTGGGATACGGTAACACTGTAGTAGACTACGGAGGAAGTGGGGTGGAGTGGGGGTGGAGGGATTGTACTATGTATGAGTGGCTTTATAGAAGGAGTAATACGATGAAACTGATCGAAAAAAGGAATGAATATAATATGAGAGGTAAAAAAGGCGAGGTAGAAGGCAGATTAGAAAGGCGTTGGTACAAAGAGCATACACATACTTTTGCAAACCTACGAAATAACATAACTGAGTGGCAGAATAAAAGAAGCATAATAGACAGCGGGAGAGATACGATAGTATACTTGCACACTATTGAAAAAAACGAAAATGAAAGTAAGAATATATAAAATAGGAAATTGCATAAATGCATAAATTTAGATAACACGCGTCGAGTTGGATGGGCTGGATAGAGAATGAGAGATACGGTAGATCAAACAAACCAATCAATAAATGGAATAATGTAGAGGCAGTGAGTGAGTGCGTATGTGAGTGCGCAATGCATTCGTGGATATACAAGAGTACGGTAAGTGTGGGCAAATTGCGTGATGATTAGGCGTGAGTGGTTGAGTGCGAATGATACAAAGAGTGGCACGGTAGCTGGAGGAGCAGAAAAGTGTACGTTACAACACGTTCACAAAGCAAGCAATCGATAAATCGATAGATACGTGTCAGAGTATAAGATCGAAGGAAACATGTTAGAGGGTGCTCGGCACGGGGTGCGGGTGAATGATACAGTAATCTCGCAACTACAGTATGCTCTACGTTCGCTGTACAGTAGCACGTCGTCGTGGTGGGAGATTGGTGAGGTCTTCCTCGAAGATGGAATGATGCGGGGCGTACACGTGGAACCACGAGGATTCCGCTTTGCCCGCGAATCTGGGCGCCTCATCCGCCTGCTTCTTCCATTCATCCGAGTTGCCCGTTGCCGCCACCTTCTTCGATGGCGACGTCGGCTGCTTGGGCGCGTCGGGAGCCGGCGCCGGCGTCCGCGAAGTAGAGCGAGCGTCACTGTGACGGCGCTTCCGCGACTTACTCATGTGACGATCCAGTGGGTCGTTGCGGTCGAGGACTACAGCATCCGCGGGCACAACGCGCGTCCGCGCGGGCGCCGCGTCTTCAGCTGGAGGAGCCTGCAACTGTGACATCTTTGTGTAAAATTAAATTAATATTATTAATAGATGTCTTATTTCATCACACGTTTCATTGGTTATTCATGAATACGTATAAATATTATTATTATTATTATTATTATTAATAGATGTACAAGACAGAGTAAACATGCACTTTAAATATATTTTTTTGATTAAATAAGTTAACAAGCCAGTGGGCGGTGCGACCTGGCAAACGTCGCCCGCACCATACCACACCACACCACTAACGTACCTTGTGCTTCAGCTTGGTCGATTCCTTGATCGAGTTGTGCATCATCGAGTGGATCGAGGCATCATCGAGTGAGCGATGGGAAGACGAGCGAGATGCGTGCTGCAATATCATAATGATGATAGATTATGGTAACAATTATCGATTGCTGGAAAATCGATATTCCAAAGTATAGTAATTTCCAATTATTTTGCAGAAATCGAATACTTAATGAATCGTGCGCAAAGCAAGCTTTATGAATCGGCGCTCGGACGCAGAGCGATAATAAAATTCAGAGTAGAGACAAGAAAGCGCCGGGTGGTCGCCAATTATTAGACTTCCATCCGTAGAAATGATAAATGGCCCTTTTTATCTGCTAAACATACATGGGCGGGGCACCTGGAGCTCGAATCAACAGGGGGCATCCGAACGAAGAATGGTAAATTTTACAGGGAGCCTTCACATTTTTTTCAAAAATTTCACATAAACGTCATTTTTTACAGGGGGCATTCCACAAATTTTTGAAAAGCCCTAAGAAATACATAAATAGATACGCGCACACGCTAGACGTCAGAATCCGCACACAGCTGCAGCGCCAGACGACCAGACTACAGAGAAGAGCAGTAAAAGTCATGACTACGAGAATCAGAATAAAACTAAGAGAATGAGATTAAAGTATATGCGAGATGGGCGGGATAGAGACGCAGAGGATTTCGAGATGACTAGAGAAGGGGCAAAGGTGCGGAAAAAAGTAAACTGTGTACACAGGTACGGTCAAACTTTTACAAAACCGGAAGTAGAGAGCACGGGAAATCGAGAGAGCGCGAGACATCACATATAATTAAATAAATATATAAAATAAATCAGATTGAGAGCAATGACAACAACGATAGAGGCATGTGGTCAGACACAGAGGGTATTGAAAAACAGAGAGTGCAAGGGTAAACTCCGCAGGGAGCAGACATCAAACTACAGTGATATAACTACACACAGAAGAGTCTAGCCTAATTTGATCGATTATTGATTGATTTAAGGGGGATATTTTCGGACAATTGTGAAATGAATGGGGATGTTGTGAACAAAACATGTGAGTCAGACACATTAGTAAGGGGAAGAAGAAGAGAGACGGATAAACAGAATATGCAACAGTTCGATCACTCCTATACAAAAATGAATCTTTGAATAGGAGAAAAAGTTTCATCAATATGCGAAATTCTTGCGAAATTACCGTCTCTAATGGCCGAAACAGTGAATCTCGCCTCTACTAATAACTACTTTAGATTAATTAATATCTAATTTTATGAGTACATTTGCATGTTTAACTATTTCATATTTCGCTTATAATCTTGTGATCTTGAGACGAAGAAGAATAAACAAAACAGAGTGGAAAAATAATCTACTTTTTATTACTGTGACGTCAAAAATGTAAGAGTAAGCAAGTCAGCCAAGTCCCTAAATGCCCATCCATAAATGCGCGAAAACACTAGCAAGGATCGATTGAAAACAGCGAGGGTAAAAAGTGTTTATATGATCATAGATAGCGGGGTCAGAATACATCATATTCTGTTCAAAAATAGCGAAAACCCTCCTCGTTTTACATACTCTCTCGCCTCTTTTTCTTGTCTTATTGCGATTTTTGAACACCACAAAACTTGCATAGTGAATGATATTCAAATTAGAAACTCATGGAACAAAATATGTGATAATAAAATTGGATTAAATACGAAATAACATGACGAAATCAATATACAAGTGCGTGTGACGCCGTTTAAAGATTACTGGGTGGCTAATATCAAAATATGCGCACACAGTGTTTTGAACAACCCGCAATCTTGTCTCCCAAGAGCTCGAGGACATCATTACAAATAGACGCAGACAGATAGGGGAGGGAGATAGTGTGGTTGAGAGTGAGACAGACAAAGAAAAGGGTGATAGACGGAGAGGGATGCTCACAATGAAATACAGAATGACCGGCAGAGAAAGTAAGAGCAACAACATAAAACTAAAGAACAGGCAAGCAAGATTACCGATCTTCAAGAATAAATCAAGCGAGTGCTGAATGTAAAATAAGTCAATTTCGCAGAAAGGCGGGAAAAGTGATGAGAAACTCTCTGATAGACTAAGTGACTGTTTATTCATGAATACGTATAAATATTATTTTATTATTATAATGATAACGAGAATTTACGATAAGAGAACACTGTGAGAGGTATGCAAGTGAAAGAATTGAAAAATGAAATGCGCACTTTATGATTCAAAGTGACAACACTACTCTCTCTCTCTACTTTCCAAAATGCTCCCTGACCAATCATGCAGGAAATTGTGTGATTATCAAGATAAAACCTCTACTATCCTCATCTTATGGTTATTATCAGACAATACATGGGCGCCAACATGGGGGTGCCCCTTGTAAAATTAGACCTTTTCGAAAATTTGTGGAATGCTCCCTGTAAAATACACGTTTAGGTGATTTTTGGGGAAAAAGCGGAAGGCCCCCTGTAAAATTAACCATTTTTCGCTCGGATGCCTCCTGTAGAATCGAGCTCCAGGTACCCCGCCCATGTATGTATCAGACAATACAATGCATACATACCACGTATCACAAACTATAACATATTGCGCAATCATGTTTTAATAACAACATTTTAAAATGTAGAAAAATAAAGTAACAGAACACATTTCTCACCGATCTCTCCTTATCACTCGACTTCTTCTTCTGTGGAGACTTGTGTCCACTACGGCCGCTGTGACTGCAAAATCATAAGTATGACCCGCCTGACACCCATGAACAACGTCCCGAAAAATTCGCATGAATCATCATAACATACAGCAAATCTGCGAGTTTTTTTTTCATATCTAGATGCAGACGCGAAAAACAGCGCATTTTCACAAAGACAGAGTCTACTTTTTGCTTTGCATGCAATACCGAAAGAACTATGAAAATGATATGCCCACGTATGTTTCTACCAACCAACTACCGTACCTCTTCTTCTTTGGCACCCTCTCCTGATAGTCCTCATCATCATCTTCATCTTTGACGAACCGTTTGGTTCCCTTTCCCGCCCATGAACGGTTCAGAGCCGACGTCTTCGCGAGATACCTTCAAGGCAACGATTAATATATATTTGAATTCGCGCACTTTCCCTGAATCAGGGTGGTGGCGGTAAATTTGAAAATCTAAATTAACAACATACGGATCTTCCTCTTCTTCTCCAAATGCATAGGCTTTGGGGACGAGTCTTCGGGCGGCGACTTCGTCGATCGTATTAGAGAGTGTGTTGTTCTGGAACGAGAGACCAGAGTTCAAAGATCAAAATATAAAAAGAGATCAAACTACTAACGCAAAAGAACAAAAATCAATTGATAATATAAAGATCAAAGATCAACCTCGGCATCGGAATCCATGGAGGGCGAGGACGACACAGACACCGACTTTGTGTCTTCCTTCTCCTTTTTGTTATCGTAGTACTGTTGAATCTGGAAAAGATTCATCAATCAATATCGATTTGTCCCAATCAATATCGATTTTTATCATACATTTTCGGTACCCTCGCCGTCTATTTTTATATAGTGGGTCAATTCTCGAAATAGGGTGGGTTCATACATAAAATTCGTTATTTTCGCTTAAAAAATCGTCATTTTTAGCTTCCTTTTTTATCAAGTGGCCTAAAATGGCCCTTATATAGTGGGTCAATCCTCGCACTGCGAGGGTATGGCAATGTATGATTTTTATCCAATCAATATCGATTTTTATCCAATCAATATCGATTTTTATCCAATCAATATCGATTTTATCCAATCAATATCGATTTTAACCAATCAATATCTATTTTCCCCAATCAATACTAGGATAACTACCGTACCTTCATATGATTGACGGTGTGCAGATGGTACGGTACTCGCTGGCCAGTCCATGATGTCGGCTTCTCTGTAGTCTTGAGGAACTCGTGATCGAGAATGGCCGTCAGATCTGGAATATTGATCGATATTATCGATTAGATATCGATTATTGATCCATATTATCGTTTAGATCTGGATTATTGATCCATATTATCGATCAGACATGGATTATTGATCCATATTATCGATGAGATCTGGATTATTGACCGATATTATCGATTAGATCTCGATTATTGATCGATATTAACGATTAGATCTGGATTATTGTTCGATTCACACATTATTGATTGATTGTCTCGCCATTTATTGATAGATTGATTGATTTGTTCTTATATGAGAACCAGTAACATAACAATGTATAACTAGAAGTGGAATCCAAATTGATTAGTTGGCTGTTTCATGTTTCACTCCTACAATGACTTATCGAAAGAATAGGAGATTCTAGTCGTCACCCAACAGCAACAACATGATGATGCTATATTATTTCTATTCTTATGATATTTTTATATTATAGAAAATCAATCAATAAATCAGTACTCCAATGTCTAGTCTTCTCTAACCTCGGTTATTTTCATCATCATCATCACCACTATTATTATTATTATTATTATTATTATTATTATTATTATTATTATTATTATTATTATTATTATCTTACTCCTATCCGTAGTATTCTTACCTCCATTGCCAATTCTCCTTTGATTGATACGACTATTCGTATCCTCTCCCTTCTCTCGCAACTGCACGTATTGTTTCGTCGTGATGATGCGCACCTTCATATTTACGGAATAAATTATATTTTTAAATGTTTATTTAATTAAATAATTAATATTCGACCAGTATATACGTTACTACTCTTGGTAAATTGACAATTATTGATCAAAATATAATAACATAAATCAATAAACTCACTCCATGACTCATCTCCAGTATCATCTTCTTGATCGAATCTTCGAGATCAGGCTGGAAGGCATAGTTGTTGATGAAGATCACTGTAGCCTCCTGCAAGATTTATTTATTTAGTTATAAAATATGATATCAGTCAAATATAATTCAAATAAACAGACAAAATTACAATATCATACTGTCACCATAGTCATAGGTCAAAAAGGACGTTAAATATTACAAAGCCTTGCATTTCGGGTTTTATTTGAAACCCTGGTCGCCACATGGAAAGCAGCCTAATTTTGTAGTTGATAATAAACTCCACAAGCTGATTTTAACTGTAAGTTAAAAACGATAAAGAATTGTTTGCGCATATTCTCTACAGTAAATCAATCAATAATCACCCCTACCGTAATACTACAGTTACCGTACCTTCGTTATGAGCTCTCGGTACTTCTCGTCCAGGAAACTGCCGTGTTCGAGCTTGAATGGACGTATCTTCTTACCGTACCAGGACATCATCCTGCACAGAAATTGGTGTAACCAAGGCATACTGTAGCCGCGAAATCAATCAATAATCTCACTTTTCGAATTCCACCTTCATGGCGCTAGCGTATTTCGCAGGAGTGTCCGCAATCTCTATGCCTACACACTTCTTCACCTGAAACACGACTACGGTAACAATCGGTGGTGCGTGGTGCGGTGCGACGTTTGTCAAACGTCGCCGTCGTTACCTGACTGCCGCCAGCCACATACACGACGAGATGTCCGACACCGCTTCCCAAATCGACAAACACATCCTGGAATATAAAATAAATAAATAATATTTCAAATTACCTTGTCAAATAATCAAATGCGTTCAAAATCTAATACAATATTTTTTATAACAATAATCTTCAATAACCCTAGATTTAGATGATTTTTAATCGATATACTTCTTATAAACTAATCAATAAATATATAGTCAATCAATAAATCGAAAAATCAATAACCTTATCAGTGAGTTTGAGCTGATCAAGGATCAATTGCATCTGTTCGAAGGAGGTCTCGCCGTAGACTTGAGAGGAGAAGGCCTCGTAGTGTTTGTTCAACACGGACGCGTCGGGCACTGATCTACAAACACATCGATCGATAATAATCAATCGATAAATCAATATTGTATAGCTTCATTATCAGTCAATAATCTAAACTTTATTTGTGAGTTCAATTCAACAACTAGCACATTAAATTTATTTTCAATCAGTCTGCCATACCCGGTGGAAAAAAAAAGCTACAAAGGCCTAATTTAATACTGCCTAACATATAAAGCGATAGTATAAAATATAAAATAATATAGTGTAAATACCGATTGAATACACGATGGCAGTGCAGGAGGAGCTCCTGGGGTGAACAGTAGGGAGAGGCGAAGGAGGAGACGTTGATGACAGGGCGAGTCGCACCCTTCCACTGGAATAAACGAAGATTGAGAGATTATTGATTGATCGAGAGAGATCAGACGAGCACAATAGTTAATTATTAATCAGTCTCAAGTATACAACAGATGATCGATCGAAGGGACCAAACTACACTCATTAATTGATCAAACTACAGTGATCAGACTACAGACTACAATAAGTTTGACTCACCAATTGACAGATACTATTGATGCACTTGTTTAGTCGTTCCACTGCCCTCTGCATTGTGGGTATGTCATTATGATTGAGCTGAAAATCAACAATTATTAAATAATTGTATTGGGGTTATCCACTTTTTTCTGTATTTTAACAATATTTTATTACTTCCCACCCGTGCATAAATTCATCTTTAATCATTCTTCGCGTGGTTAATGTCATAGACGAAATTGCACCTGCTAAAATAATGAATGACTGACGTATAGCCATTCTTTCGCAAATAAATCACCTTTATGTTTCAATTCTTTTTCACTCGTCATAATAATGTGTCCCATTTCGTGCATATGCGCGTAGAAGAAAAAAATACTTAATACAGAAATATGCATCATCACTAATACATATAATATAATACTTTTTGTGATAATAGATTATTATGCTATTCATACATTTTCGGTACCCTCGCCGTATATTTTTATATAGTGGGTCAATTCTCGAAATAGGGTGGGTTGATTCACAAAATCCGTTATTTTCTCTTAAAAATCGTCACTTTTTGGCTTTCTTTCGCATCAAGTGGCCCAAATATAGTGGGTCAATCCTCGCATTGCGAGGGTATGGCAATGTATGATGCTATTGCGTAAAACTAAGCAGGTTAAATGTCATAATTTAGGTTATTTTTTTACATGTGAACATACACTTTTACCCTTTATAAGACTATCTCGCCCACGCATTGAATATGATATGAAATATTTTTTATCATTAGCTGTCATATTTGTTCAATGGAAGATAAATAAATAAATAAATAAATAAATAAAACATTGATTACCTGATCGAAGTTAGTATCTATAGCCCGTTCAAAGGCTTCCTTTATGCCGAATCCGATGCTGAATACGGCCCTGAGAGTAATATTTAAATTATAATTCAAAATATACAATTACTAATTATACATATTGTATATTTATATACTATCATAAACTACGTACTATTGTTATTTATTTACTACACATTTACTTGCGTATCTAGTGAATCGTGGAATAATTATATGTATGATATTTAGCCTGTTGTAGCTGCTACGCAATAGCATAATTATGTATTATTACTAAAAGTATTATATTATATTTAAGGGCAAATTATAGTCTCTTATTTTATTTTAAGCGCATTCAATATTTAAAAAAAAGGAATTAATATTATTCAATAATAGTGCCACGATGGTCAAATGGTCAAAATTTATCTTACGTATTGTTGACTCAAAGAAGAAATGTAAAAACTAATTTAATATAAGTAAATATTTACAATATAGGTTAATATAATTAATAAATGTATAATTAATAAAATAAAGTAATAAAATAAGTAAATACTTACAATATATGCTCTTTCAGCTCATTCAACACGTCGACATTCTTGATTCCCTTTCTGTTCATGACAAAATCGATGGAGCGACCTCCCATGGGCGATGACAACTGCAGCACTATCTTTTTAAATTAAATAAATAATATATTAATAATAATTATTATTATTTGCATAAAATGGCTCGAATGCTAAGGTCATTGATAAGATAAGTGTGCATATCATAGGAAGGGTATCGAAGGGACTATAGTGCGCTAAAGGAAGCGTGCGAGTCTGCTAAGCAGTCGTAAATACAGCCCAGACCACGTTTCCAATAAGAACATACAATTAGAACACTCGATGTAGCTGCCGAAACAGCAAATGATTAGTTTAACTTATAATAATATCTACTTATACGTTTCATACAATTTCATGCCGTCGTTATGCGAGGATTGACCCGCTATATATGTTCCATGTGCATGCAAACCTATACTATACATCCATACATATTACAAACTTAATACCTTTATCTTGATGGTATTATCATCGCCGGCGATGGATTCCGTGTCGCCCTGCTCGGACTGTTCCTCGTCATGTCGACTATAATTAAACATTTATTTATTTTAAAATACAATTTAAAATATACAAATAAGAAATTGCACTCACTCCGAAGAGCCAGCTTCGTCCATCCTTATGCCGAAGCTGCTGAAATTCGCAAACTATTAGAAATATATTGAAAAAATATTGAGAAAAAGGCATTAATAAACATGATGTAATACAAAAGTTACATTATTCACACTTGGGAAACCTATATTGTAACGATCGCTCTACTACAACATTATAAACGACCTTTACGATTATAGAGAGAGCACGCACTCTACTCAGGTAATTCGATCAAAATCTGATCAGGAGTTTGGCCACTTTTGAATCAGATCAGATGAAATCAGAATCTGATCAGATCTGATCAGATTCGGATCATGTACAACAAATGCGCAAAGGATTTGCCTTGCGCGTTTAATTTATGTGCTTGTTTGATTATAAGGAGGGAGCACGTTTTAATTTATATTTTTACGATGGAATAATCGTTTATTATTGATAGATATTTCATATTTTCGTATCACGTTGTTACATTGAACTAGCAGATTCATATATCCATTTGTTGTATGCATCAACCTAATACAACAAATTGCGGTATAATAATATATGCTTTACATTCTTTTTATACCTATACTTTTTTATTTCCTCCCTCTAAACGTCCATTTTTCAGTACACGGGCGAGAATCAACAAGAAGACTGCAATGCCGATCGACCTTCTTCTTTACTCATTCATGAATAAATCATTTACATTGCTTTGATGTATTCCTAAGTGGTTCTAATACCACTGAGATATTTTTAAACACAAGGAGAAATCAAAATATGATCAGATAAAATCAAAATATGATCAGAAGAAATCAAGATCTGATCAGAAGAAATCAAGATCTGATCAGGAGAAATCAAGATCTGATCGTGCCAAAAAAAAATCTTGATTTCTCCAGATCAGATCTTGATTTCTCCTGATCAGATTTTGATCGAATTACCTGAGTAGTAACACAGCAAACGTGATGTGTGGAAAGGACAGATTGATAAGGCCAAGCTCATCTCTAATCATAATACTGCTCAATACGTTTCAAATGATAATAGCAGTCTAAGCACCTCGAACTCGTTATAAAACGAGTCAAGTACACGAACTATGTGCATAGCAAAATTACAAAACGATTGCAGAATAAGTGCAAGTGTTTGAGAATGAACCCTTTCAAAACGGAAATAGACAAGATCTGCAAATCAAATTTGTCCCAAGAAGTGATCGGCAAAGTGCAGTTCAAGCGAAAATGCCACCTTGCGAGTTAACGACTGAAAAACAGAGAGAAGCGTGCAAAGAGAGAGGGAGAAAGAGGCAAACGAGCGTCGCTACGGAAAGACCGCGACGCGTGTCTCGTGTCGCGTCGCGGCTCTCATGTGTCTAGAGGGAGCGAATCGAGCTCAAGGAGGGCGAGAGAGATTGTTAGAATAGGTTCTTTGTTTGATTGTTTCGCGCACGTTTCGGGTCAAGCAGTAATTATGGAGCGATTGTTGTTACCAGATGGGCCTAGGGCACTGTTGGCAAGCGTTTTTTATGGAAATTTCGATTGATTTTCTTAGTAGCCTACCGTAATCTAATAAGATAAGCTATCCGTGCGTTGATCGCCTAATCAAGAATCTTCCGCCAAGAAAACTAAAATATCAATCGTTTTTTTTCAATTTGTTCGCTTTGTATTGTACCAGCCCGATTTTTTTCGTAAAGATTTAGAAATTACAGATGAAAGCGGAAATGAATTTATTCAATACAACACGGAAGTCTTTTTTAAATGAATATATATTATTATGTACAAATCTAGGTTTACATGCACACATGAATCTTGTTCATTGTCAGACTGTCATTAATCTCATATGCACATGAAACGATTTGTTACAGGATAGTAGATAGTAATTCATAAAGATCAATGCGTATTGGTATAATATAAGAAAGATGGGGAGTAGTTTCTTCACATGTGAGAAGAGTGAGAAGTATGGATACAGACGATGCTGATGACGTCATTATACAGTAGATGATCGCTCGTGGATGCCTTCCAGCAGGTGGCTATAATACAGTAATCAATAGATAAACCCATAGATGTCTACAGTAATCCCTACCGTTTCTCCGTCCCATATGGATCTACAATTGAGGCATGTTACGGGTACGGTACTTCGACGTTCTTCCTCTTCTCATTATCATCCCATGCACGGACACTTCTGAAATGTCGACAAAAATATATGAGTGCGCTTGCGAGAGAATCGACTAAGTGCCGGCACAGTAAAAAAATCAAATTTTGGGAATCGGGGTTCTCAAGGGTGCTGATGACGATGGACATGTTCATTTTGCACCTAGATCCACTGTTGAGGCCAGACGACGTCGCATTTAAATCTCATTTTTCGCGTTGAAAAATCGTTTCTCTTTACCCGATCGTGCTAAAATTACGAAACTGTGACTCACGGGGCAGAATTTTATGGCGATCACGCCTGTCTGATTTATTTTTCATCGAAAATTTACATAATTTTCATATATGGAATTTCTCTCAACGGCAAAAGTAAGTAATGCAACCTACACAGATCGGACCGGAATGGCTCCAGCATCACATAGAAAAAATTCAGCCAATTTGCGCCCGCGACTTTCGAGAAAATCAACTTTCAGTGTAGTCATTTTGTCTTAGAAGAAGAGAAAAGAAGCGAGAGAGTGTGGTGGTTTGAGAGAGCAAAGGAGGTAGAGGGGGAGACACCCCCTTCCTTTCTATGCGGTTCGCCTCACCTGCCTCTCTGCTCTCTCACTCCACCACACTCTCTCGCCTCTTGTCACCACTTCAACGGCAAAATGACTACACTGAAAGTTGAATTTCTCGAAAGTCGCGGGCGTAAATTGGCTGATTTTTTTTCTATCTGATGATGGAGCCATTCCGGTCCGATCTGTGTAGGTTGCATTACTTACTTTTGCCGTAGAGAGAAATTCCATTTATGAAAATTATGAAAATTTTGGGTAAAAAATGAATTGGACAGGCGTGATCGCCATGAAATTCTGCACCGTGGGGCATAGTTTTATAATTTTAGCACCGTCGGGTGAAGAGAAACGACTTTTCAAGTCGAAAAACGAGATTTGAACGCGACGTCGTCTGGCCTCAATGGTGGCTCTAGGTGCAAAATGAACATGCGCATCGTCATCAGCACCCTTGAGGACCCCGATTCCCAAAATTTGATTTTTTGCCTGTGCCGGACCCCCACTGGATATGGTCGATTCTCTCGCAAGCGCACTCATATAATTGATAATTAAGCTAGAAGAAGTCAGATGTATAATTGTAAGAATACGGCATATCCCCCGAACTTTCTACAACGACTACGAAAGCACAGTGTAGATCATACAAACAGCTGATAATAAAACATGCATGCGCAGCACTACTGATAGGGAAAATTTAACGAAGTTTCAGTGAGGACAGGTATATATTAGCTCGTAACTATCGCTACAGTAACCCCTACCGTACCCCTTGATTCCATTAATCTCAATACTACAATTGTCAGAATCTCAATACTACAATTGTCAGAGATGAACGGCATTACTGTATTCCAATTGAGATTATTGAATGAGAGAGCAGGAACCCAACAGATCGTAACCATCTCTACAGTAACCTCTACCGTACCCCTTGATTCCATTAATCTCAATACTACAATTGTCAGAATCTCAATACTACAATTGTCAGAGATGAACGGCATTACTGTATTCCAATTGAGATTATTGAATGAGAGAGCAGGAACCCAACAGATCGTAACCATCTCTACAGTAACCTCTACCGTACCCCTTGATTCCATTAATCTCAATACTACAATTGTCAGAATCTCAATACTACAATTGTCAGAGATGAACGGCATTACTGTATTCCAATTGAGATTATTGAATGAGAGAGCAGGAACCCAACAGATCGTAACCATCTCTACAGTAACCTCTACCGTACCCCTTGATTCCATTAATCTCAATACTACAATTGTCAGAATCTCAATACTACAATTGTCAGAGATGAACGGCATTACTGTATTCCAATTGAGATTATTGAATGAGAGAGCAGGAACCCAACAGATCGTAACCATCTCTACAGTAACCTCTACCGTACCCCTTGATTCCATTAATCTCAATACTACAATTGTCAGAATCTCAATACTACAATTGTCAGAGATGAACGGCATTACTGTATTCCAATTGAGATTATTGAATGAGAGAGCAGGAACCCAACAGATCGTAACCATCTCTACAGTAACCTCTACCGTACCCCTTGATTCCATTAATCTCAATACTACAATTGTCAGAATCTCAATACTACAATTGTCAGAGATGAACGGCATTACTGCATTCCTATAGAGATTATAGCAAGGTCAATGACGACTACAATATCCAAAATCAATATTGCTATATCCAGTTTAAAAATCAATCAATAATTATTACGATCAATCGATGAGTAGTTCTTTGTATTAACTGATTGAGAACACTCGACGGAGAACGAGAATGCATCTGAATCAATCGATAATTAAAACCCAAACATGACTCATGACCGATCATATTTTGTTTTCTGCGCACGATTATTATTATTCCAAATCATGTATTATATTACAGTATACAATAGATACAGGACATCCATAACTCTCTTGAAAACATCCACATATTCCAAGATTCAGGCGTAATTTAAATAATTAAATAAATACCTTGGCCGATGGTAGATCATGACCATCACAGCGTCCTTGTTGAGCCAATTGAAGAGGCCCTACTTGCTGTTACGCATCGAAGGTGGGCTGAAAAATAGAAGATACCAATGATTATAATAACTAATCAGGAATATGTACTAACAGACCAACAAAGGAGCAATCATAAGAATTATAAACTACCACCGATGCAAAAATCAATACAGATTAAAAGAGTAATGATCAATCGATATAATATAAGCTTAACTACCGTACCAATGAGACAATCGATAATCCTCTTGTCCATTCTTTCCATTTAGGATCCATCGCTTTTTCGAATAGTTCACAGAGATCACAGAGTGTGCGTCATATCTGAAGAAATACAAAAGCAATAAGTCTACATCTTTAAAGCTTTAGTATAGGTGACACAAATCAATAAAGATCGTATTGCATAAAGTCAATCAAAAACTAAATCTACATACAATTTCGTTTATTCTCATTTTGATGGTTTTAACTTAATCTAGAAGTAATAAATTAATAATAACATATTTAATCCTGCTTATACATCTTAGTAACTGGGCCGTTGTCGATCAAGTGACCAAATTGTACCATCATGGAGAATGTTGACAGTTTCTTCAGATAATCGTAACTCACCGATTCATGAGCAAAGCAACGAAGTCAGAGGGGATTCAGAGAATGTGTGCCTACAATACGGAAACAAATTATTGATTGATAAACGAATTCGAAACAGCTAGACTAACATTCCCTATCTATCCAGCCAACTTGCTAGAAGTAACTGACATGTGAGGTTGAAAGCTCGTACACAAAACGTTCAAATAGATCAATAATGTGTCTCACCTTCAGGGATTGATATTGAAGCTAGAATATCCTCTTCACTGAAATTCAGATGAGTTTTGTTCTGTACAGGCATCATTTGATCATCTACTTCACGCATGCTCATGTGACCACGGAAGATGGCGGAAACAGTCAGATATCTTCCGTGATAAAGATCACAGGCAGCCATCGTGTTGTTGGCATCGAACATCTACAAAAACACTTGCTATTCATTGATAGAAATAATAATAAGACTAATAGCACGTCACAAAGGACCAACCGGTTATATGAACACGAGAGGGCGATAAAGAAAACTTTCAATCTTAGCTCAATACAACTTAGCAATTAAATGAATAAGCGGATACAGCTCGCGCTGCAGAACTAAGACTAATAATAAGAATTTTGCTTTTACCTGATGAGTAAAGTCTCCGACAGTAAGTGCATTGCAGGCATAGGCCTCATTAGCAGAAAGAAAAGCGAATCCTGAAAAGAAGAAATGAAGATGAGGGAGTGAGAAGATTGCGCTAGAGAAACGAGTCGTTTTTCAGTCCTGCTAAGCAGTTCCACACAAAACAAAGAGAATATGAAATTCACAAGCTTGCAAATGTTTCTTATTTAACGCATTTTAAAAGTAAGGTGCTTGAGTGAATTTAAGAAACATCAAAAACATGAAATGAAGTTGAAAGAGGAACGAAGAAGAATTCAATCAATGCTTAAAATACAAATACAGTATACCATTTTACATTGTGATGTGCATGATGATGATTTACGGGAATGGTTTTCATACAGTAAGTTTTAGTGAAAACTTAATTTTTGCTGTTTTCTTCATTTTCCTTCTTTTGATGTTGTTATTTTTATGCGTTATTGTCGATCGAATACGTTATGTTTCAGGTTCAGCGGTTGTTAAAACGCCTGAAATGACGTGCGCTGAATCTGAAGACACGCGGACGTGTTCGTGCAACCAGCTCCTGCTTTTGTGAGTTTCTTATACTATTTATATCAAGTTGTCACTGTAGATGAAGAGAGGGCCATTTCTTAAGCCTCTTTCTTCATAGTGACCGCAACCATTCACTCATTTTCTTTAAATCACCACGAGAAATCGATTTTTGACATAGTTAAATGTAATATGCGTCATATAATCTTTCATTCCAATCGTCAATTTGCGTTTAATTAGGGACTCATAGATCCAATCTAGCATTTCATTCTGCGTATACTTTGATTATCGGTTGGATCGTTCTCGTTGAACCAATTTCATTATGTTCTTTTCCAGGACTGCACAACGTTCTGAAAGGACGGTCAACTCCTGGCAGTGGCCGCCAATCGAACATGTTCAACGACGACACCTCACGTATCTTCGTTCTCCAGCACGAGGTTAGTTAAGGCAATAAGCTGGATGAGTATTGATTGCTAATGTTTTGTTCAAAAGGCATGAAAACTCATTTTATTTCCTTCTTTTAGTTTGGTCACTTTTGATCATCACTGTCGTTCTGTTTTGATTTGGAACTGTAGTTCATACCAGTTCATTCTAACTTGCTACTTCTCTAAACTTGTGCGTTCAGGTGTGCGTCTCTTGATGTTCACGACATGAACAACCGGCACAGACGCCCCTCGCTCCCCTCGACGTGGATGCTCAATGTAGTGAGGTTAGTTGATGCACTGAATGCAACACGTTAGGGCCCTGCGATTATCGATTGTGCAAATATCATGCAGATTGGTCTATGCTAATATGCTTGTTTTTTTGTAATTCTCGTTTACTTTCTCATCATCAATTGTTTTAGGTGCGTTCGCCTCTTCCGCCGTGTCTGCTCGCACTTGTTCCACCGCACAGTGAGCCCGTGGACAAGAGTGTGCCCTCCACCACCCGACATCCCTCCCGTCGATGACTTCTGTAGTTGTGAGAATTTAAATTTTTCCTCTGTCAATGTAGATGATACAATTACATAGATGAATACATGATTTTGCAAATTGTTTTCGAGTATTGGTTATAATTATCGATTTTAAGAGTACCATCTCCAAATCTCGCTCGCCTGCCGGACAAGGACTGCTTCATCTCCAGCTGTTCGACGGCGTCTGCACTCCAGTAGTTGAGAAGAAGAAGCTTTCTTTTTTTTTTGTGCATAAAGTCTATGGGGGTGTTGTTGTTCACTACGGTTTCTGGGGAATTCCGTGGTGATGATTTATTCTCGCCGCGGAATTCAGAGAGGGAAGGGTATTTTAACTGTGTCCATCCCCGCGTAGTTTAATGGGCGGAGCCGGAATTACTATAAATAAGCAAATAAAAAAATTTTCGGGACACGGAAGTGGGTATATATGTAGGTCGTTTGATATGAACTTCAATAGGGACCCATGGCCTAGTGGATAAGAGGTCGGACGCTCAATCCGATCGGTTGGTCGGCCTGAGAGTTCGATACCCAGAGGAGGAAAGACAAGGTAAGTACATCCCAATATGAACTGTTATCATTTTTGCTACTTTTCTGTACTGATGACAGTTTCGTATGCGGTTTTTTGTCTTATTGAATTTCGATAAAGATATTTACCGATGCATCATACATTCAAATTGAGGTGATTAATTCAATCAAAATCGACAGAGATATGTAACACAGATCAAAATGCAAACTACACAGAACGTTTTACATGTTTCAGCAGATTAAGGGTCGACTGTGTCACCGCACTTTGGCTTCGATTGCGTAAGTTAGAATGAACTGGTATGAACTACAGTTCCAAATCAAAACAGAACGACAGTGATGATCAAAAGTGACGAAACTAAAAGAAGGAAATAGAATGCGAGTTTTCATGCCTTTTGAACAAAACATTAGCAATCAATACTCATCCAGCTTATTGCCTTAACTAACCTCGTGCTGGAGAACGAAGATACGTGAGGTGTCGTCGTTGAACATGTTCGATTGGCGGCCACTGCCAGGAGTTGACCGTCCTTTCAGAACGTTGTGCAGTCCTGGAAAAGAACATAATGAAATTGGTTCAACGAGAACGATCCAACCGATGGAGTAATCAAAGTATACGCAGAATGAAATGCTAGATTGGATCTATGAGTCACTAATTAAACGCAAATTGACGATCGCAAAGCATTTCATGGTTTTGATGAAGCACCAATACCAAGTTTCCACGATCCCTGTAGAAAAAAATTTGGAAAGAAATAAAAGATTATGAAATTTTGGCCAGTACGTAATGTTACACAATTTGGCACCATCTGACAATTGAAGGTGGTTTTTGATTTGGAGGAAGAATCACGATATAATATAGCCTACTAGAAAATAGTTGCATAGATCTCTTATCAGGTAATCAAGGAAAAGCTTTTGTAGTGTGCATACAATGTTTGCGATTGTATACAGGCAGTAAATAATCCTGCAAACCAAATGCCTCGACGTTTGTTGCATTCTTTCTCTTCTTCATAATCATTTTCATCATATCGGCCGATTTCCACAGTACCCTGTAACTTCAACAATTATGAACTCCTTTTACATCTCACTCGAGCTAGAAAGGATATTACTTTGCTACTGCCATGTCATTTATGTCATCTCAACAATTCTCAATATCATCTCATTCATTTGTCTGCTGAAAGAGGCCCCACCATACCAAACAACTATTCGAAAATATTTGTTGTACATTCAGGTAAATAATTCATAACATGAACCGAAAAAATACTGCAAACTCATTTGAGGTTATCGTTACTTTGAATGATTTTCATCTTGATGTTTTATTCGTACTGTTCCCTTTGTTTCCAGTCTTTGGAGGCTATTGTCAAGGAATTCTGTGCCAATACTCCGTACCCTTTCAGCACTCATACGCAAGTTTAAATCAACACCCAAGCTGTTTTGAAACTCTCCATTCTGACCATACTCTCTCGCTTTCTTTGTCTATGAGAGAGTGTTTCCAGAGCGGAGAGTTTCAAATTAGATTGGGGTGGGGCTTTAAGACTTCAATCCGATTACTGAAATCTTCATTTTAGGCATTCTCGGTTTTGCTGATTGGCCAAATTTCGTTTTCTATAACAATATGTTTCTTCTTTCGACACCAAGCACTCATCCCAAAAACGAGCTTTTTCAAATTGAAAAAAGTATTTGAATCTTCGTTACTTTCAACTTTCCCTATCGTTGCAGACAACATTTGCTTTCGTGCAAATCGTTTTCTTCATATATTTTAGCATTTCGGGATTGATTTTAGCTCTCGGAGATTTCGATACTGCAGGCACAGATCGAAGAATTGATGAGGTAATTGTCAAATGTTCAAAAGACACAGAAAGAACAGAAAAGAGGCGAGAGATCGTGTAAAATGAGGAGACTTTTCTCTGATTTTCTCAAATTTTGACAACTTTTGAACAGCACAAAAATGTCTTTACAATTTGTGTAAGGAAATAAGAAACATTTTCTGTAGTTGCCATATAATCTGACATGGATCAAAGAAAGAGGACTGTATGTCATATACGATCACGATGAACTTCTACCCTTATACTATTCTACGATATTGGTGGGTTATTCTTATCGAGGCGTGATCGATTCCGCAACAAATGATAAATCTGTTCGGAGGTAGCTTATGGCAACCAAAGTTGTACCAGTGTTATCAGTGGAAGTGTACGGTATTGTACTACCGTAGCCGTAAGGAATCGCGAACTGATTTTTCAATCGACGGGTCACGGTATCCAGAAAAATAAAAGTTGGCTCACTGTTGATATAATAGCAAATGGAATTTGGTCTGAGACCATCATGAATTTTTCGACCTCGGCCATTCTCAACCATGACTTTGGAAAATGCAGGACTGTATTATTTCGGGGGGGGGGGGGGGGGGGGGGGGGGGTGGGGGGCGCCCGTTTCGGCAACGGATCATAAAACGGTTGGGAGATGGCATATGGCAATAAAAGTTGTGTCAATGTTATCAGTAGGAGTGTACGGTATTGTGTTACCGGAACCGTCTTGAATCGCGAACTGATTTTTTCCAGTCGACACATGATACATCATGGTTGAAAATGGCCAAAGTCGAAAAATTCATGATGGCCCGAGATAAAATACTAGTTGCCATTACATCAATAGTGAGCCAACTTTTATCTTTCTGGATACCATAACCCGAACTACCGTAATCTAGCTACCGTACACTACAATATTATAGCGAAATTCACGGCAAATCCCGGTTCGATTACGGTAGTTCGGATTAATGCATCCATAAAGATAAAAGTTGGCTCACTAGTGATATAATGGTAACTAGTATTTGGTCTGGGAGCATCATTAATTTTTCGACTTCAGCCATTTTCAACCATGAACCCCGGGTCATGGGTCAACTGAAAAAAATCAGTTCGCGATTCAAGACGGTTACGGTAGCACAATACCGTACACTCCTACTGATAACAATGATACAACTTTTGTTGCCATAGGCCATATCCCAACCGTTTTGTGATTCGTTGCCGAAACGGGCTCCCCCATAATTGCGTCCCATAAGCAACGTTACCTTTCGTGCCTACGCCGTAACCTCCGCCGTAAAGACGGAGACGCGGCGGAGGGGGTTACGGTGTAGGCACGTAAGGCAAATGTAACGATGCAATAGATACTATTTCAACAGATTGCTTCTTTGAGCTTGTTTATGGCGATTTTTCTTCTACAACATATCACGTATACATTGCGCCATGAGGTACGTTTTTCATTGCTAAGAATGTATCACGCAGTTTCTGCAAGAAGGGAAGGATATTTTAAATGTGTCCTTCCCCGCGCAGTTGGCACAAAAAGGCACAAAACGTTCAGAATGGTTTCAGCTCGCCTTTTGCACGCTCAATATCATATCAATTGGTGGTTCTCACTATTTACCACAAATTTATAGTATCGCTGGACTCGGTTGTTCCAAAACAAACCAAAACAAATTCGGGTTTTAAAATGCTCTTCTGTCCTTCGCCTAGTCCATTTTATATTACACAGATTACTTGATTCGATGTACAAAATATGGACCAGACATTTTATCAGTATCTAGATTACATTCCCGATATTACATAGACCGAACTAACATGATTTCAAAGGTATAAAAGTATACATCTCTTTAAGACTTCACTATCTCTTCGATCTGCCAGAATGAAGACTCAAGCTCTCATCGTACTACTCATGCAGGCAGGTATCTCTGGTATTTTCAAACTAGCAGTTTACTTATCATTCCCACTAAACGTAAGTTTACTAGAAGTGGTGTATAATACGGTAATGCATTTCGTCAAATGTTCTTTCACTTGTAGTAAATTACCAGTAAACTGTTAGTCTGTGACGTAACGTAAGTAAACTACTAGTTTGGAAATACCAGAGTACTCCTGTATTGTGGTGTTACATTTGCGAGACAGATACGTGTCCGTCAACTTAAATTTTGGGAGTGTGTTGGGTCTCGAGTGGAAAACTCTGCCCGGTCATAAACTTACTGTGAAAAGTTACGGTAGTCACCCATTATTGATCGACGGTGACGGTAACGTCTTACCATATTCCAATTGTTAGTCAGGGTTTTCCACTCGAGACCCAGCTCTCTCCGAAATTGAAGTTAACGGACACGTATCCCTCTCGCAAATGTAACACCGCATGTTGACCGTATAAAATACACTTGCTTATTTGGTACGAGAGTAGCCAGCCACAGCCACAATGCGTTTCTATGTTCAGAGACTGAAACCAAGCGAGATAGCACGTAGATCAGCGAGAGTGCGAGGAGGGAAGGGAGGGAAAGGGGATTGATCGATAGAATGCTTAATCAACATGCTTCATTTTATTTCCAGTTAGCCTTCCAATTCTTTTCCTTCTTATTCCATCGTGGATCATGGCTTTCGGCATCGCTACTGCAACTGTCCCATTCGGTTTGTGTGAAATTTCTGTTGTTGTATATGTCAATCAAAATTACTCAGAGATATGTCTTGCTTCGTATTATTGTGTGCTCCTGCACTCAATGGTTCACAATGTTGCACTACTATCAATTACTCCAAATTATCGGAAATTAATTTATCAATTTTTTATGAGGATCTTCAAGCGAGAGATGGTGCGTTGAAATTGCAGGATTGGCAGGATTCATTGTATATATTTCAGATAGTGAAGAAGGAATCTTCAATAGCTTTTACTGTTTTAGCACCGCGCAAACTGACTTGATACTACCGTATTCAGTTCATAATATATCGTTTTCGTTGTAAATATTTCAGAATGTAAACAATATCATAAATATTGCACAGGTCGAGTTTTGTACATGCGTTTATCATCGAGATTATCATTTCCATTCAAGTTGACGTCCGAATTTAAAACGAAATAATAAAAAAAGCACGAAATTAATCCGTTCAACTGTCATATTGCGATATTCATATTATCGTTTCATAATCATTTACAATTGCAAAAGGCGGTGGTTGGCATTTATGAAAAAGCGAGAATATGATTCATCCGGCTGAATATACACTAGAAGTGAATGAAATAGAAGGGATGAAAGAATGGATTCAGTAAATATGAAGTCGATATTGATACTTCCTCTCTACTTCCTTCTTCCTCATCTTTGTTATGCTTTTTATCCTCAAAATCTTCCATCACTATCATCATTATCATCGACCTCAATTGATGCTTACAATAAGATTGTAAGCGATAATTCACTAACTCGAGCACAGATGGAAGCTCAGATGAAAACATGGGCCAAGGCCAATGGAGTCGAGGTATATCATTCATTATACATTTATTGTTATTAAAGGGAGACCCCAAGCTAATTTGAAACTCTCCGCTCTGGCCACACTCTCTCGTTTTCTTCGTTTGAGAGAGTATTGTCCATGCTGAAAGTAAAATTAGCTTGGGTGTCCATTCAATTGTTGCTAATGATATTAGGTTATCCTGATAACGTTTCATTATTTTGGTCCATATCTGGATAATTCAGGCGAAGATATTCGTAGATTTCGCGTATTCCCACATTAAAACAACTATTAGAAAGTCATCTTAATATCTTTGACCTACCTCAACCATTGCAACCACTGTCAAATCGCAATTATTTCAACTGCAGTCACGCCATAGATGAATTATTAATTATTATTATTACTGTTCTTGTGAAGATAATTGAATTTAATTTCAGTCTGTTATCAATGATCTGATAACATCTCGTGCCAATCTATTGAAGGGAGTATTAGACACAGCTACTAAAGATGCTCAAGCGCTTCCTGCTCTAATCAATAAAATCTATGGAATTGCTAATAGTAATTCATTGACGGGAACTCAAATTGAAACACAGGTAATACAAAGGTTAGAATAAGGAAGCTACCAAAAATCAAAATGTCAAATTTGCTAACTTACTTTTTCACCTCTCGCACTCTCTCGTCTGGCAGAGACAAAATGGAAACAAATGAGAGAGCGTGCAAAAGTGAGAGTGCAAATTTGTCATTTGATTTTTGTCAACCTTCCTATTCTAACCTTGCTCATATGTATATGATATGCCTTTATACATTAATCCATTAAAGATTCGAACTCTTCTCAATTCTGTATCAAACGGACAGAAGAACATGGCAGTCATTGCGTTTGGAATAAATTTAGACGATAATACTGCTACGACTAGTGGATTTGGAAACAATAATGGAGGCTTCGGATCAAACAACGGAGGATTTGGTTCCGACAATGGAGGATTCGGTTCAAACCCCGGAGGATTTGGTTCCGACAATGGAGGCTTTGGATCAAACCCCGGAGGATTTGGTTCCGAGAATGGAGGATTCGGTTCAAACCCCGGAGGATTCGGTTCCGACAATGGAGGATTCGGTTCAAACCCCGGAGGATTTGGTTCCGACAATGGAGGATTCGGTTCAAACCCCGGAGGATTTGGTTCCGACAATGGAGGCTTTGGATCAAACCCCGGAGGATTTGGTTCCGACAATGGAGGTTTCGGTTCAAACCCCGGAGGATTCGGTTCCGACAATGGAGGTTTCGGTTCAAACCCCGGAGGATTCGGTTCCGACAATGGAGGTTTCGGTTCAAACCCCGGAGGATTTAGTTCTGGTAATGGAGGTTTTGGAAAGAAGAAAAGACAAATAAATGTGCGTATTCGTGATTGATTGACTGCATTGATGTAAGATCCGGTCAAGTAAAACTTTTCTTGATATTTTATTATTCCACACAATCTATTCGCATTCGAACATTTTCGAAATACTTGATGAAGCACCCTTGTATAATACGATAAATAAATTTTAAAAAGTTCCTCAAATCGTGTGTTTGTCTGTGAAATATGACATTGCAAAATTCGCATTGCAGCACATACAGAGTGAATTCAAAAATAACTTTTCATTGCAACTTCTTTAGTATGGATGTGAAAAGCGTCTGGCACAAAACACATTGTCAATTTTTTTCATAAAATCAAAAATGATAAGAACATGATAAAAGATTGGTATCAAATTGTAAGTTTTCAAATTTCCAAATGAGAAATAATAATAATTGTATATTTACTATCGATTGATTCAAGTTCAATAAATTCAATATGGCCAATTATGGAGGAAACGATTATCAATCATAGTCTCGATCTCATGCGGATTGCAAATAGCAATATTGACTCTATAGATTGACTTTATAATTATAAAGTCAATAACAAAGGAAATAGAAAAAAACAGGATTTACTTTATTTCTTAATATATTTTAACTTTTTGGCACCGGTCCCTTCATTTCGCACAATATTTCTCTACTCTCTGTCAACTTTAAGATAGTTCATATCATTTTCATCTATTTAGTTGCTTTATGTCACAATCAACTCTGCTTGACAGAACAAATGGGAAAATATCGGCTTCACACCTTATCCTTATCTCCAACTTCTTGTAATATCTCCTAATCGTTGGAATGCACGGCCAGCTGTTAAAAAATATTAATATCATTATTTCCTCATTCTTTGCGTTTGTCTCGGTTGTAAGCGGTTCATCTCTCATTGGTCTGCGCTTTTCTCTCAGAGAATAAACATCAACAACATAAAAGGATCCTTTCCTAGAAGATGAATGATCCCAAAACGTTTGCCTCAAACGTGACGTCACAAGCGTTTTGGCAAAACCGTTGTGACTTCACGTTTGCCGGCAAACGGTTTGCTTCATGGATACGGCATTTTGATTATTCCATCGATGTCCTTGACTATTACATGATATCGATATAATTTGCACACCAGATATAATAACACTAATAGTGGAAGGGTCAGATGAAGGAATCATCCGAGATCCATGACCAAAACACAAAAGAACCAAAGTACAAACCTATGCTCCCTTTCCCTCTACCTCTCCCTCTCCTTCTAGATTCACACCTGCACTATGGTCACTGGGTTACGGTAGGTTTGCTAGTTTACTCCTTGACTTTAGAGGGACTACGCTGTCAGTCAACGACAGGCAACTACGAGAATGACAGTGTGGCTGGAGAGACATTATTTGTTGAATCGTCTGTCTCTCCCTCTCCATCTAGGTACCTCTACCTCTCCCAATATCTCTACCTCTCCTTCTCCCTCTTAGTTGTTCAGTCTCTCTATCTCTATTTTTCACTCACCGCTCATGAGCACCTCATTTCAGCAGAATTATTATTGATTGGGTTAGTACAACAGAGTACATGATCATGCATTCATTCGTCGTTCATTTCACGATAAAACTCACAACAGCATGGTCGTCTCAATCTTCTCAAACAAGATTGTACTTGTTTCGGTCCCCATTCTGACTGCACTCGTCATATATATGAACTGGGAGTCCATCACTCAATTGGTAAGTTATCACGAATACTAGCTAACAATTTTGATTTACCAAAATCTTATTTTATGAGTACATTTGCATTTCTATTTTAATTAATGTGGTCTGCAAAAGTCACGAAAAAACTAGGCGAGAGAAAAGTGAATTTCGTTTTGAGAGAGAGTCCAAGCGAGATAGTACGTAGACCAGAGAGAGAGAGAACGTGGGAGGGAAGGGATGTGACAAGGTTGATCAATAGAATATTCCTGCGTTTAGCAGCTAGTAGTAAGGCAGTTTCATAAGTTCATTTTATACGTACAATATGTATAATTCATTCTTATTGCAGACTTCTAATACTGACAAGAAAAGTTGTGAAACTGATGATGACCATGAACAAGGCAACAATATGACCGTTGAAAAGCCGATGTTAGAGGAGGACGATCTCGGGTCTTACGTGAGTTATTTCCTTTAAAGTAGCACGCATCCCCAGCGTAAATTAACTCTCCTCGCTAGTTATTCTATTTCTCTCTCTCTCTCTGATTAGTGTTGGTCCAGAGCGTAGAGTTCATAAATATCTTGGGGATAGCCTTTAAAGTGCGGGGGGCGATCGATTTCACAACGATCGATTTCACAACGGATCATAAATCGTTTGGGGGGTGGCGTATAGCAACCAAAGTTGCATCGTTGTTATTAGTGGGAGTATACGGTATTGTGCTACAGTAACCGTCAGGAATCGCGAACTGACTTTTTTCAGTTGACCCATGACCCGGGGTTCATGGTGGAAAATGGCCGAAGTCGAAAAATTCATGATACTCCGATACCAAATACAAGTTGCCAGTATATCAATAACGAGCCAACTTTTATCTTTCTGGATACCGTAACCCGTACTACCGTAATCAAACAGGGATTTCCCGTGAATTTCGCTATAATATTGTAGGGTACGGTAGCTAGATTACGGTAGTTCGGGTTACGGTATCCATAAAGAGAAAAGTTGGCTCACTATTGATATAATGGCAACTAGTATTTGATCGCGGGCCATCATGAATTTTTCGACTTCGGCCATTTTCAACCATGAACCCCGGGTCATGGGTCAACTGAAAAAAGTCAGTTCGCGATTCCTGACGGTTACGGTAGCACAATACCGTATACTCCCACTAATAACAACGATGCAACTTTGGTTGCTATGCGCCACCCTCCAACCGATTTATGATCCGTTGTGAAATCGATCGTTGTGAAATCGATCGCCCCCCTAAAGTGCTTCCCCAAGCTAATTTTATACTCTACGCTCTGGCCATGATCTCTCGCTTTCTTCGTCTACGAGTGAGTATTGCCCATGAGGAAAGTTAAATTAGTTTGGGGTGTGACTTGATTTGATGCACGGAACTAAATTTATCATACTAAATGCAAAAATCAATAGTTTCTCCTCCATTATTGCTCTATGATCTTTGATCTTTAATCTTTTCAGGAGGACTAATTGACTGACCGAGTTTCTGATTCTGACTAACCGACCAACTGACACACTGACTCGAACTGAATATACTTGACGGCCTCGGACTACTAACTATCTCGATCTTCTGATTACTGACTATCTACTAACGATCAACTGACTGACTGACCACCTACGAATTGACTGATTACTAACAAGCTCTACTAACTACCGTCCCCCACCCTCACTAACTCAAAAAAAAGAAAAAAAAAGAAAAAAGAAAAGAAAAAAGAAAAAAAAAGAAAAAGAAAAGATAAGAAAAAGAAAAATAAAAAGAAAAAAAAGAAAGAAAAATCGATAAAATAATTGAAAAGCCCTTGATTTGGTTTACATTGCAATATTGATTGTAAGCTTCGTATAGGAATGCTAATACGATAGCACAAAAGGGCTGGGGTTTTTTGTTCGGTATTTTTGTCTGTTTTTTTAGAGATTTTTTGAACATTTAAAGGGAGCGTTACCTCTCTCAATGGTATCTTCATTGTTCACACTATTTCTCTGTTCTCTAACAACGAGAGAGCATTGCGCGTCGAAGAGACCATTGAGAGAGGTTACGCTCCCTTTAAATTCTGTTTGGATTTCAATTTGCAATAGCTAAAGTAGTTTACAGTACTTTGCCGAGGTTCGATAAACCAGACAAGAAAGGTCCTTCGAATTTCCATCAGCTTTGAAATTGTGGAACTGTCTGCACAGCGTTTCTCTAGCACAGGGAGAGAGCGCGTTTGAAAATATGACAAGATGCCAGAAATATTACGGTATGACTGGATCATGGTGTACTCTCATCGTCTGTGCTCTCTCAATTTTCCGTGCTCTCTCTCTCTATCTCGCTCTACCTTTCTCTGCTCTCGAAACGCTGTGCGTCTGGTCCAAACACATCGTCTACCGTACTCATTAACGCCATTGTACCACCACGTCCAGTCCCTCTAAAGCGATCTACCTAGACCAAGACCGATCGATATTTCCAAGATGCACTCACCTACAAATCACTCTCACCCCGTACAGTAATAGGGATGTCAAACGTATTTACATTCTATGTAGTTTGATCTGTTCCGCATATCGATTTTGGTTGAATTAGTCACACTTTGAATATGTTGTCAAAAACGTCAGTTCGCGATTACATAATGGAACTTACCTCAAACCACGTATTAAGGATATCAGAAAGAGGTGGAAAAACAGCAAAAGCAATTTATCTTTGGATGTATTTGCCCTCCTCTGGGAATCGAGCTTTCAAGCCAAGCAACCGATCGGATTGAGTGTCCGACCCCTTATCCACTAGGCCATGGGTCCCTATTGATGTTCATATCAAACGATCTACATATACCCACTTCCGTGTTCCGAAAAATTTTTCTCATTTGCTTACTTGTAGTGATTCCGGCTCCGCCCATTAAACTACGCGGGGATGGACACAGTTAAAACAACCTTCGCTCTCTAGATTCCGCGGCGAGAAAAATCCTCACCGCGAAATTCCCCAGAAACCGTAGCGAACAACAACACCCCCATAGACTTTATGCACAAAAAACATGAAAGCTTCTTCTCAGCGGACGATGGAGCGCAGACGACGTCGAACGGCTCGAGAAGAAGCAGTAGTTGTCCTTGCGCGGCCGGCGAGACTCGGAGCATCTTAACATCGATAATTAAATTAATGATATTAATAGTTGTACAAGTATAGGCATCACAATTCCACAAAGGAAAAATTAAACACTCACCCAATCCGTTCGCATCAAATGCCAGCTACAGTAGTCATCAACGGAAGGAGTGTCCGGTGGTGAAAGACGCACGCTTGTCCACACAGGTCCACTTTGCGGGTGCACGAAGAGCGAGCAGAATCGGCGGAGAAGGCGAGCGCATCTGAAACAATAGATGATTAGAAAGCAAATGAGTATTACAACCATAGGTCGAAAAGTATATTACAAAGTACCAAGCCTGACCGCATTTTGAACCAAATTTGCAAAAAATAGGAAATCCTGACCGCATTTTTGAAAACCGATAACATAACTATTCGACTTATGATTGCAACCCCAACAGGCAAAATTTCATAGAATATGTCTACATCAGATTTGCAAAATCGATAATCATAGGTGTGCTCTAACGTCTTGCATCCATTGCCATTGCATCAACAAACCTTCATTGAGCAGCCAGATCGGAGAAGGCGCGAGGGGCGTCAGTACCGGTAGATCGGAGAAGGCGCGAGGGACGTCAGTGCCGGTAGATCGGAGAAGGCGCGAGGGACGTCAGTGCCGGTAGATCGGAGAAGACGCGAGGGGCGTCCGTGACGGTCGTTCACGTGGTGAACACCCAAATGATGACGGAAGACGCCGCACACCTGAACACACGAAAGTTTAGAGAAGAAACAAGTTAGTTAGCGGTATGTACTTACACACTACCAATCAAAATTGAACGACGGTTGACGTGATACTCAAACAATTACACGAAATAAAAAGAAAGAAAGAGGATTTGTTATTTTGTTCAAGAGGAAAGAAAGAGGAGAAAGAAGTTTCCCCGCCTTTTACAAAATTTCGAACAAAACATTGGCAATCAATAATCATCTAAGTTATTGTATCAACGAACCATGTGAGGAGTCGTCGTTGCGTAGAGTAGTGATGGCTACTGCCCGAGTTGGAAGAGTAGATAGTCGAGTCCGACGATCGCTGAAAAGAACAAAATGAAAGGGTGAAAATGCTTGGTGCAACCGAAGGAGTAATGAAAGGACAAGTAGAATGAAATGCTTGATTAGATCTATGAGTAATTAAAAATGGAAATGGGAGATTTGTATAAAAGATTCGAGATGTATCACGCATATTTCATAAAACGCCGAAAATCGCTTTCTCGAGGTAATATCAAGAAAATGAATGAAAGGTTGCTCTCACTGTGAAGTACTTATGAAACGATTCTCCCTTCAACTAGTGTGAAAACTTGTATAAAACTATGAATATCAAAAGAACCTCAACAAACAATAAAAAACTCACAAAGGCAGGTGCGGGTTGTACGAGCACGTCTGGGCGCCATCAGATTCGTCTAATCGTCATCACACCTGAAACATAACGTAATCAATCGATAATCACGCATATAAACAGCAACATACAACATCGGAAAAAGAAAAAGTCACCCAAAAAAAGTTTACACTAACTCTGTATGAAAACCATTCCCGCAAAATCATTATCATGCACATCACAATTTAAATGGTATACTGTATTCGAATTTACCCCATTGATTGAAATCTGTTTCATTCCTGTTTCGACATCTTTTCATATTTTAATGTTTTTTTAAAGTGCTGCCGTTGTTTATAATGTCACTATTTCCATTTATTTTGTGAAATTGACCCCCAGAACAGTCCCACACTGAATTTTATTGCGAAATATTTATGTTCTTAGTTGGTTAAGGTAGTTTCTTTGTAAGCCTTCATTTACTCTCTATTTTGACGTTTTCGGTTCACTTTTCTGTAACGTATTCTCATAATATTGTGTGAGCGATGCGAACGCAATTCATTCCAAACCTAGCCTTGATTTGCTCTATGTCTCCTCACGACCAGTTCGTGGTTGCTGTGACAAAAAGAGGTCTCACCACCTCCGCTCAAGCATTCTTATCATCATGATTCGAATCTCTTTGAACTCGCCGGTAGTGTATCTTCCCATCCTAACATGCATTTCAGTGAATGGAAAACCATCCAATTAGATGTTTGTGAGTAACGATCGTCTTTGATGGCGCATTCGGAGAGAGACGCAGAGAGTCCTTTCATCTTCCCCGCTTCCCCTTACTTCTTGTCTTGTCCGGATCCTACCGCTCTACAGCGGACCAGTGCTCGCTTTATGAGCAATCCTAAGTGCGCACAGGCGTTTAATTGCATCGTTACACGGTATTCGCACTGCTCCAATGGTCACAACGACCACAATAACTCCCATTTATAATTTGACGATTTGACTTTCAAAAGAGAATTTCTTGATAGACAGACAGACAACTTTTTGCCTATTGTTTGGTGAAAGTGAAAAGGGACAAATCTATTATTGCTTTGTACTTATCATAGATGATATAGATTAAAGATGTGATCATGATCATGACCACTTTCAATAAAAACTACCGAAAGACGGGTGTCTTCACCAAGGAAATTGTTTACCGTCGGTGCGACCCTTATAGTTTGCACCGACCACTCGAACGATTTGGAAGGGTTACTCGGTATCTTCTGACTCTATTTCTGATAGATCCGAAGAGTGGATAATAACCGATCTATTTTAAGTGCTCCATTTCACGACATTGGTACTGCTCGACTGGTCTGACAACCACAAAAAAACTATTCGACTCCTGTTCAGTTGTGAGAGCAATTCGGGTACATTCAACCTGATTGAAATCGAAATGAGTTATCCTCCGATATTTTCTTATCATATACCCCTTCCCATACGTGGGCGGCAGTGTCGCTAGCAGCAAGAACCCACCCGATTTTGGTCAAAAATAAAAACGAGTTAGCCAAAATTCACTCGATCATGAAATTTCCATCGGCAAAGCTTGCCCACGTATGCATTTCCCCACAGCGTTTCTTTGCCAACAAACGAAAAACCACTAAGTAGAATTATTATTTATGAATTTCATTTTTTCTGTGAATTTACGCTAAGAAACAATAGTATGATTGTTGTTGATGAAATTGTTGAACTCGACCTATAGCTGCACATATCTCACACACGAGGTTTCTCTCGCTTTCGCAATATACTGCGCGTAAAGAGAGATGGAGAGCGAGAAAGATAGATGCCAGGGATATTCTTCATTGTCCAGTCACCCTCAAGATTTACGAGCATCTAATTTCTCACTCGCACCACCCATCATTACGCAAGCTCTAGCCGCCGGCGTCCGCGTCGCGGCTGTGCTGCGTCCGATTCAAATCCCCCGCGCGCGCCTCGGTCGTCGGCAACTTGAAAGGGAGCGGTGCTGTCTTTTGCGTGTCCCCTTTCTCATCTCAACTCTCACTCTCACTCTCCCATGTTTCGTTTTATTGAAGTGACACTCTCCCATTCCTCTGTGTCTCTCTTCACTTTGTCTTGTCTCTTGTCCCTGTGCTTCTCTGCACTCTCTCCTTTCCCATTGTCTCTACGCGTGCCCGCTCCTCCCCTCGTTATCCCTAAATGAGAACTGAACAATCAACATCGTACCACACAACCATGATGATCGCCGTCCGGAACGCGCTTCTCGACCGGAGGTAAGACCGTCAATCAGCAAACGTCGTCTCACCATCCGGGTTACGGTAACACCACACCACCTAGTTTGCGTACAGTACGACACCTGTATTATCTTAATCTGGCTGTTATCAGTGGATGAACTTTCCCATGCCCGACTTAGCCATTATCATTCCAATTGATAGAATTGATAGAGATGATGAGAAAGTGCGAGAGAGTGAGAGAAACGAGAGAGTGCGAGAGAATCATAGGGGTGAATTACAACTTGCGAGTCTCTATCTCTTTCTTTACCGCACACACTCTAGTCTTTCTTCTTCATGTCCTCTTCTTCTTCTTTAGCTCCTTCTGCTTTTCTTTCCATATGTCTTCCACCCCTCACTCCCTTTCGCACTCTCTCTAACCATCGCTCTGCCTCTCTATTCCTTTCATCCTCCTCCTCCTCTCCCTATCTCTTCTCAGCCCCTTCACTCACTCACACCCGATTGATCGCCGCTTCGCGCTTTTTCATGATTTAATCGTTCCGTGCCCGGTTTCATACATTGCCATACCCTCGCAGTGCGAGGATTGACCCACTCTCTATATAAGGCCCATTTTAGGCCACTTTATAAAAAAAATGAAGCTAAAAATGACGATTTGCAAGCAAAAATAACGATTTTTGTGAATCAACCCACACTATTTCGAGAATTGGCCCACTACATAAAAATAAACTGCGAGGGTACCGAAAATGTATGTTTGCAGAATGTCGGACGGCTGGGCGTCCAGCGTCGGCGCGTCCACAAGCGCCAGTGGCCCGCCAGGAGCGAGTTTTGCCCGCCGATTGGAGGATGTACTGCAGGTATGCGGATCAGTGTTTAGATTTGAAGAACTGCTTGTTATAAACATGCAAAAGTGTATGGCTGCTGGCTATTTTAGTTTCAAAATATTGATCAGCAAATTGAGCGTTTTGACCCAAAGAATAAGCGAAACAGTAAAATAGACTTTAGCAACCACTTCAATTAGTTAGCTCGTAACTTGGTTATCGATTACTTGCTTGAATGCTCGTTTTAAACAAAATATTCCGTAACCATGATATCTTATGTGGTGTTAATTTCTTGTAAATGGAATTGGAAATTGTAAAAAGGGTGTTAATTTTGTCCACTTGTAAATAGTATTGTAAAAAGCAAATATCTCGGTTCTCTGACTAGTTAGAGACTTGAAACTTGGTTTTTATGTTAGAAACCACTAAAAAAGCTTATAAACGAAGTTTCAAGTCTCTAACTCAACAAAGAGCGGAGATATTTGCTTTTTACAAGAATGTTCGAGTTTTTCCTGAAAAATCTTGTAAAAAGGAAATATCTCAGTTCTTATTAGAGCTAGAGACTTGAAACTTCGTTTATATGCTTTTTTCGTGGTTTCTAACCTAAAACACCAAGTTTCAAGTCTCTAACTAGTCAGAGAACCGAGATATTTGCTTTTTACAATGCTATTTACAAGTGGACAAAATTAACACCCTTTTTACAATTTCCAATTCCATTTACAAGAAATTAACACCACATTATGAACATATATGTGATGGAATATGTAAATTAAATAAATACCATGTAGGATCGATCGGCTCTGGATGCGTTCAAGGCCTGGATGGACTCCAACGCATCCTCTCATGTGAGTTATTGATTGATTCTATTGACTTTAAAATTATGGAACTAATGAAAATTCTTACTGTTTTTTTATTTATTTGATACACATAAGACTTTATCATGTCACCTAGATTCATTAAACATAAGTATTTTGAAGTGGTATCTATTACGTGCATGAAACCGGAATCTAGTAGGTTGAGTATGATTGAGTGATACATCGGGTTTTATCTTTAATATTTTACAATATTAGATGAATAATAAAATAGATAACAAAAGTACAAGCGTGAATGGTTGTAACTGTATCATGCCTTTGTTTTTTTTGTCAAAGTAACAATGTACTGTAAGAAAAGTACAAACTAGAGCAAAGGCTGTAGGGGTGTGATTGACTAGAGTGACAACTTGCACGTATGAGGCTATGTCGAGTACCTCTATTGATTAGATCATGATTAGGGTGGCGATTGACTCACTGTTTTTGATTAGATCATGGTTTAGGTACTTTTTTCACACGGAAAAGTAGATTTGATATGAGCTTTTACTCTTATTTTTAATAATAATAATAATAATAATAATGTTAATAATAATCACGTTCCAATCAATCAATTATCACTGACTTAGCAGTGATCTCCCACATGACTTATTGTGCCTTGGCTAACGGAATTTACCTTTACATTTCCTTTAATAAATATAAAATAATTTCACCCATATTGCCCTCCTGCGTCACGATGACCCAATTTCCATGCCTCTTCTTTTTTTCCTCTACTCCTGTCTCAGTGTGTGCGTAGTGGCCAGAGTAAGTGTGGTTCTCTACACTTGAGTGATTGATTTGTGCCTTCCTACCCCCTCTTTTTTATCCCTTACCCGTCTGCCTTTTTACTTACCCTTTATCCCACTCCCCTTATCCATTCTGTCTTTATATGTTCTTTCCCCCTTCTTTTTTCCCTCTTTTTAGTCGTTCTATCTCTCCCTCTCTCCCTCTTACTCTCTACAATGATTCGTCACCAAGATGCCCACCTTTGTTTCCCTCTTTACTCCTGATTACACGCCCGTTAAAGGGCATACATACTCCACCTTTTCAAATTTTGAAACACTCTGACCGCACTCTCTCGCTTGTACAGACTGCGAGAGTATATGGTCAGAGCGGAGATGGTTTCTTTCTAGTCTGAACTCTCATTGCGTTCTGCTTTCATGTCTTTTTGTATGGTCTAAAGATGTCTCCCACTCTCTTGGTCGGTGTCTTTTTTTTTTCTAATTCTGTCTATCATCTTTATCTCTGCTCTCTCTCTCTCTGCTCTCTCTCTCTCTCTCGCTCTCTCTCTCTCTCTCTCTCTCTCTCTCTCTTTCTCCCTCTCTCCCTCTCTCCCTCTCCCTCTCCTTTTCCTTCTCCCTCTGTCTCCTCTTTGATCTGAATGTCTGATCGCTCCCCCGAGGGTACGGAGGGTGATAGAGAACACGAAGTGACAGTTGAGAGAGATAGAGGGGAGATGAAGAGGGATGAATATGGATGACAAGGAAGAGTACAAATGATGATGAGGTTGCGTATGAGATGGAGAGGAGAGGGGAATAGATCATATAAGGCAATGAACTAATACAGTAAGAATTAATGAAAATATAAGAAGACATTTTGAGAAGAACACAATGATGGAAAGAGTCTATAGGGAATATGTCGAAAAAAAGCATATAGTTGAATTAGATAGTGTTAAATGTTTAAAAAAATCAAATTAAAAAAAATGTCAAAAAAATGTCAATTTTGGTAGCTTCTTGCTGATTCCTAGTCTTACACAGTATAGTAGTTGGTAATTGTCATGAGGACGGCAATTGTACGAATATTGTTCAACATTTTAATAATAATACTAATACAGTAATATTTATTCGCTTACAATGAACGCTGTACGTAATGGAACGAGTAAATTGAGTTAATCTCCAATGATATTTTTCATGAATAGATCAGCAATTCGATCGATAGTTTTGATATAGTCAACTTCTCTGTATTCTCCCCTCATACAGCCACACCATCTCCACTAATCGATAATCTTGATCACCCAATCAATCAATAACTATTCGAATCAATCAATATTCGATCTTCATACAGTATCCTGAAACACCCTTGCGGGGTACGATAAATAAATAAATAAATCCTCCTTTCAGCCGCTCGATCTCCACTTCGCCATCATTGCCCACGCCACGATGTGCGCCCAGTCGAATCCGCAAGCGAACGAACTGGCGAGGAAGATCTACTCTAGGGTGAGGATTGATCTTTGATCTTTGATCTTTTGAAAGATTGATCTTTGATCTTTTGAAAGATTGATCTTTGATCTCTAGATTACGAATCCGTTTCAGTACATCTCCCTACGAACGGGCTACTGCTCGTTCATTCCCTCTCGCGTGCGGCAAGAGGTGGGTTCTTTGAACTTTTTGATCTTTGATCTTTGATCTTTGATTTCTCTACTATCATGAGTTGTTGTTTAATCTATGATAGCTCTGTTCTCTTGTTTGGTTTGATTATTGAACTATAATTTTACTCAAATTGTAGTGTGGTCTTTGATTTCTGCCTTTTCTATGATTGTAGTTTGATCTTTGATCTTTCTTTAGGTAGGCACGCGCGTGAAGTCCCTTCCTCCCGGTCAGAGTGACGCTCGCGTCTTTGACACCGTACGCCCGTATCTCGATGGGTATCTGCGGCGACAACACGACGAGTGAGTCGACGATTGCTAATGTATCAAATTTTGTCAATAAAAGATCTACAACAATGAATTCGATGAGAAAATAAGTTGACTAATCGAATTCTCCATATGCGAAAAAACATTATGCCACTATTGTGGATGGAACACGCTGTTCATTTGAAAAAAATCTTCTTTTATCTGTCGTACTACTTAAAAGCCCGGTGTTGAGTATACGTTTACAAATCGCTCAAATCCTAACGTTTTCGTGTAGTGGTGCATCTAGTTCGACGATTCCCAAATCTGCTTCAGATTCGTTCACTCGGACGAGTTTGTGGATCTGTTCAATCGTACGATGGCCGAGGATGGCGGAGGTTGTGGTGTTTCGGGAACGTCGACGAGTTACGGTAGCGGCCACACCACGAGGACGGAGAGGAGCAGTAGTACGCACGGCAGCAAGAGTAGATCGGTTAGTGGGGGGGGGGGGGGGATTTCTTTTATTTTCATTTCGTTGAATAAGTCGCGTATATTTTGAACCGGGTGAATTGTCGTTTCATCCAGTAATGTTGGAACAAAGAATTTTATGAATTTTGGTGTTTGGTTGTAATCCATACTAAAACAAGAAAAATATAATGTTTATTCGCGAGTTATTGATCCGCATTTTCGTTGATTGATTAATTATTCATTTATTCCGTAAAAATATATATGAGCGGATTTGAGGCTTGCATACATTTCCTTCAGTTGTGTTCCTTTACATTCAATTGCTGATACGGTAGTACCGCAGTCCTGATCAGCACCGAATCGACTTTTGCTGAAACGGTTTTACCGTAACCTCGAACATTACCATAATTACCGTATCCATTGCAGTCCCGTCACTCTGGTTCGTCCTCGGGCACAACCATGATCGTTCGACCTCACCATCCTCCGTCGTCTTCCAATCACTTTGCTCCGCCCCCTTTGATGACGTCATCAGCCCACGCTGATCTACTACCATCTACCAGACAGAGCGGAGGTATTGTGATCTTTGATCTTTGATCCTTTCAAACTTGATCTTTGATCTTTGATCTCTGTATTCTTTCAGGACCTTCGCTCACAGCACACACGCTAATGATGTCACAACGTGACCGCGAGCACACTCTGGGAGAGAGGTAAGGGGACTGATCTTTGATCTCTAGATTCTAAAGTTTAGACAGAATTGGTTTTGGTGGTACTGTTCTCATTATGCGTAATAGCTGGCACATGCATATAGCAGTATCTCGAGACTAGGAATATATACATATCCCGGAATACCGTACTGCCTGAAATGATAAATCGATTGATTGATTGAATACCGTATAGCTGCGTTTCTTCTGCTAACAAGATCGTTTACTGTATAGTTTCTTCTCTCTGTGTATGCTGTCTGCGATTGAAAACTCGCTTTTCAATCAGGGATGGGCAGAGTCAGTGATAGTCCATCAATATCCCAGACCCTTCAAATGCGTGTGGGTACCCGATTTTGAGGCAGAAATGCGTGTGGGTACAATAAAAACCGTGAAAATTTCTAGAAAATCGTCAATTTATGCTCTAATTTTGCGGGTGGGTACCCATAAAAGGCAATTTTTTTTCGGGTGGGTCTATCCCATGAGACCATGTCTGGGCAGAGTCTGCACCGAGGATATTTCCCGGACATGATTTTCCGGACTTCATTTTCCGGCTGCCCATCCCTGCTCTCGATCCTTTTTGATCCTCCTTCGTGGGTGTTCTTTTCACCATCCTCTCTCTCAATATCTACGGATATGATGAAAGGAACGAGAGGAAGGGATGAATTGGTAGAGACGGAGCGGTGTCCCTTTAAGTGACGAATGCGTGATGATGAGAGAGGCAGAGGGAGAGGGAGGGAGCAGAGGTAGAGGGAGAGAGAGGTAGAGACAGAGGCAGAGGGAGAAGGAGAGGGAGAGGGACAGAGGGAGGCGATGTAGATCATCTACAAGCGGCAGTGTTCATTTCATACCAATATTCCGTCGTCGTCTTCTCTCATCTTCTCCTCCTTTGATCTCGCCGCCCCTCCACCCCTCATCACTGTTTGAAGGCGCTTATTCAGTGAGGAAGAAGATCATAAGAGGCCGTCGTGTCTGTATCGTCTGCTTTTACAGTAGTTATTGGTTGGGGAGATGTTTCGTAGCCTCTGTGCGATCAACATAGCATCCCAAGCTCCGTAGAAAATATCAGGCTATTTTAATAAACTAATTTAAAATCCTAGCCTAATATTTTCTAGTTTTATTATGACACGCATGCAATTTAAAGACCTTTCAAACACATTCATTCCTTTGATCACTGTAGCTTTCCGAGTCTGCTGTAGGATCTTAAATACGAGTTGAAGGGGAATCAGAAATTGCCTTCGGCGATCCTCTTAAAGAGGAGAATGAAGATGGGGAGATTTTAAGATATCCGCGTCCGTCTTTATCTCCCTCCGTTCATCGATGCTTTAGTATTATAGAGAGTAGTAAAAGAAGCGAGATAGGCCTATTACTCGCTCTGTCTCTAGTGTATTCCCATTTCTATAGTCGTTCAGTTTTTGTCGTTGTAGATATAGTAGAAGTAGAACCATACATGCGAGCAGGGGGAGTGTAAAATTAAATTTTCATTTTTTTTGCAATTTTCATTTCCGATGTTCCCCGTAGAATTGTGCTCCCTGAACCCGATTGTGTTTTGATTTTCAATTCACAACAATTTCTGACTAACCTCTTGCTCCTATTGCAGCGCACTCGAACGCATGTACGCAGGCGGCACAGCATCGTCGACCGCGACTCCGCACCTACGCCAAGGACACGGTCAGCACTACCGCAATCCGTACGTGTGCCGCGCCACGACGTCCGCCAACGACTCCGCGGTGTCGTCGACATTCTCCGCGCCATCCGAACACTCGGGCACGCACCATCGGTGGGTTACGGTACCGGGTTTGGTCTGGGTTATGGTATTACAGACTAATTTAATGAAAGCGCATCAACAGTATTTAATCCATTCAAGAAGCACGACAAAATAGTCATCGAAAGAGTCTAGAATTATTTCACAAGAAGGCTATTTATGCACTGTTACAGCCATACCTGGGATACAGTGCCTGGTAGCGCACTGCGAAACACCCAATTGGGTCTAGAATCTTTAGAGAAGCGCAGAGAGCACATAGATTTGAGGACAGCCATGAACCTACTTAGAGGGAAATATAAAATCTCCAATAAAAAATCCCACTATTTTCGCCCTTATACCACACGAAACAGACTCAACTTTAACAACCCCGGATCTAGATATAATTATAGACATTACTGCTTCTTTCCTAGAGCGGCAAGACTTTTGGCACAACCTGGCAATCAAATAGAGCTTCCCTGACGAATTATGTTTCGTCTCTATTATTCCAAAGATTCGCCCCGTATTCTATTCTTTAATCCGTGAGGAATTCATTATTTTTAGCATTATCATCTTCATTATTGATTTTCGTTTCTTCTTCGTTCATCGCACGTTTCATTGTTTATTCATGAATACGTATAAATATTATTATAATTTGGTAATCGGAGGGTTACGGTACCGGGTTTAGTCATGGTTACGGTATTACATGCTAATTTGGTGATCGGGGGTACGGTAGCCATACCTAATCAATAATTTGTTATTGTAGAGGTCAACCAATTCGTCTGTCTGCCATCAGAGAGGAACATCTTCGAGCGAATCCGAAGACTTTCACGATTCCGGTATTATTAATAATAATAATAATAATAATAATAATATATTTTTAAAATCAGCTCTTATACAAGATTTTTGCCAGATTTAAAAGTCGATAGTTTGCTTGATAATAGCGAAAGGAACGTTAGACTCTGAAATTTTTTTATTAATTTATTTATAAAACCTGGTCGATTCCAGTTTCACTGATATATCATACTTATCTATTTTTTTTAAAAATTCAATGAGTTTATGAGTTCAATGAGAAATATACTATTAAAAATATAGTGCACATTCTGTGGGTTTGTCTTTCGATCATTGACTAAAGCTCATTGGCAGTCTTCTTTCTTTTGTTGTCTGTAATTATCGATTGAATTTGTCAGAAAAGCGAGGGCATCCCGATCGATGGCAGCAAGCAGTACGCACACGATACGGATGATGGAAGAAGGGTACGGTAGATATTGATTTATCGATTGATTTATTTATTTATTGATTGGTTTGCGCCTACTATTCAAGGCCAGTAAACCTTGTGTCAGTCCGAAGACTCGGAGCTGAAAAAAAATTATCATATCTTGATTTATTTCATTGAATACTTGGTTTACTCAATGATTTATTTATTTATGAAAATAATTTGTAATTTCAGAAATTCATGGCCGATCTCACTCGCAAACTGCAACGAGTGGTGAATGCTCGCAAGCGAGATGACGTCACGCAGAAGCAGTTGAAGGAACTGAGGGAGCAACGTGGACAGGTATACTGTAGTTTTGATGTTGGAAATGGGATACTGTAGAGTAGTTTATGGTGGTTACTGTAGGTGGATAAAGTAGCACTTTTCCAAAGCGTTCATGCATAAATTGCATAATTTGCATATCATGCTATGGTACAGGAGGAGGGCTGCAATAACGATAATGAATGATCTTTGATCTTTGAGGCGCGAACTTTGATCAGCACGACGGAGGCTCCGTTAGAAGTGCAATTGGATGAGGAAGACGACGTTGAGGAGTACCTTGAGAGACTGAGAGTGGATTCGTCATCTGGAGCTCCGTCAGCACCACGAACTCCACGAGCAGGAGCTCCAGGAGCTCACTCACCGAGTACGGTAGCTTACGATGTAAACTTGCAATTCAGAGAACAGTTGTTTATATTTGTTGTCAATATTTTGATTCCCTCATAATTCGAGGAGACAATGTAAGCGAAAAATTACGGTTTTTCTTAACCAACATTCCATGTTTCGAAAATCGACCATCATATAAAAAATTCCATGTGAAGACACCGAAAATGTATGATTTTGATTGCAGAGCCGCCACCATTTCCCGGCTCCTTGCACCATCCCCACACCACACCACACCACCATCATGGTCACCAGCATCACTCACTGCCACCATCGATGACGTCATCTGGTACGGGTGCCGCGACCTTCTTCCAAGCCCCGCTCACAATCAGACACGGTACGGTAGAGATACAGTAGTCTTTGTCATGGGTATGATTGGAAAATGTAAATGATAGTTATATTGTCGTGTTTTCCTCAATTTCTTGTATGGCACTCGGGATTTTGTCGTATTTCCCTGGTTTCAAACACCTTCGTAAAGTCTACTCAAAATCGATTCGAGTTTCACTCATAGCACTGCTTATCTAATTTTTAATTTCATTTTGTTAGAACACGTTTTAATAACTAATTTAAAATATTGGAGATGCTCTTATCCATACATTGCCATACCCTCGCAGTGCGATGATTGACCCACTATATAAGGCCCATTTTAGGCCACTTGATAAAAAAAGGAAGCTAAAAATGACGATTTTTAAGCGAAAATAACGTATTTTGTGAATCAACCCACCCTATTTCGAGAATTGACCCACTATATAAAAATAGACGGCGAGGGTACCGAAAATGTATGCTCTTATCTCGTCTTCAGCTAAAGTGTTTTCGAAAAGTTTACCTATCAATGATATCTTCCAGGTGTGAATTCCTTCGCCCCTCCTCCATCTGCTACAGTAGGCGGCCACTATTCGTTCGCGCCTCCTCCCGGAGCCGGTCCTACCACGCCCAGGGTCTACGCCATTGACAGGTACGGTACAGTATACTACGATACGATATATTATTCAGTGCGTCAAACTTGTAATAGTGTTAGTTGTATTTCCAATGGATAGCAATATAGTCTTCCTATGATATATTTGACTGTGAGTATGTGCTGAGGTCCCATGTATGGGACCTCAGCACGCCCAGACTAATCAGCCGTTTAGTTGCAATTACCTCGCAATTGGTTCTGTGCTTGATAAAGGTCATTAAATTTTAAAATTGTAACTACAAACCTGTATAACATCAAACAACAATACAGATCTCCATCGAAAGACCGTGCAAACTTCTCCTCTCCAACCTACGACAGTAGCGGCATTGAATCACTCGCTCCATCCGATGAGACCACATCGAGGAGGAGGAGTTTACCTGGTATGATGAATATTAATAATATTATTTATAATAACATATAATTCTTGACTTAACGATGATTATGGGAATGTTCGTAATGTTCTACACCGCGCATACAACACATCAGATCGCCTTTTTGGACTGCCATTTCTGAACTGGCTAAAACACGAAACCGACTGGTCAAAGCCACAATAGGAATGGCACATATCATAAGACTGAGATTGACATTTGACCAGTTGGTTTCCTGTTGTGCTCTTCTCTGAAAACACAATCTAAACATGGTTTATTAATTCCTTCTTCTATCAGGCTCCTCTCATACTCCCATGGCCCCTCCTCCTCCTCTACTCACTCCACTCCATCATACTCATCATCATTCAATGGAACGATCAAGGTGAGAGCAGAGATTCAGATTAGCTTGAGCCCTGACTTACTGTGTTTAGTAGCTGCGTGTATTCCCATTTATTTGATTTTGTTCACTTTTGATAGCGCGGATCATACGTGCATCGTGTTTTAAAGACGATCTTGACTTTTTCATGACCAAAAGACGTAAATTCACCCGGTTCATTTGATTTGGTTTCTAATTTACTACGAGCAGTCAGGCTAAATCATACAAGTGTTCGACTTGTTCATTTATTGGAAATTGCAGAAAGGATACGGTAGATCAACACCACAATATCGATCAACGACTGACTGAACATTATCCTCATCATCGTAGTCATGAACAGGGCAGAAGGAAACAGAGTGCACAGCAGCTACTTACGATTAGTCAGTTTTTACTTACTTATTTATTTATTTTTGGAATATATTGTGACTCGGTAGATAAAACCAAGCCCCATTGTTGATCTATGTTTCAATGAGTTTGTGAAACGGGCAATCACCGGGTTGGTTGTCTTCACGTTTCTATTCACCTAGTTGCTTTTCATGTGCTTTTTTCTCCACTTTTATATTTTAGTATTTGCGCCTGTTTATCATTAGACTCTCCGAAACTGTTACGAGCTTACTGTTGCTAAAACCTAAGTTTACTTATACTAAATCCTAAGTCTTCCTAAGTCCTGGGTCTTAAATCCTGAGTCATGATTCTCTAACAATTCCCCCTTTTAAGGTTATCGTGGTATCGATGGTGTTCCTGTGGTAGCACACGTGCCCACAGTCGATGGATCCATGACGCTGAAGGAGTTCAGAAGACACTTCTCCATTCCGAGCAATGCTGGAGTACAGTTAGTGAATTTAAACTTTATTCTTTATTTTTATTATTTTATTTAAAAAAAGACTACTACTTATTATTATTATTATTATTGTTATTATTAAATTAAATAAAATAACTATTTCTTCATTCAATGTACGGTAATTGGTTGCAGATAAAATTGGAATGAATTGACCTAGGATATCGTATTGTCGGATGGTTTACCGTAACTATTGATTTCAGATTTTTCTTCAAGACTTCCTGTGACGACTTTGACGACGACGAGGATACGGTACCCGATGTTGAGCCGATCAATAATCAGAAATATCAACTGCTCCTTGTTAAGGTACTGTATCACTTGTACAGTAATGTAATGCTTATTGATTGATTTTCAGGATGATGCTACCGTACTCCCGCTGTTCAATGGTCGCGTCGCGGCTGAACTCAAGATGGTCGCTATCGATTGATCAGTTACCGTAATCTTACCGTGCCATTCTAGAGTACTGTAGCAATACCCAATTACTGTATCATGACGGATTCATGATACGTTTAATGAAAAGATTTATCAATATTACCATCGGCTAATCAATAATATCTTTCATTCTTTGTTTTCTTCATTAGGCTGCCATTTTACCGTACTTCTGTGATTTTTGATCTTTGATCTTTGATCTTTGATCTTTCCAAAACCCTTGTGCCATTCAATCGCATATACAAGTATCATTGAAGAAGTGCACATCCTCTTCGTTATCTAAGCCCCGCCCCCTTTTATATTATCAGATTACGGTTGATATTAGGTACAGTAATCCTTGTGTGTTGGTCTTGAGAATCAAAGCACAAATTGTATTATATCGCCTAATCTCCCAATGGTACATGTGATTTATATGAACAATTGATAGTGATAATAAAGTTTATGTTTATATGTCCAAAGCCTCGAACACATCGTTTATCCAACACAGGGAGAGTGATCATTGAAAATTTGGCAAAATGTGAAAAAAATGCCGTATGGTGCAGCGCCCCCTGTCAGTTTTGCGTACTCTTTCTCTTGCATTTTAATATATTTTTATTTATCGATCGACATGTATTAGATAATCATTTTGCATCTCAAAAAATCAATTAATATATCAATTTATACATCTATCGAAATGACAAATTGCGACAATCATAAAACTAATGAAAACATGACTAGAGAATACGAGATCAATCAATAAATTTAAGTATGCTAATCAATAAATGAGATCACATTGTTGGAAAAACTTGAGAAACCGAAAAATCTATCAACCAATCAATAATAATTGCATATCTAACATATTACAATGTAACCTTAAGAGAGATTTATTACACGAGAGAAACCTTACATTACTTTGGGAATTTAGAAATTTTTACAAAACACAAAAAAATGACCAATTGGAATTATAAAAAGAAGGTTGCTAACAATAAGAGACGATAAGAAAACGAGAGAAAACCGTACTAGAGTAATAGAAAAGAAGAGTTTGAGGAATAAAGAAATGAGAGATGATTGAGCTTCAGAAATTGAAGAAAATAAAAGAACCAAAAACTGCATTAAGAGATGGTAAAAGACAAGAAAAAAGAAAAAGGGGCGGGGAAATTTACAGAAAACGAGAGAAATTTTACAAAAGGGGGCTCTTTACACACTTTATACACAGTACTATGGACATCCTACGGGATCGGGGTCTGAGAACAGCGATCTTCTAGTCGAGAGAAATTACACAGAAAAGGGAAAATGGGCGGGGCTTATCTTACGAAAATGTCAATTATACAAAGTTGTGGGCGTGGCTTCGAGAGGGACGGGGCTTGAACCATCAAATCGATCGATCTTACTTGTAACGAAAGTCAACACATATGAATGAACCACAGTTTCGGGACCGCACATTTTCAATGTGAGGATCGACCCACTATATAAGCCTATTTTTTTATAAGAAAGATTGCAATTTAAGCGAAAAATAGAAAATAAGGGGGGCGCCGAAAATGTGTGGTCGGGAACCAATCAACACACTTTGCAAAATGAACTAGGAAACATGACAATAGTTTAAGTAGTATGACACTAGCCTCTTACTATCAAGCATAAATCTCATAACATCGCAAAAATCTCCCATGTTACTATATTTATACAAAATATGAAAATAAATCTGTAAAATTAAAATAAAACAACTAAAATATGTATCTTCATCCGTATAATTTGGTCATATTCATCTCCTTGTAGATCAACTTGCACGTGGATACCACAGTCGCCTTTCTCTCCGTAGTCACAGCCTCAGCCTTAATAAAAACAAAAATAATATAGAATAGATACATCTTCGTAATTCTTGACATGATATAGATATCGATTATATTTCTTCGTAAAGCCAATGGGTTGACTATTTTGTCTACAACCCATTGTCTTCGATCACAAGGAAAAATATTCAATAATAACATTAAAAAAACTTATGCATCAACAATCTTCATTTCGTTTCGTTATTATCGCCTCACGATTCGTAATATTTGTAATATATCATAATAAACCTTGTCCCTCCATCTACCGTCTCTGATTTCCGTGCATCGCTTGAGCAGATCCGTGTCCGTGATAAACGGAGACTCCGCCAACATCTCAAGGTATACGGTAGATTATTGATTGATATGTTTATATTATTATTAATTGGTTGACTGTAATTATTGTCAATCGAAAACTTGGCTTCCGCTGCATTGTCACTAAAAGAGCTTTGTGAAATTGATGGTTCATTGAAACGGGAATCACACAGGTTTATCGACTTCTCTCGAGAGAACAGCAAAAGAATCTAACTTTCACGCTTGATATAAACGTGGATTGGAAAAGATAATAAAGAAATAGTACAATCAGATCAAAGTCCGATAGATTTTAAAGGCACATCCGAGGTAATTTTACTCTCCGCTCTCACAACACTCTCGTAGACAAAGAAGGCGAGAGAGTGCGGCCAGAGCGGAGAGTTTCAAACTATCTCGCGGTGTCCCTTTAAAACGACAAAGGATCAATGAATACCGATATGAGTATTCGTCGATTCAAGACGAATGTTTGCCACGATTGACCTACGGCTGCAGAGCGTATTCCATCCACGGTGGAAGCTGGAATCAATAGATCATGATTGATAATCGATTATCGATCGATATACTCTTCGTCCATTACAAACAATGTAATATAAAAGTAAAAATCGATATTTGAGATGCGAAACTACCGTACACGACAGATGCTGGATCCAGACAGGAGACGGCGCGTTCTTCGAATCGATGCCCAGAAAGTCCACGACAACCGGCTCCTGCATAAATGAGACATAATTAATGTTTAAAAAATCAGTTAGAGATAATCTCCAGAGGTATACGGTAATGGTCGTACATCGTGAACAGAAATGATTGGGGAAAGAATCAGTTTGCGATAGACAACTCGATATTACGGTACGACTTGGGATACGGTAGATACCTTTTCATTGATCATTGAGAGGAAGCGGATCTCGACTGAGCCTTCGGGAGCGAAACGTTTTCGTGTAATCCGATCATTGGTGAACCTGATATTGATTGATTATTGACTTCATTCAACAGATCAAACTACAATTGCCAGCAAAGATCAAAGATTAAACTACAAAGATCAAATCCAATATACCATTCATATCCGAGATCCTTGATCGCCATCTTCACACCAAACTCATTCGTCGTACTGCCTCTGGATCCGAGCATGAACTGACTGCAAAAGATCAAAGATCAAACTACACGAGCGGGAGATCGAACTACAAACAAATCTTACCGATCCATGCACTGTTGTGATATTCCAATCATAAAGAGCACCGTATTGAACGCGAACAAAGATACCCAGAACTGTAAAGATCAAAGATCAAATTTATTTATTTATTTATTTATCATACATCATAAAGACGTTTCAACAAGCAAAAAAAAACTAAGAAATCTGAGCACGAAGAACAATTGGAAATTGGGAAAGGTGAAGTTTGATTTTTGTAGCATGATTTTTAAAACAACTAACCGCATAGTTCATAAACTTCAGCCGATCCTCGCCCATCGAGCGCATCGTAGCCGTGCGATTGCCTAAATAAAGCAACTACCAAAGTTCAAAGACCAAAGTTCAAAGACCAAAGATCAAAGATCAAAGAACAACTCACTCACGATAGTTCCGAGTGACGCGGCCATTGCAATGCAGTGCAGCGGGGGCACGAGGAAGCCCTGGTGCTGAAACAGGAACAAGATGATTGTATAATCCTTACTCATACCATATATTATAGTAAAAGATAGTTGAAGCGTAACCTGTATTGGTATCCATGAACGGTGGCAAGCCGTTTGTCAAAATTCACAACCTTAGGCGGAGGCGTTTGCCCGAAATCCCACCCCCTACGCTTGTCAAGTGTGTCGGCAACGGATGGCTCCCACCAATTCTCCTCGGCATAAGAACCCACTTTCAACATGTATGATTCGCGTTTCAGAGACCCATTAAGAGCGCTAATACTTTTCACAATCAATCGACATTCACCTTCTTTCTTGAAGAAATCAACAAATTCTTAATGCCGTTAATCAATCGATAATCCTCGATACATACAGTATACCATCACTTACCATAATCACCATGACTCCCGACACGACAAAGAAGATCTCGGCAAACGATCGCCGTTCGTCTCCCAGATTGCCGATGACGTACACTCCTGGACCAGAGATCAAAGATCAAACTATACAATAAAGAGTGCTGTAGTTTGATTTTTGCGCTTTGATCTCATACAATTAAGAGTACTGTAGTTTGATCTTTGAACTCACCAAGTGCCACAGCCATGCTCACTCCCAGTGCCATTGGCCATCCAGTGTAGTCTGTGCGAGAGTAGGTGAGAACGGCTGAATGGAACGGAATGAATCAATGATCTCTCAATTAGGATCATTAGTGTTTCAACGATTCATCAAGAGCACTGACAAGGGAAGCACCAGTTGCGACGGAAACGATTCTGAAAGGGACCCATATGGGTAGTAAGGGTTGAGGGGGGACCGACAAATATGTTTTCAAAAGCTGCACCGCGGACCTACTAATCGATAATTTCGATTAGTGATTGTCCACCACCCTCCAGAAATCCCTGCCTCAAGGCCTACATATTCGGAAAAGGCAGCGATTATCCATGTGAATGCAAGGAAGAAGGATTCACTCTTTGTCCCAAGTGTGGGAAGCCGTTATGCTTCGAATTTTTTCTGGGAGAACTTGCACCAATGCGGATTATTTAGGAGTAGTTCCCCTTGTATATCTTCATTCACCGCATTCTATTCGAATTATAATGCTCTGAAATGTTGATAAAACAATGAAAATGAAGTTGAGGAAGTTTGTAAAAATCAGCAAAAGAATAATGACCGGGAAGGGAATCGAAGCAGGGGGTATGGGAGTGCTACTGTGATGCGCTCCTCTGGTATTTTCAAACTAGTAGTTTACTTATCATTCCCACTAGCCGTAGACTTGCAAGTCTACGGCTAGTTAAACGAAAGTTTACTAGAAGTGTTGTATATACTGTAATACATTTCTTCAAATATTCTTTCACTTCTAGTAAACTAACAGGAAACTGCTAGTCTGTGACGTCACCTAAGTAAACTAATAGTTTGGAAATACCAGAGTCCCAGTTGAGCCGCCGAGGCAGTTGTTCACTCTACGTTGCATCTCCTTGGGTATTTAAGCGGCGCGTGCATCGATCGATATTATCGATTAGTAGGTCCGCGGTGCAGCTTTTGAAAACAGTTTTGGCGGTCTCCCCTTCAACACTAACTACCCATATGAGTCCCTTTCAGAATCATTTCCGTCGCAACTGGTGCTTCCCTTGTGAGAGATTTTCAGTTTCAATCAGAATATGAAGTGAAACAAAAGTGAAATATTTTTGACAGAATTTGACAAAAGTCCAAAAATTTAGATAACTTTGTATCAGGTTTTCTAAACGCAGCTGTTAGTATTTTTGTTATGCGGTGAGATTTTTGAGCATCACTGAACTTGCCTAATCGACTTGTGATCACTGATCCCTTAAAAAATATGATCTTTGATCTTTGATCTCTGAACTTCTCACCAGTTATCCACGCCCATCCTCCCAACCAACACGAATACATCATGGAGGCGATGAAACGAGCAAGAGAAAACTTCACAGAAGTACGGGGAGCTCCTTTCCTGGAAAGCAAATCAATCAATCAATAAATGAGCTATAAAAATACGTGTACGCACTCCACTAAAACATAGACCGTTACCTGATAAAAGGTAGGGTTAAGGTAATCATGTTATTCAATGCACACGAAATCCTACGGGAGATCACAGCAAGGCCAATGATATTTATGATATAATTATGATATATGCCACTGATTGCTACATAAACTAAAATAAAGAGCAATTCCTCATAATTCATCTGAAGCAGAAACAAGAAACCACCGGGGGGGGGGGGCTGGGAAGTTGACGATCGCACCTTTTTCGAGATACACGCCGCATATTTTGTAAAATAAATGTGGTCTGACGACTCACTAAACCATCAAGTGAATCACGGTCTCTTTGAGACAATGCCTACCACAAAGTCTCATTTTATGATTACAGTAACCACTTCCCCATTAGATCATTCCCACATATTCGTTCTTTTCGTCCTTTATATAATTATCTTTGACTTGACAGTTAATATTATGAAATTTATTATTTATTCGCTTATTTCTACTGCCTCGTTCATGCCGAAGCATGTGATAAAATAAATAAATATATTACCGTATGTGCCTTCTGAGTTGCCTCTCCTCGGGTGAATTCAGAAATATCTCTTCGTTCAGTCGATTCACTTCATCCGATAGACAAAATGTATCGTAGAAGGGACCTGGACATATCGATTATAGTTCGTCTTGAAACTGATAAAACCTCCAACTGCATGGTTTAAGAGTTCAACATTTTCATATCCTCATAATTTAAGGATTCACACTAAAATAGCCATTTTTATGCGTTAGACTGCTCGTAATAAATTAGAAAACAAAGCAAATTTTTTTCATTCTAGCTGATCATTTTAGTAGCTCCTTCAATACAACGATCTTTCCCACCCCACCGTCTGACATCTTCACCACAGATGCGCCTTCAATCGATTTTATAAATTTTTCCGCTCAACGCATAGAACTGGTTATCAACAAATTGCCAAATCAACTATCATTCTCGCCCGACAAAATCAATTATGCATTTTTGAAACGAACAGCATCTCAAATCTCTGTCCCTCTTTCCATATTATTTGATCGATTTCTGTTGCACTCAATAACTCCATCTATTTGGCTAACATCGTTTGTCCGTCCAATCTACAAGAAAAAGGGTGATCGTCATTGTGCATCCAACTATCGTCCTATTTCTTTGACATGCTCTACTTCTAAAGTTATGGAAAGATTGATATGTCGTGATGTTACTAACTTTCTTTCAATCAATAACCTCCAACCTGATGAACAGCATGGATTTAGAAACAAGCGGTCATGTAACTCTTGTTTGTTGTCCACCTTTTCACACTGGCACACCGAACTCGACAAGAAAGGCTTCATTTCATGCGCCTTTATCGACTTTAGTCGCGCTTTTGATTCCATCCCTCTAAACCTTCTGATCTACAAATGCGAAAAAATAGGTATTCGCGGATGCCTTATTAGATGGCTTAAATCTTTCCTCTTTTCGAGAACCCAAACTGTGCTAGTTGGTAATTCCAGCTCTCGGCCTTTTGAAACTCTCAGTGGTGTCCCTCAAGGGAGTTGTATTGGACCCCTATTATTCTCTCTATACATTTCTGATATTCCGTCTATTCTTCCTCCTGATGTATTTTGTTCAATATAGGCTGACGATCTCAAAGTCTACTCCTTTAACAACTGTGAGACTCTTCAAACCGCCCTTGACCGTATTCATGATTGGAGCTCCTTGTGGGGCCTTACTATGTCTAGTTCTAACAAGGGAAGCACAATTGAAAACGTGTTAGATCCCGAAAGCGACTCACATGGATGGTCAGGGCTGAGGGGGAGATGGCCGTACGTGATTTCAGAAGGTGCTCATCGGACCTACTAATCGATGTTTTCGATCGTTGTTTTTTCGGCACATTTTTCGCTAAAATCCCCCTATGTATTACACGGTAGAGCGCTTGGATACCCTATGAGTGGCAAGGTATAGAGACCATCTTCCTCGAAGGCTCAATCGGGAGCGTATCTGACTATCACCCCAATACCCCCTGGTACTATTCCCGCCGCCGTAAAAATTTTTTGCAAATTTTTACCAACTCCCTCAACTTTATTTTAATCGTTTTATCGTCATTTATGAACTGTTACGCGAGAATGGAAGATTATGAAAGAAGATAAAATTTTTAATGTTAACATTTTGTGCAAAAAAATTACTGAAAAATATGTATTAATAATTTTGATCACCAGTAAAAATCTATGATATTCACTTATCGTATATCGTTACACCACACCACAAGTTAACGCAAACAGACTTTTTACAAACCGGTGAAAAAAATGTTGTTTCCTTGTTCATTGGGTAACTCGACAAGACATTTTTAAAGCCCAAAGACCAATACAAAAAATTTGAATTGAAATCAATCAAAATAAATCAAAATTGTTTGTTAAAAAATTGTCAAAAAAATTGTTTGCAGGACATATAAACATAAACTTTATTATAACTATCAATTATTCATATAGATCACATGTACCATTGGGAGATTAGGCGATATAATACAATTTGTGCTTTGATTCTCAAGGCCAATACACAAACAGGGATTACTGTACCTAATATCAACCGTAATCTGATAATAGAAAAGGGGGCGGGGCTTAGATAACGAAGAGGATGTGCACTTCTTCAATGATACTTGTAAATGTGATTGAATGGCACAAGGGTTTTGGAAAGATCAAAGATCAAAGATCAAAGATAAAAAATCACAGAAGAACGGTAAAATGGCAGCCTAATGAAGAAAACAAAGTATGAAAGATATTATTGATTGATTTATGGCAATAGTGATAAATTACACGTATCATGAATCCGTCATGATACAGTAATTGGGTATGACTACAGTACTCTCGAATGGTACGGTAAGATTACGGTAATCAATCAATCGATAGCGGCCATCTTGAATTCAGCCGCGACGCGACCATTGAACCGCGGGAGTACGGTAGCATCATCTTGTAAGTCAATCAATAATCATTAGATTTATGTATGCATGATACAGTACCTTAACAAGGATTAGCTGATATTTTTGATTAATGATCGGCTAAGATGAAGTGCATCGGGTAAGTTGAAGTTCATCGAATTTTAAAGATGATTTTGACTTTGTCAGGATAAGGAAACGTCAATTCAACGTGTTTATTTGTAATAATAATAATAATAATAATTTATCGATTCTTGAGCAAGAGAAAGTAACAAATATTCTGTAAATAATAAATATCGAATGAAATAGGAATAACGACGAAAATGCTGCGATATCTAGATCACAGCTTTGATACTATTACGAAAAACTACGGGGTTGGGAGAATTTACAATAGATAAATCAAGAGTATTCCATTTAATAACAACTCTATTAGACAAAAAACATCTAAATCTACGACTGGAAATCCTATGAAAGAGTAGCTTTTGGGGGTGTCCACGGTTTCTGTGGAGTGAATTGGAGAAAATGAACATTTTGCGGGGGTCGATATCGATAAAACCGTTGATGATCTTAAAGGTTGTGGTCAGATCAATGATGTCTCTACGGGTTGAAAGGGATTGAAGGTCGAGAAGGGACAGCCTGTGAGGATAGTCGATGTACGGGATACCACATCTACGAAGAACGATTCTGGAATAAGTTTTAAGGACAGATTCAACATGCAGTTGCAATGACGAGGACGACGGGGACCAAAGTTCACTACAGTACTCGAGCAAGGGACGGACATAGGTACAGAATAGACGACTGTATAAAGATACACTACGAGAAGTAAACGATCGATAGATATAGCAACATCTTGATTTAGCTTTACTTACTATGTTAGCAATATGCTCACTAAAATCAAGCGAATTGTTGTAGGTTATTCCAAGATCTTTGAATTGTGATACTATTGGGAGGGGGTTATTGTCAATAGTGAAGTCAACTTGAGGGTGGTTTGTGCCCATGCGCATAATAGCTGACTTATTGTAAGGAATTGATCGCGTTCCATAGTCCCGGGAAAGATTTTTTTTAAAGGCTAAATCGATAGAGCTCGTTCACAGCTTTCATTTAAGCTCTTGAGAGACGATTTTCATGGGGATTTGACTGAACTACGTCCAAAAAACCGCATTTGAATGCTGGTAGATCACTAATCAAAGCTTTGATCTACTCGAAATTGTCGGCTCCTTGACAGGATTGTCCTGTAACATACGGGAGAAAGGGCTGAGGATCATTCTGACGTTAATTCGCTCACTTATGTTCGTGTTGCTCAAGCTGCAGCCAAATCAGCGAAAGGAGTCCCTTCTGATGGCTCCTGGTATTGATTGACCGATGAATACCGAAGATATATTCAAGTTAAAGCTATCCGGCTCACTGGCCAAGTGATCGATGTTCCTCGAAGAATTCCAGAGCGAATTTTCGTTGGACTGAATCTATCCCAATCGACGTAGCCATCTTGGATGCTCATTTACTGGTTCGAACTGGGATATTCTCTCATATCTGCAGCACTCATCGGTCAATCAATACCAGGAGCAATCAAAAGGGACTCCTTTCGCTGATTTGGCTGCAGCTTGAGCAACACGAACATAAGTGAGCGAATCAACATCAGAATGATCCTCAGCCCTTTCTCCCGTATGTTACAGGACAATCCTGTCAAGGAGCCGACAATTTCGAGTAGATCAAAGCTTTGATTAGTGATCTACCAGCATTCAAATGCGGTTTTTTGGACGTAGTTCAGTCAAATCCCCATGAAAATCGTCTCTCAAGAGCTTAAATGAAAGCTGTGAACGAGCTCTATCGATTTAGCCTTTTAAAAAATCTTTCCCGGGACTATGGAACGCGATCAATTTCTTAGCGAACGAAAAATTAAAAAGTTGCGTTTTCACATTTTTATCTGAAAGTACTCGAGAAAATACACATTTCATCTGTTGGAAACTTTTTCATAGCTCTACTTTGAGCCGTGATAATCGCATCGGAAGGAGCCTCAACGACGAACTTTGACGTGAGCTCCTGGAGAGACGTTTGATCTACCATCCTTGCTACTCTGGATCTGGGATGTCCTACCCAAGGGGCATCGAAAACTGTGGAGAAAAGGGGGTGTCAACTCAAAAGTGTGTAGTAGAATCGGTCAATTCTTAGGAAATATGCCTGATAAAACCTCCAACTGCCTGGTTTAAGAGTTCAACATTTTCATATCCTCATAATTTAAGGATTCACACTAAAATAGCCATTTTTATGCGTTAGACTGCTCGTAATAAATTAGAAAACAAAGCAAATTTTTTCATTCTAGCTGATCATTTTAGTAGCTCCTTCAATACAACGATCTTTCCCACCCCACCGTCTGACATCTTCACCACAGATGCGCCTTCAATCGATTTTATAAATTTTTCCGCTCAACGCATAGAACTGGTTATCAACAAATTGCCAAATCAACTATCATTCTCGCCCGACAAAATCAATTATGCATTTTTGAAACGAACAGCATCTCAAATCTCTGTCCCTCTTTCCATATTATTTGATCGATTTCTGTTGCACTCAATAACTCCATCTATTTGGCTAACATCGTTTGTCCGTCCAATCTACAAGAAAAAGGGTGATCGTCATTGTGCATCCAACTATCGTCCTATTTCTTTGACATGCTCTACTTCTAAAGTTATGGAAAGATTGATATGTCGTGATGTTACTAACTTTCTTTCAATCAATAACCTCCAACCTGATGAACAGCATGGATTTAGAAACAAGCGGTCATGTAACTCTTGTTTGTTGTCCACCTTTTCACACTGGCACACCGAACTCGACAAGAAAGGCTTCATTTCATGCGCCTTTATCGACTTTAGTCGCGCTTTTGATTCCATCCCTCTAAACCTTCTGATCTACAAATGCGAAAAAATAGGTATTCGCGGATGCCTTATTAGATGGCTTAAATCTTTCCTCTTTTCGAGAACCCAAACTGTGCTAGTTGGTAATTCCAGCTCTCGGCCTTTTGAAACTCTCAGTGGTGTCCCTCAAGGGAGTTGTATTGGACCCCTATTATTCTCTCTATACATTTCTGATATTCCGTCTATTCTTCCTCCTGATGTATTTTGTTCAATATATGCTGACGATCTCAAAGTCTACTCCTTTAACAACTGTGAGACTCTTCAAACCGCCCTTGACCGTATTCATGATTGGAGCTCCTTGTGGGGCCTTACTATGTCTAGTTCTAAGTCAGCTATTATGCGCATGGGCACAAACCACCCTCAAGTTGACTTCACTATTGACAATAACCCCCTCCCAATAGTATCACAATTCAAAGATCTTGGAATAACCTACAACAATTCGCTTGATTTTAGTGAGCATATTGCTAACATAGTAAGTAAAGCTAAATCAAGATGTTGCTATATCTATCGATCGTTTACTTCTCGTAGTGTATCTTTATACAGTCGTCTATTCTGTACCTATGTCCGTCCCTTGCTCGAGTACTGTAGTGAACTTTGGTCCCCGTCGTCCTCGTCATTGCAACAGCATGTTGAATCTGTCCTTAAAACTTATTCCAGAATCGTTCTTCGTAGATGTGGTATCCCGTACATCGACTATCCTCACAGGCTGTCCCTTCTCGACCTTCAATCCCTTTCAACCCGTAGAGACATCATTGATCTGACCACAACCTTTAAGATCATCAACGGTTTTATCGATATCGACCCCCGCAAAATGTTCATTTTCTCCAATTCACTCCACAGAAACCGTGGACACCCCCAAAAGCTACTCTTTCATAGGATTTCCAGTCGTAGATTTAGATGTTTTTTGTCTAATAGAGTTGTTAATAAATGGAATACTCTTGATTTATCTATTGTAAATTCTCCCTACCCCGTAGTTTTTCGTAATAGTATCAAAGCTGTGATCTAGATATCGCAGCATTTTCGTCGTTCTTCCTATTTCATTCGATATTTATTATTTACAGAATATTTGTTACTTTCTCTTGCTCAAGAATCGATAAATTATTATTATTATTATTATTACAAATAAACACGTTGAATTGACGTTTCCTTATCCTGACAAAGTCAAAATCATCTTTAAAATTCGATGAACTTCAACTTACCCGATGCACTTCATCTTAGCCGATCATTAATCAAAAATATCAGCTAATCCTTGTTAAGGTACTGTATCATGCATACATAAATCTAATGATTATTGATTGACTTACAGGATGATGCTACCGTACTCCCGCGGTTCAATGGTCGCGTCGCGGCTGAATTCAAGATGGCCGCTATCGATTGATTGATTACCGTAATCTTACCGTACCATTCGAGAGTACTGTAGTCATACCCAATTACTGTATCATGACGGATTCATGATACGTGTAATTTATCACTATTGCCATAAATCAATCAATAATATCTTTCATACTTTGTTTTCTTCATTAGGCTGCCATTTTACCGTTCTTCTGTGATTTTTGATCTTTAATCTTTGATCTTTGATCTTTCCAAAACCCTTGTGCCATTCAATCACATTTACAAGTATCATTGAAGAAGTGCACATCCTCTTCGTTATCTAAGCCCCGCCCCCTTTTCTATTATCAGATTACGGTTGATATTAGGTACAGTAATCCCTGTTTGTGTATTTGCCTTGAGAATCAAAGCACAAATTGTATTATATCGCCTAATCTCCCAATGGTACATGTGATCTATATGAATAATTGATAGTTATAATAAAGTTTATGTTTATATGTCCAAAGCATCGAACACAGTGAGAATACTCATTGAAAATTTGGCAAAATGCCTAAAAATATGGTATGGTGTACTCTCATACATTAAATAATCTGTAAGGTTATACAATAGCCGGATTCTTTAACTTGTGGTTAACGCACCAAGACTCAAGATCACAATCTAAACTTTATCTCCAAATTCCACCACAATTAAATAATATTCGGTGGACAGACTTACGAGGGCGATGCGATAGAGACGAGAGAGGAGGGTAGAGCAAATGAAAGAGGCATAAAGCCTCTATTTATATGCAATACTAATTAAATTAAAATGGTAAGAAAGACAAGAACAGGGTAACCTAATTATAAAACAAAGAAAGTACAATATGGTGCAGAAATCATTCTAATATAATGTAAAGGGGTTTAGGGGTCGAAAAGGGGAGAAAGGGGAATAGGGGAGGCGGTTAGCCTGGGGTATATGGAGATAGGGAGTATCCCTAACAAATCAATCGAAATGATAAATTATGACAATAAAACTAACTAGTACGTGAAAAATGTCTAGAGCATACGAGATCAATCTATAAATCTAAGTATTCTAATCAATAAAAGAGATCACATTGTTGGAGAGTTTGCGGAAAACTTGAGAAACCAAAATCTGAGATAATCAAGAAATCAATTAGTCAGTCAATCAATCAATCAATAATAGTTGCACATCTAACATATTACAATGTAACGAAAGTCAACACATATGAACAAAACACAGGCTAATCAATCACTCAATCAATATGCTTTGCTTGATCAAAATATGAAACATGATTATTGTTTAAAGGTGGAGACCCGCGAATGTTCATGCAAATCCCTCATATCTCTCTCGCGCAAATGTCAAGTGATATGCGAGATATTAGCACAACCAATCATCTATCCCATAGCGCTGTGGTAAACGTCCAGAGTCGTTACCCATTTGTCGCAAGTTCAAATCCTATTGCCTAATTTTCTCAATTTTCAAAAAGCGCGCCTTTCCCTGCACGGGCCTGATGGTTCATTCATGTTTCTAGCGATCAATAAGCTGAATATTCATAAAATAAATAGTGTACGGTAGGTACAATAACTTTTGCTACCTTCCTGTCTTCACAGTTTCTTTACGAAAATATTCGCGGGAGTCCACCTTTAAGTAGTAAGAAGCTAGCCTCTTACTATCAAGCATAAATCTTACAACACCGAATTCTTCTATATTAATGCAAAAAATATTTAAAATAAAAATAAAACAACTAAAATATGTATCGTCATCCGTATCATTCGGTTAGATTCATTTCCTTGTAGATCAACTTGCACGTGGATACCACAGCCGCCTTTCTCTCCGTAGTCATCGCCTCATTGTTAGTCTTGATAACAAAAATAATAATACAGAATAGACATAGATTCGTAATTCTTGTCATGATATCGATTATTTTTCTTCGTGAAGCCAATGCGCTGTCATCTTGTCTACAACCCATTGTCTTGGACCATACGGAAAAATGATCAATAATAGCATAACTTATGCATTCACAATCTTCATTTGGTTTCGTTTTTATCATCTCGCGCTTCGTAAAAAATATTAAAAATAGAAATAAATATAAATATAAATATGTAAATTATGATAAACCTTATCCCTCCATCTACCGTCTCTGATTTCCGTGCATCGCTTGAGCAGATCCGTGTCCGTGATGAACGGAGACTCCGCCAACATCTCAAGGTATACGGTAGATTATTGATTGATATGTTTAGAGGATTGGTTGGTTGTTGATAAAATATGTTCGAATTGTCACTAAAAGAGCTTTGTGAAATTGATGGTTCATTGAAACGGGAATCACACTAGGGTGGCGAGAACCAGTCACTAGTCACTAATTATTCTCTCTCTCCAACTAGTGCGTAATCTTTTCTACTCTCTCTGCTACTCTTCTGTCCCCCGTGGCAGCCGTGCGTTGGGGTCACGGTTGAGTAGAAAAATTACTCTTTTTCTACTCTTTTTGTTTTTTCTCGGCTCTAAGTAATCAAAATGTGCAAATCTATATATTTTTGGAATCTACAAATCAAGGGCTATTCAACAAGCCTAAAATTGACTGTAAAAGCACATTTTTAAATTTCTTCAATTTTTCAAGTCATGCATTACAGTAATTATTTTATTAAAGCAATTCGAATAACAATTAAAAATAACAATTAAAACTCTTCCTCTTCATCATCAGAGCAATTTTCATCGAAATCGCTCTCATCGGACGCATATCCATGAATATCCAAAAGCCAAATTCATTTCACCTCAGCATTTGTCAGAGTGTGGGAATGCTTGGACTCCATATGTCGCCATAGATTAGACGTATTGCTTTTCTTGACACAAAGGAGGGCAGAGCAGTATTTGCATGTCGCTTTTTCAGTAGTCTTGTCGTGTGAGAAGTGAGCCCAGACAGGAGAGACCATCACGAATTGTTGACTACAGAGGTAGATAAGAAGATAGATAAGAAGATAGAGAAACAGAGGGATATACATACAAGGAACAACTGATTGACTAATTGAGAGGCCCAATCTTAACCTATGATATTATAGACTCCGCCCCCAATTGACCTAACAACTTGACCTAGCTAGAGTGCCTCCGATATCTTATCCTGTGTTATGGTAGACTCCGCCCCCAATTGACCTGCCTAAATGACTTACCCAATTGGCCTACCTAGACTGTTTCGGATATTTTTACTTACCCATAGTTATCCATGAGGATTTCCTCTTACGTTGTTGATATTCGAAGAAAATAACGAGAACCAACCGCTCACAACAAAGACAAACGCAAAAAACAACGAGACAAAATCAAAGAAAAATATTGGTAAAGAAAAAATTACATAATCGTCCGATTCCGATCCGAATTGAAGGAATGCGTAACAAGAAAAAATGAAGAAATTTAAAAATGTGCTTTTACAGTCGATTTTAGGCTTGTTGAATAGCCCTTGGCTTGTAGATTCCAAAAATATTCAGATTTGCACATTTCGATTACTTATTGTGAAAACCCAAAAGGAGTAGAAAAAGAGTAGCTAAAATTAGTCACTAATGTTTCGATGATCTCATCACTACTAACTAGGGTGGCGAGAATGGATAGATGGGTCGACCTTTTGCGATCACTGTTGGATGGAGGGTGAGTCTGGCAGATATTCATTCCCCCTGGCAGAGGGCCTCTCAAAGAGGTGGATGACCCATATTTGGAGGGTCTAAGTGGGTATGCGATTTTCTCGGCTCCCCGTGGACCAAATTCAAAAAATAAAGCACCAATGAAATGAGCTCGACGAGCTTGTCAAACAGACACAAAAAATAAGTTGATATGATAAATTTGAGGAAATTTGATATGATCTATACGCGAGATTTTATGTAAAATTGGGTTATAAACACTTTACATTGTCTCTAAAGACTATTCCACATAATTCTAGGCACTAGATCCTTCTCAATCTCTCTAATAATGTTATAAATTGTTTTAGAAAACGGAAATAAATTTTTTTTAGAAATTCAATTTTTAAGCATATTTGCATAGCCCTTGTTGAGCTGATTCTATAAATCTTTAAATTATTGATTTTGGTAAAAAGGGGGAGCTGAGAAAATAGCCAATTCACTTTCTACCCAACTCAAAATGAATATCCACTATAGAGGGTGACCTTTTGACTATCCACCAAGAGAGCGATCGTAAATGCCACTCTCGTGAATATCCACCTCTGACTGCCAGTGGGAATGAATATCCATCAACCATTCTCGCCACCCTACTACTAACCGTCGCGCGAGAGGTCGTAAATGTGCCTCTCTCGGTTGAGTAGAGAGAGACTGTCACTAGAGCTAGTGAGTAGTGACTGGTTCTCGCCACCCTAAATCTCACAGGTTTAACGACTCCTCGATAGAACAGCAAAAGAATCTAACTTTACATGCTTGACAGAAAATTAATTGATTGGAGAAGACAATAAAAAAAGAAGTAGTATCCGATCAATGTCTGACACTTTCGAAGCATACCCAAGCTAATTTTAAACTAAAAAAAAAACTCTTTATTTGTCTACGAGAGAGCGTTGTCAGAAAGGAGTGTAAAATTAGTTTGAGCAGCTCGTTTAAAACGACAAAGGATCAATCAATACCGATATGAGTATTCGTCGATTCGTGACGAATGTTTGCCACGATTGACCAACGGCTGCAGCGCGTATTCCATCCACGATGGAAGCTGGAATCAATAGATGATTGATGATCGATTATGGTTCGATATACTCTTCTTCCTTTACGTGACCTCTATTCGATATTACGGTAGGACTTGGGATACGGTAAATACCTTTTCATTGATCATGGGAAGGAAGCGGATCTCGACTGAGCCTTCGGGAGTGAAACGACGTCGTGTAATCCGATCATTGGTGAACCTGATATCGATTGATTATTGATTGTATTCAACAGATCAAACTAAATTCATGAGCAAAGATCAAAGATCAAATTACAAAGATCAAATCCAATATACCATTCATATCCGAGATCCTTGACCGTCATCTTCACGCCAAACTCATTCGTCGTACTACCTCTGGACACGATCATGAACTGACTTCAAAAGATCAAAGATCAAACTACACGAGCCGAAGATACAAACTACATACTAATCTTACCGATCCATGCACTGTTGTGATATGCCGATCATCAAGAGTACCATATTGAATGCGAACAAAGAGACCCAGAACTGTAAAGATCAAAGATCAAATAAATTTTTGACATGATTTCTAAAACATCTCACCGCATAGTTCATAAACTTGAGCCGATCCTCGTCCAACGAACGCATCGTAGCAGTGCGGTTGCCTGAATAAATCAACTATCAAAGTTCAAAGATCAAAGATCAACTCACTCATGATAGTTCCGAGTGACGCGGCCATTGCGATGCAGTGAAGCGGAGGAACGAGGAAGCCCAGGTGCTGAAAGAGGAACAGACTACACAATTATACACAACCATTTTTGTTGAACTCACATATTCAGAAATATTAGGTTGAGTCATAATTAACCGTGGATTTTTGTGGTTCGACTTTGAACTTTTGCCGTTCTTTTGTGATAACACCTCCTGTCTCGCGATACTGCAGACATACAATATCCCCCTCCTTCTCTCACTCCCCGAGATATCAGTCATTATAGTCCCCCGTCAGCTAAGAAATGACGATTAATTTCCATCCGAAGAAACAACATGTTCGGCAAGTCATGCTTTTCCTTTTCCTGTCTGACCTCAAAGTCCCTGATAGTCGACGGCGCATGGCTTAAGTTTAGCACTCGGACACCCCTTCTCTAACAACGGTGCAATATTGGTTCCATCGGTTCACATAGAAAAACTACAATATGAAGAAGAGGAAGGTCGATATCGTCATCAAAGCTTCTATTTGGACCTATTGAAGAATAGCATCGAGGCTGACCCGTATATGGCCACCAGGTAAATGGTCTCTACTCTTGGTGTGTCTCAATCCACCATCGTTCGTGGACTCTGCTGAATCGGCAAGGTACGAAAGATGGGATGATGGGTTTATCACATCCTGACCGAGAAGAAGAAGATTGACCGTGTCGGCTTCACCAAGCAATTGCTTAGCTAAGAAAAGACCAACGCGTGGCTGGCCAATATCGTCACTGGTGATGATAAGTGGGTACTATACCACAACGTTGTGCGCCGTGCCCAGTGAGTGCACACGTGGGTTCAGGCAGAGGACGTCCCCAAACCTGAGCTACACGAGAAGAATGTCATATTCAGTGTTTGGTGGGGTGTCAAAGGCGTGTACCACTGGGAGCAGCTACCCGAAGGGCAGACTATCAAAGTCGCCCATTACCCTTCCCAACTACGTACTCTCAAGCGGAAATTCGAATTTTCACGGGCGGCAGGAATTCGAATTGTCTTTCAGCAACATAGAACGCGCCCCTACATGGCGAAGGCCTTCAAGAAGGAGCTGATCACGTTTGGCTGACGAGTCCTCCCTTACTCCGCAATTTTAGGGGTGCCAATAATTTGGTCGAAGTGGGGCCAATAATTTGGTGGACCGTAAAAGTTGACTTTAAAATTTGGCTACCAGACAAGCTCCACTTTTAAAGTTGAGTCAATAATTTGGTGGTTGAGCCAATAATTTGGTTCGAAGTGGGGCATTTATTTTAGTCCAAAATTTTAGCCAAACTTTGGCTAAAATTTTAGACTAAAATAACAGTCCCACTTGAAAAAAACCAAATTATTGACTCAACTTATAAGTGGGGCTTGTCTGGTAGCCAAATTTTAGGCACCCAAAAATGTTCGACCAAATTATTGGCCCCCCTAAATTTGCGGAGTAGCCCAAGTATACACAGGATCTTGCCCCCTCCGATTATTGGCTCATCGGTGATGTGCATCGTGCCTTGGCGGAGAAACACTTCCAGAAATGAGTCGAGGTCGAATCGTGACTGACCTCCTATTTCGCCTCCAAGCCGGCCGCGTGGTTTGAGAAGGGAATCAAGCCGTTGCCCACACTTTGTTAGAAGACCATCGACATTGATGGTGGCTACTATGATTCACACGCTCCTTGATTGACAAAGAATTTTCAAGTCAAAGTTGAAGTTCAACATCCACGGTTAATTATGACTCAACCTAATATAAGCTGACCCGTTATTGTGATAAACGGGCTCGATTATAAACTTGTCCAAAAGTTGCCTAAATATGCGAAAAAGTGATTTTTTATGGGCCCACTTATTTATAAACTGACCCAAATCCACAATTTGGGTGCTCGAAAATGCATGGTCTCATTCATACATTTTCATACCCTCATAATCCCAGGATCGATCGATCGATCCACTACATACGTTTTCAAGAACGACCCACTGTGTAAATGGTATTTTTTAAATGCGAAATACTACAATTTAAGCGAAAAATTCGAAAATTTAAACTACATTTAAAAAAAAATCTTGTGCGGGCGAAAATGTATGATCCCATTCACAAAAAAAGAGGCAGAAAGCAGCGAGACAAAAAAAAGGAATTTTGGTTCCCAGAAATTCTCAATTTTTCATCGCTATAAGAAAAGTAGATTACAAACCATAATACGAGGCTTGACCGCATTTGAGCCGAAAATTCCAGAAAAAATCGAAAAACCTGACTGCATTTGGGAGTTTTTTTAATACCTTACCGCTGACCGCTTTTGAAAATGTGTAGAATGCAGCATGTATGATTCTCGTTTCAGAGACCCACTAATACTCACACAGAAAATTCTCTTACTTTTCAATTTCTTATTCGTAATATTTCTTATTTTTAAGAAATTATACAAGAAAGGGGCGGAGTTTACAATAAGAAATCAATTTCTTATCTACGAATTTCTTATAAATAAGAAATGCATGATGATTTGAATGTCAGAAATTCATTTCTTATTCTTTATATTTAAGAAAATTGTCTTTGAATTTCTTATTTTTTAAGAGAAATTCATAATTTTCTTACTTTTCAATTTCTTATATTTAATTTATTTGCGTTTTTATTTTGTTTTTATGAATTAACTTAATTGATTAAATTAAAATAACGTTAGTTAATGATCCAAATGTTGTGTACTAAATTTGGTGTGCGCCACAATGTATACCGTAATCAGTGCGGGAAAATTAGGCCTTCAAACAGATCTATTTTTCTTGCGGTTGCTACGTCGTTTTCTTGTTCGTTATACTCGTTACTCTTCCATGTTACAGCATGCAGCTACTCCGTTTTCACTACGTATTTAGTTGAATAACATCGATCTGTTGCAGAACAGTTACGCAATATTTGAAGCCAAGCTCGCTAGTGCTGCACTTCACAAGCCCTCGAGCAAGAAGACTGTTGAAGCTATGAAGAAACTAGTATCTGATGCACCTTGGTTGCTCGTAATCGGCTATGTGTCTTCAAGGACTCATCCCACGTCGCTCTCCAGGTATAACAGTTTCTCATTGTTCGCATAATGGGGTCTTTGTAGATAGATCTATTCGATACTTATCGACATGATCGTAGTTTCAACCTTGTAATGAGCATGATCATCATGAGTAAATCCCTCAAGTGCGCTAACGACGATAAATACATGATCTAGCATGATGATAATGGAGGAGTGCTACATTTTTCATTCTGTGACAGTAAGAGGGACAAGACTCAGGTAATTTAATGTCTGTTGATATTTAAGTTTATGAGCGATATCACGAGAGATTGCATGAAATCCAATATTTTCGGAACAATTTTCGAAAAAGTATTTTTGATTTCTATGAAACTTTTATATGTGAGTACCCAGGAGACAAGAAAATTATTGATCCCGGTCCCAGGTCTCAAAGCCGGCTTTTAGGTATTTGACGGTTCTAAAATTCGAAAAATCATAACTTCTTTCAAAATTAGTCTGGAAAGCTGTTCGGCAACTCAAAAAATGCAGAAAACATTTTCTTACTGTCTTACACGAAGATATTGATGACGAAGATGGTTAACATGGTTAAAGTATAATCTCATATTATTTGCTTTCTCATTTCATTTGTCTTCGTTCACCCAAATCAATTACGTTTTTGTATTCCATGTGATGTTGTATTTCCTTTCATCTTGATATACCCTGTTCACATAAAGTGTTTTCATTTCTAGAATTGGAATAAGTATATACAAAGTAGCAGAAGTATCAGTATTAATCAATCAATAATGTATTCTGTAGTGGCCAGGGAAAAAATATAAGAAATTGAATTCTTAAAAATATCGTAGCGCGGAATAAGAAATAGATTTCTTATATTTTATAAGAAATCATTTTCTTACGGCAATAAGAAATTAAATCTCTTATAAAAAGTAAGAAATTCAATTTCGGAGAACGTATTGTAAGAAATACATTTCTTATTTCAATTTCTTATATTTAAGAGAATTTTCTGTGTGAGTAGTGCTAATACCTTTCGTTATCAATCGGATTGAGTCTATTTCGTCTTTAACAATAAGATATTGACAAATTCGTACTAGGGAACAGTATTCTTTCCGGATGAATCTACGGGGAGTGCGTAGTGATAATCAGCATAGTCGACTTAGTCAGAATAAATTTTCAAAGTCTGCTAATTATCGATTTTGTAAAAGTCAACCCCGTCCCATTATTTACAGATTCGCAACAAGATAAAGATAACAAAAGACATTTGAAAAAGGTGTAAAAACAGAAAGAAATAGATTTTTGTACTTGATTTTCGTTGAAACTGCAATTTCCTTGCTTGAATTACATAGAGAGACAAAAATGATGTCGGGAGAATCGAAAAAAATTTGAATAAATTTTACCACCTGAACTTGATGGATACACATGAAATAAGAGCGAAATTAAAAATCTTCGTAATTCTTGATCACCCTGTACAACGGTCGGGGAACAGACAGAGTTCTGTTCCCAGAACTTTCCCGTTTCCCGGGAGCCAACTCAACCCTCTCATCCAGGTCGATTCGCGTTTCAATTTACCAAGAACTGTATACTCCTCGCTCCATCGCTGATAGAGATGGTAAGAGATCATTTGTAACCAATCAACAATAGAAGATATTTAGGATATTATGCGGATATCACATGAAATGCTAGCAAAATCACTACATTGTAAAATCGAGTAAAGATCGAATACTCGTTTTCACGCGCCCACCTATTCCATTCAAACTGCTTTACTCCGCAGTGGGAGAGAGCAGCATGGTTAGAAGAGACCAGGAAGAAATTTTCTCCCACCATTTGTCCATTTCTCATCGTCATAAAAATGCACTTTCAACATGTACGATTCGCGTTTCAGAGACCCATTAAGAGCGTCAATACCTTTCACTATCAATAGAACTTTTACGCTGTCCTTAAGATATTAACAAATTCTTAATGCCGATAATCAATCGATAAACCTCCATACATACAGTATACCATCACCTACCATAATCACCATGACTCCCGACACGACAAAGAAGATCTCGGCAAACGATCGCCGTTCGTCTCCCAGATTGCCGATGACGTACACTCCTGGATTAGAGATCAAAGATCAAACTATACACTTAAGAGTACTGTAGTTTGATCTTTCACTTCCGGACGAGAGATCAAAGATCAAACTATACAATTAAGAGTACTGTAGTTTGATCTTTGAACTCACCAAGTGCCACAGTCATGCTCACTCCCAGTGCCATTGGCCATCCAGTGTAGTCTGTGCGAGAGTAGGTGAGAACGGCTGAATGGAACGGAATGAATCAATGATCTCTCAACTAGGATCATTAGCGTTTCAACGATTCATCAAGAACACCAAGAGATTTACAGCGACAATCATCGCACAAAGTCTCTATACAAATATCTTATAGACGAAGTGTAATCTTTGATATCCATAGGAAAGCGGATGCTAGAAGATGTGCGATATGTGCGCTTCTTATGCTGACAAATAATTTTGATCTTTGATTTTTCTCGACAAGCGAAACTCGGGGCCACTGGTACTTTAAAATGTGATCTTTGATCTCTGATCTTCTCACCAGTCAGCCACGCCCATCCTCCCAACCAGCATGAGTAAATCATGGAGACGATGAAACGAGCGAGAGAGAACTTTACAGAAGTACGGGGAGCTCCTTTCCTGGAAAATAAATCAATCAATAAACGAGCAATGCAAAATATGCGTACATACTTCATCTCCATTCCTTCCCCCCTGGAAGGTTCTAGAAGGGATGAGAGAGTGGAAAAAAAAAGAGAAAGAAAAGAGAGAGAGATATGGGAGAGGGAGAGAGAGGGAGAGAGAAGGATAGAAAAAAGAGGAGAGAGAGGGAGCGAGAGGGAGAGAGATAGATAGATAGATAGATAGATAGACAGATAGATAGAGAGAGAGAGAAATAAGTGAGCTAGGACAATTACTATCTTAATCACGGATCTCCTGTAAGAATGAAAGAAGCCATGCGACCGTTTTAAAAATTTTTTCTCCGATTTGGCTGATACTTGGTTCGTTAATCATAATGAGGGAAAGGAGAAGGCCTAACCACTTGTTTTCGCCAAATTTGCATTTTTATCGATTTTTTGATCTACCACTTTGGGGAGCCATATCTCACTCAAATTTTGACCTACAGCGTGAAATTTTTTTTCAATCGACTCGAAATGAACTAATCTAGAAGTTACTCAACACAATGTATGAGCGAAAACGCCATCTTCTACTTGTTTTCTTCGAAAAACTGATTTTTTGGGTACAAAATGCAAATTTTCTCAAAATTTTTCAAAAAAAGGTACGATTTTTATTCGCGATTCTGTTTCCTCATCCTCGAATTGAGGTAGTCACATATTTCTTAGGTCATAAGTCGCGGCACCCGATATCGATCCTCAAAGGGAACCCGGACTTTGCGTTATTTTCATTCAAAAATAGATTTCGTATCTCCTCTCTCTTCATTTTCGTGCAAATTCGCAATCAAGGTATACCAATCGAAAGCTCTCGACGAGCTCTACAAAAATGACTTAGTAGTACAAGTCATTAAATTTGATCGTTTTCAAGATATGCCTGAAAATCCGTTTTTTCTCCACTATTTGCTGTACAATGCAATTGATTCACGGTGCTATTTGCTCCCTAGAACGTGTTTTGCTTATATTATTTGTTATTAGTGTTATAGAAAAGGAAAAAAAAACAGCAAATAAAAAAGCAAAGATATCTCTTTCTTTCTTTCTTTTCTCGACCTCCTCCGCACGCTTCTTGGCATCATTGTAGTACTCGTTACGGATTTTCAGGCATATCTTGAAAACGATCAAATTTCATGACTTGTACTACTAAGTCATTTTTGTAGAGCTCGTCGAGAGCTTTCGATTGGTATACCTTGATTGCGAATTTGCACGAAAATGAAGAGAGAGGAGATACGAAATCTATTTTTGAATGAAAATAACGCAAAGTCCGGGTTCCCTTTGAGGATCGATATCGGGTGCCGCGACATATGACCTAACAAGGGGATGGTCGCAACTGGTCCTGGCCATATGAGATGGCAATAACATGACTAGGATCAGTTTTCGATGCTGATTACGAATCCGTTTTCAGAAAGTGCCTAATCGACCTGATTTTAGAGAAAATCGGTATTGAAATTTGGCTTGTTTATTCGAAAAGTCATGTAGTTTCCTTCACAAACTATCTGGATTGCATCGGAAAGATCCGGCAATGTGAGGTAAAGTATTGCGAGAGTTTATAGATGAGATCACCAGCACACCCGATGGTTTGCGCAGGAAACCACGCGAATTTCCGAATTAAAATATCGATTTCCTCGAAAATCAGGTCGATTAGGCACTTTCTGAAAACGGATTCGTAATCAGCATCGAAAACTGATCCTAGTCATGTTATTGCCATCTCATATGGCCAGGACCAGTTGCGACCATCCCCTTGTAAGAAATATGTGACTACCTCAATTCGAGGATGTGGAAACAGAATCGCGAATAAAAATCGTACCTTTTTTTGAAAAATTTTGAGAAAATTTGCATTTTGTACCCAAAAAATCAGTTTTTCGAAGAAAACAAGTAGAAGATGGCGTTTTCGCTCATACATTGTGTTGAGTAACTTCTAGATTAGTTCATTTCGAGTCGATTGAAAAAAATTTCACGCTGTAGGTCAAAATTTGAGTGAGATATGGCTCCCCAAAGTGGTAGATCAAAAAATCGATAAAAATGCAAATTTGGCGAAAACAAGTGGTTAGGCCTTCTCCTTTCCCTCATTATGATTAACGAACCAAGTATCAGCCAAATCGGAGAAAAAATTTTTAAAACGGTCGCATGGCTTCTTTCATTCTTACAGGAGATCCGTGATTAAGATAGTAATTGTCCTAGCTCACTTATTTCTCTCTCTCTCTATCTATCTGTCTATCTATCTATCTATCTATCTATCTCTCTCCCTCTCGCTCCCTCTCTCTCCTCTTTTTTCTATCCTTCTCTCTCCCTCTCTCTCCCTCTCCCATATCTCTCTCTCTTTTCTTTCTCTTTTTTTTTTCCACTCTCTCATCCCTTCTAGAACCTTCCAGGGGGGAAGGAATGGAGATGAAGTATGTACGCATATTTTGCATTGCTCGTTTATTGATTGATTTATTTTCCAGGAAAGGAGCTCCCCGTACTTCTGTAAAGTTCTCTCTCGCTCGTTTCATCGTCTCCATGATTTACTCATGCTGGTTGGGAGGATGGGCGTGGCTGACTGGTGAGAAGATCAGAGATCAAAGATCACATTTTAAAGTACCAGTGGCCCCGAGTTTCGCTTGTCGAGAAAAATCAAAGATCAAAATTATTTGTCAGCATAAGAAGCGCACATATCGCACATCTTCTAGCATCCGCTTTCCTATGGATATCAAAGATTACACTTCGTCTATAAGATATTTGTATAGAGACTTTGTGCGATGATTGTCGCTGTAAATCTCTTGGTGTTCTTGATGAATCGTTGAAACGCTAATGATCCTAGTTGAGAGATCATTGATTCATTCCGTTCCATTCAGCCGTTCTCACCTACTCTCGCACAGACTACATAAAGACAACAACAAGCAAAAAAAACGAATTATAATTAAGAAATCTGCGCACGAAGAAACAAAAAGGGGAGAATAAACAATGGAAAAAAGGGAGAAGGTAAAGATGGATTTGTAGCATGATTTCTAAAACAACTCACCGCATAATTCATAAACTTAAGCCGATCCTCGTCAAGCGAACGCATCATATCCGTGCGGTTGCCTGAATAAATCAGCCACCAAAGTTCGAAGAGGAAGGGCCAAAGATCAAAGACCAAAGATCAACTTACTCATGATAGTTCCGAGTGACGCGGCCATTACAATGCAATGAAGCGGAGGAACGAGGAAGCCTTGATGCTGAAAGAGGAACATGGTATTTTTTTATGCAAAAGATTAAAATTTAAGCAAAAATTCGAAAATCGACCGAGTACATTTAAAAAATCTTGTGCGGGCTAAAAATGCATGGTCCTAATCACACAAAATGTCTTTGTTCTAGAGCAATAGAGAGACAAAGCAGCGAGACAATAATGAATTTTGGTTCCCACCATTTCTCCATTTCTCATAGCTATGAAAATGCAACATGTACGATTCACGTTTCAGTGAGCTGTTAAGCGCGCTAATATCTTTCACTATCAATCGTCTAGAACCTTCTACCATGAAGATATCAACTAATTCTTAATGCCCATAATCAATCGATAATCCTCTCAACATACAGTATACCATCACTTACCATAATCACCATGACTCCCGACACGACAAAGAAGATCTCGGCAAACGATCGCCGTTCGTCTCCCAGATTGCCGATGACGTACACTCCTGGATGAGAGATCAAAGATCAAACTATACAATTAAGAGTACTGTAGTTTGATCTTTGAACTCACCAAGTGCCACAGCCATGCTCACTCCCAGTGCCATTGGCCATCCAGTGTAGTCTGTGCGAGAGTAGGTGAGAACGGCTGAATGGAACGAAATGAATCAATGCTCTCTCAACTAGGATGATTAGCGTTTCAACGATTCATCATGAGCACCGAGAGATTTTCATTGCCAATGCATTGGAAGGAGCTCTTATATTGACAATACAATACAAAATATCTTATCGACAAAGTGTGATCTTTGATCTTGCCCGTGATCACTGATCCTTTAAAAAATATGATATTTGATCTTCTCACCAGTTAGCCACGCCCATCCTCCCAACCAGCACGAATACATCATGGAGACGATGTAACGAGATAGAGAGAACTTCACCGACGTACGGGGAGCTCCTTTCCTGGAAAATAAATCAATCAATAAACGAGCAAGCAAAATATGCGTACACACTTTAAATCCACTAGATCATAGGCCGGGATCAGAAAAAAAAGGAAAAGGTAAAGGCACAGCCCGTTCATCCCCACCAAGGCGCCCGAAACGAGAATTGGTAATGACTAAATCATGCGATAAAGTAGGTCCGAAGAAGAGATTAGGATCTCCGGACTGAAATGCCCTTGAAAATATCACAATATTGCCATTTTGCAGTTGAAGTGGAGGAAAGAGGCGAGAGAGTGTGGTGGTGTCAGAGAGCATTCGCAAAAATAACTCCGGTCTGATTTGTGTAGATCGCCTAATACCCTTTTGCCTATGAAAGAAATTCCATTTTAAAAATTATCAACATTTTTAAAGAACAAAATGAATGCACAGGCGGGAAAATGCACAGGCGTGATCGCCATAAAATTCTGCTACTTGGGGTATAGTTTGATAATTTTAGCACCATCTGTTGAAGAGAAACCACTTTTCAACGCGAAAAACAAGATTTCAACGAGGCGGCGTCTGGCCTCAACGGTGGCGGCTCTACGTGCAGAATGCACAAGGCCATCGTAAACAGCACCCTTGAGAGCCCTGATCCCCCCAAAAATTTATTTTTTGCGGCTATAGTCGATTTTCTCAAAAGCGCACTCATGTGACCCGTTGCGCTTTTGTCGTTTCTGTGGGAGAGATCAAAGATCAACTTGTACCATAATAGTGCAGACCGAGTGGGTTCGGATAAACCCATCCAGAGCCCGTACGGTCATCCCCGGCAGAGATATGCCCCGTTGCTCTTTTGTCGTTAGCGCTGAAGGAAGTGCTGTTGCGCATTTGACGTTGCGCTTCTGTCATGCCCCCGGTAATGGCAGTAGGGCTACCCCGGATAGAGCGCTCATGATATAAAGCAGCTTGAAGAAGCTCGAATTGCGGGGGTAAAACGGTTGTGAAAAATAAGCGAAAAAAGGCTAAAAATTGATTGAAATCAATCGATAAATCGATAATTTGAAACCAATCAATCGATAAAATCTAATCAATCTTGACTGCAGCGTAGATTCAGCACAGGAACGCGTAGGCGGCATAGAATCCGATCGTACCAGTGAGGAACCTGAAGAAGAGATCAAAGATCAAAGATTGAAACTAACAATATGTATCAACGACACCCGTCACTTTCGTGTTTCGGAAATAGATCATATTTCTTTTCTACTAGCTAAAGATGATTTCGTAAGATAATACTACAAACATAAACCAGACTCAAAGGTCAGACTACAAACACAATCAAGGCTCAACGATCAAAATAAAAATAAAAACCAGAAGTTATGGCGATCCGAGTAGGCAAAGTAAAGGACGGTGGGCACGAAACCGACGATGCTCAGTTTGGTGTGGAAGTAGAAGGCAGAGTAGAACATTACTGAAATGAGCATAGATAGATCAAATATCAAACTACAATGTTTGAACGAGAAATCAAACTACAAAATAGAGATCAAAGTTCAAAGATCACTTACCATAAACAGCCGATCTACCGCTGACGACGAATGAACGCCACCACCAGTGGTAGTTCTACAAATGTGATCAATCAGTGAATGATATAGAGATCAGAGATCAAAAGATCAAAGATCAAACTACAAGCTACAGTATACCTCAGAGTATTAAATAAAGTAAATATGAAAATAGAAGATCAAAGCCTTTTTCTAAAATTAAAGATAACAGACTATATTTGAAAGCATAAATTAAGCATAGATATAAATCAAAGATCAAAGATCAAACTACAAGCTACAGTATACCTCAGAGCAAAGCATAAAGTAGGTGACGACGATGGAAATCTGACTAGTTGATATGGCGAGAATGACGCAAACGATGAAGAGGAAGCCGAAGAGGTAGTAGAATTGATTCTCCCAGATTGCCTAAGTCGACATAAGCATAGGTCGAAAAGTATGTTACAGTACAAAGCCTGACCGCATTTTGAGCCAAAATTTGTCAAAAATCGAAAAACCTGACCGTATTTAAAAAAATGATAACTATAATAAAATGAAATAACTATAATAAAATGATAGCTATTCGACTTATGAACATAGGGATTAAGAAATCAACAAAACAAAAAGGTCGTTAGTTATTAAAGGAGAGTTTTTTTTTTTTCCGTTTCGTGCATACGCACGTTGATAAAATAATAGAGTGTGACAGGAACCTCACTGGTCATTGGTAGCAGACAACGCTTGCAAGATTTCGTGTCTTTGATGGTTCTGGATATGCAGTTAGATACCCCCGCTCAATTTTACATTTTTAAAAAGTTTCCACTAATATTATTGATCGACTTTGTACATTCTATTCAAAAGACTACCCTCAACTGTTTGCACACTTCCACTCTTATCCCTTTTCAAACTATTTTTTTTAAACTAAGATTTTAAAAATCCTACAGAGAAGATGAAGAAGAGTTCGATGAACATGGCTCCGAATGGAAGAATTCCTGCCAATAAAGTGCACGGAATAAGACGAAGGTACCATGACATACAATAATAATAAAAATAATAATAATAATAAATAATAATAATAATAATAATAATAATAATAATAATAATAATAATAATAATAATAATAATAATAATAATACTAATAATAATAATAATAATAATAATAATAATAATAATAATAATAATAATAATAATAATAATAATAATAATAATAATAATAATAATAATAATAATAATAATAATAATAATAATAATAATAATAATAATAATAATAATAATAATAATACTAATAATAATAATAATAATAATAATAATAATAATAATAATAATAATAATAATAATAATAATAATAATAATAATAATAATAATAATAATAATAATAATAATAATAATAATAATAATAATAATAATAATAATAATAATAATAATATTCTTTGATATTCTTTCGAACGCGCAACAATTAACCCGATGATTCCGCGTTTCTTCATCCTGTCATATGCAATTTGTATTCGCTCATTCCAATTTAATTAGCAATATTCACTATTTAAAAAAAGTAGAAGCCGAGGAAGGTGAGCGGGAGATCGATACCAAACCACATAACGAGCAACGCGATCATTGTTCCGAATGGAACCTGCAAGGATTGATCTTTGATCTTTGTAGTCTGATCACTCGATACTGTAGTTTGATCTTTGATTTATTGATTTATAACCCCGCTTACTGAATGATCAAATTATCAGAAATTATTACAGATTTATCACCAGGAATTCATCTACATACCACCATAAAAATGAAATGACAGGAAGCTAATAAAAGAGAATGAAACAAGGATCTCACCGGTCAATTACTAAATTGAATGGAAACAAAATTTCACTTCTTATAACGACTACACGAACATTATTCCGCGTTCATTTCGACTTTAGTGTGCTGTAATCTTTGTAGTTTGATCTTTGATCTCTTACCGCGCCCGAACTGTACTTGGAGATGAGGAAGAAGTTGAGCAGGAAGGAAGAAGTTTGTAGAGACGACCGGCAAAATATCTCAAATAGAATTAATTAACCCTTTGTATGAACGAAAAATTATTCACCCGGTTTAGGCTCCAGACTCACCCGATCTAGGAAAAATTCATTTAATAAACGATAATTATTTAGCCAAAATTCACCCAAACATGAAATTTTTGCGTCCCACCCACCCAATTTTAATTTCCAGCGGCAAAGGTTGCCAATATTATGGGACCCGTAGGTCGAATAGTACGTTACAAACTACGAAGCCTGACCGCATTTGGACCCGAAAATTGCTGAAAATTAAAAAAAAACCTTTTGAACACCGCATTTTGAACATGTGTAACATACGTATTCGACCTATGATGTGACATCTTTGTCAGCTCGTAATAAATTAGAAGCCAAAGCAAATAAACACGTTGAATTGACGTTTCCTTATCCTGACAAAGACAAAATCGCCTTTAAAATTCGATAAATATGATTTCTCCCGATCTCAAAAGTGAACAAAATCAGATGAATGGGATACATTCACCGACAAAACACAATAAGTCGGGGCTTATCGAAGAAGCAATCGCATAGGTCGAAAAGTATGTTACAAAGGACCACGCCTGAACGCATTTTGAACAAAAATTTCCTGGAAATCGAAAAACCTGACCGCATTTTGAGCCAAATCAGCCAATAATCGAAAAACCTGCAGCATTTTGAAAACCGATATCCTCCTAGCTATTCGACCTACATATGCAGGATCGACCGACTATATACGGTTACGTTTTTCTTATGTGAACAGCACCCTTGAGAACCCCGATCCCCAAATTTTGATTTTTTGACAGTGCCAGATTTCATATATTTTGGTCGATATACCTTCGATGCAAAACCATCAATTATCATTTATGAATTTATTTGATACACCCGTGACTGGTGCGACTTCAAATAAAGGAATGATAATTGATAATAGCGTACCTTCAAAGTAGACATCCCAACGGGAGGCCCATGGAATCTCCGACTCTTCCCAGTGCACCTGAAACATTTCATTGATCGGTCATTTTTAACCTCAACCTCAAGCAACAAAAGACAATTCACTCTTCTATATCCCTTTATTCTCATTTTTTTTGTTCAACAAGGACCAGAGGCAAAAATTCGTTCATTCGTCACACAATTGTTGTACACGACATAAAGTAAGACCGAAACCCGTACCGAGTAAGTTCAGTGAATCTCCTGTTCGGTTCCCGTCACTTCCTGGTACTCGGCGTCTTCGGAAACGGTAGAGCACTCCTACAAAGATCAAAGATCATCATAGAAATCAAAGATCATTCCTGAGTTCAAAGTTCATTCCAGAGATCAAAGATCAACTCACCCGTCCACTCTTAAAATCAACATCCTTGACTGAACGTGGTTGAGCTTCGAATCCTACAACACGGAATTTGCCGGTGTCATCCGCCTTATGGTACTTGATCGTAAATTCGACATGGTTGTTTATGTACACCAGGGCTGTGCATTTTCCATTTTCCAATTTTCCGACTTTCCATGAAAAAGTCTGAAAATTTGCCTACTTAAAAAAAATTTCATATTTTTTTGAGGAAAAAATTGATTGTTCAATAATTACGGTATTCGGGACACCATCCACTCGAAAAATTTTATCTCCTCTTATACTGAAATAATAGTTTTATTCTAGATTTTCCTTCAAAAGTGAACTTTCACCAATTTCTGCCCTTGCCATTTACATTCCGGTACTTGGTTTTGACTCTTCATTTGCTGTTCCTTATTGTTGTTGTGATTTTCAAGACCTCGATAAAGCAAAAAATTGAGAAAAAAAAACAAATGTGAGCATTATAGCGAATTTAGATTTTTCCGGAATTTTCCGGATGTTACGCAGAAAAATTTATTCAGCGCGTCGAACCTGCAATAGCGTCGTTTGTATTTCCAATGGTCTTTCATTTTTTCATTTCATTTCTTTCGTCTTTCAATGCTATAGTCTTTCATTTTAGCTGAATACTGCAAACAAGCATGCGAATATCGAAATATAGGGCGATGTAAACAATAAATTTTGGCAAACTTGTGCTTTTTGCAGGTGTGTGACAACGGCAAACGATTGACAACTTTATCGGAGAAATTTGTTGTCAGACTTCAAAAAGTAGAACGATTGTAGTCAATGTATGAAATAAATAAATGTGGCAACAGATAGTGGCTATTTTGTAGACAGACAAGAAAACTGAGGATGATACATGTCAGAAAACATTAGTTCAGCCTCTGTAATAGCGCGGCAACAATGAATGGCTAATCACGTTTTCCAACTTATAAAGAGGGCGAGGCGGATGCCAGGCGGGTTTGGTGGGCTGCATTAGAGAGGGTGTGCGTGCGAGATGGCATCAAATGATTCTCTCTGCTACACTCTCCGCCGCGTCACCAAACCTGTCTGAGGTGCGCCGCTCTGACTAATGAACTATCGTCTCATTATTATGAGGATGTGAAAATGCACCAAAAAATGGAATGACTAGAGAAATGTGCTTCTTTCTATTCAGACAACAAAAAATATTCGTTTTGATGTCAATGAGAAGGCAAGAATCGATTGACATCAAAAAGAAGATTTTTTGTTGTCTGACTAGAAAGAAGCACATTTCTCTGGTCATGACTTGTATCATCCTCATTTTTCTTGTCTGTCAACAGTTCATTCATTAATTGCAACCACAAGACACATTGACAACAATCTGTATTAAATTTGATGTCTGACTGCAATTGGGTGCGATAAAGTTGTCAATCCTTGTCACGCACCTGCAAAAAGCACAAGTTTGCCACAATTTATTGTTTACATCACCCTATATGTTAAAAGTTGCATATGCTATGGAAAACAATCTTCTTTTAACAACTAATCAACAATACAGATCTCCATCGAAAGACCGTGCAAACTTCTCCTCTCCAACCTACGACAGTAGCGGCATTGAATCACTCGATCCATCAGATGAGACCACATCGAGGAGGAGGAGTTTACCTGGTATGATGAATAATATTTGTTATATTAATAATAATATTTTTTGGCTGTTAGCGCATTGTTAGCGATGTTTACGAGCATGTTCGTACTATTCGACATGAAGTGTTACCCAGATCAGATCTTCTTTTTAGAACATCTTTTCCGAGCTGGCTAAAACACGAAATCAACTGGTCAAAGCCACAGTCGGAATGACACATATCATGAGACTGAGATTGACATTTGACCAGTTGGTTTCGTGTCGTGCACTTCGATGAAAACACCGTCTAGGGTGTAAGGGAATGGTTTTGTTTTTTCCTAGCCCTCATCAATACCTATTATCAAGTGGAATTGGTAGTGGAACTAAATTATGCGGTAAAATAGATCCAAAGAAGAGATTTGGCCCTCCGGACTAAATTAGTCTTGACTAAAACCACTGGTCTAGTGATTTCTTTGTGTGCCTTTGAATAATGTTTCTTATGTTTCCTCTTATCCTACATCAATCTCCTTCTATCAGGCTCGTCTCATACTCCCATGGCCCCTCCTCCTCCTCTGCTCACTCCACTCCATCATAGTCATCATCATTCAATGGAACGATCAAGGTGAGAGTAGAGATTCAGATTAGCTTGAGCCCCGACTTACTGTGTTTAGACGCTTGTGTATTCTATCAAATAGATTTTGCTCACTTTGGATGAAGTGCATTGTATTTTAAGGACGATCTTGACTTTCATGGGACAAAGAAACGTCAATTCACCGGGTTCATTTGCATTGGTTTCTAATCTATTACTAGCAGATTGGCTAAACCATACTAATGCTAGACTTTTTCATTTATTTTAAATTGCAGAAAGGATACGGTATATCAACACCACAATATCGATCAATGACTGAGTGAACATTATCCACATCATCGTAGTCATGAACAGGACAGAAGGAAACAGAGTGCACAGCAGCTACTTACGATTAGTCAGTTTTTTTATTTTATTTCTTTGCAATAAAATGGGGTTCTGTTGATCAAACTGTGGACCATTGTTGATTCATGTTTCAATGACTTTGCGAAACGGGCAATCACCGGGTTGTTTTCTTCACTTTTCTATTGTAGTAGTTGCGCCTGTTGAGACTCCGAATCTGTTACGAGCTTACTTATGCTAAATCCTAAGTCTTACTAACTCATGGGTTTGAATCCCAAGTCTTGCTTCTTTTGATGATCAAATAAACTGTCGATAAACACTGCATTTTTGATTATCGGATTGATTATTGATCATCGGTTACTATTGTATAAGCACGCAAACTTATTACAATAAGGTTTCGAATTAGTTAAATTCATACTCGCATAATAGGAATAAGACGTACTAACAATACCCCTTTTAAGGTTATCGTGGTATCGACGGAGTTCCAGTGGTAGCACACGTGCCCACAGTCGATGGATCAATGACGCTGAAGGAGTTTAGAAGACACTTCTCCATTCCGAGCAATGCTGGAGTACAGTCAGCTATTTTATATATTTTATTATTATTATTGATATTATTAAATAAAATAAAATAAATATTTCTTCATTTATTGTGCGACCATTGGCCCTAGATAAAATTGAAACGATTTGACCAAGGATATCATATTATCGGATGGTTTACCGTAACTATTGATTTCAGATTCTTCTTCAAGACATCCTGTGATGACTTTGACGACGAAGAGGATACGGTACCCGATGTTGAGCCGATCAATAATCAGAAATATCAACTGCTCCTTGTTAAGCTACTGTATCACTTGTACAGTAATGTAATGGCTATTGATTGATTTACAGGATGATGCTACCGCACTCCCGCTGTTCAATGGTCGCGTCGCGGCTGAACTCAAGATGGCCGCTATCGATTGATTGATTACCGTAATCTTACCGTACCATTCGAGAGTACTGTAGCCATACCCAATTACTGTATCATGACGGATTCATGATACGTGTAATGAATAGATTTATCAATATTGCCATCGATCAATCAATAATATCTTTCATCCTTTGTTTTCTTCATTAGGCTGCCATTTTACCGTTTTTTTCTGTGATTGTTGATCTTTGATCTTAGATCTTTCCAAAACCCTTGTGCCATTCAATCACATTTACAAGTATCATTGAAGAAGTGCACATCCTCTTCGTTATCTAATCCCCGCCCCTTTTCTATTATCAGATTACGGTTGGTATTAGGTACAGTAATCCTTGTGCTGGTCTAGAGAATCAAAGCACATAACACAAATTATATTATATAGCCTAATCTCCCAATGGTACATGTGATTTATATGAACAATTGATAGTGATAATAAAGTTTATGTCTATATGTCCTACGCCTCGAACACACTGTTTCTCCAAAACAGGGAGAGTGCTCATTGAAAATTTGGTAAAATGTGAAGAAACACCGTATGGTGTATTCTCATCTCTCTCTCTCTTTTTCACTCTACCTTTTCTCCGTCATATTTTCTCCACCAGACTACCGTACCTGATGGGGCGGAGGACGGAACACATCACCGTGGACGAGTTTCCATCCAGTCTCCTCGAGTGTCTCATCCTGTCAATTTCAAGTGTCAATGATTTGATGTGAAGGCGACTATACCACATAAAAGTAATATATGATGACTCCATGAACGGTATCTATAGGACTCTATTACTATGCAAAAATTAAGAAAAAGGTATAATCAATAATCAATAATCATTTCCTCATCACGATTATAGTGGGCAATGTCACGGCGAATGGTACGAATGATAGAGACCGAGAGGATATTGATTGATTGATGAGATATTGATCGACTAAAATTGATTTTCGAAAATGAGCAACTTTAGCTGACCGCAACCGTATTCGTAGCCACCTACCGTAGCCAATCAATACACACCATACTACAGTACATCATTACTCAATGCAAGTGATATCAATGTTAGAGACTACCCTCTAACCGATAGAATATCAGACTACGACACCATCAATCGATATCAGGGACTACAGTACTCCATCAGAGAATACAGTATTCCATCAAGGAGTACCGTATTCCACCACACCTTACCGGTAAGAGAAATTACGAAGATGTTCGAATTCTGAATGGAGAACCAATGAATAACGACTGCGCGAGCTTGCAAATATCGATTTTTTGTTTCAAATATAGATTTGATATCATCTCAAAACGGCATAGACCAGGGAGTATCGTGTTTCAAGTGAGATATCACATGAAGCTGAAATTATAAAGTGATCGCTCACCATAAAAAATCAAACTGAAAAACCAATAATAATCATACATTTTCATAGCTTCACAATGCGAGGATTTACCCATCATATTATATAAGGCTTATGTTCAGTCACTTGATGCGAAAATAAGCTAAAAATGACGATTTTTATTTTTAAGCGATAAAATAACGAATTTTCTAAATCGGCTCACCGTATTTCGAAAATCGACCCATTATCTAACGATGATTTTGGGCAACAAATTTATAACTATGATTTCGCAATGTTCTACACCGAGTTAACAGAAAATCAGATCGTATTTTTAGACTGTCATTTTAGAACTGGCTAAAACACGAAACGAACTGGTCAAAGCCACGATCGGAATGGCACATATCACCAGATTGGCATTTGACCTGTTGATTTCGTGTTGTGGTCTTCCATGAAAACATCATCTAGTGGATGTGGGGATGATTCCTCTTTTCCGTCCTAATCAATACATATTATCAAGTAAAATTGGTAGTGACTAGGTCATGATGTAAAATAGATCCAAAGAAGAGATTAGACCCGTGATCTCCCGCAGGTCTTTGTGTGCCTTGAACTACAAGATGTACCCTTTATCAATCTCCTTCGATCAGGCTCCTCTCATACTCCCATGGCCCCTCCTCCTCCTTTGCTCACTCCACTCCATCACAGTCATTATCATTCAATGGAACGATCAAGGTGAGAGTAGAGATTCAGATTAGCTTGAGCCCCGACTTACTGTGTTTAGACGCTTGTGTATAAATGGACTACATCGGATATTAAAGACGATCTTGACTTTGTCAGTAAAGGAAAACGTCAATTCAACGGGTTCATTTGCTTTGGTTTCTAATTTATGATGAACAGATTGACTAATGGCGCACTAAAAATAGTGGAGAAAATGAAAAATAAATATTAAAAATTAAAATAAAGCAACTAAAATATGTATTTTAATCCGTATCATTTGTTCATATTCATCTCCTTGTAGATCAACTTGCACGTGGATACCACAGTCGCCTTTCTCTCCGTAGTCACAGCCTCACCCTTAACAATAATAATAATATAGAATAGATAATAGCTTCGTAATTCTTGTCATGATCAAGATATCGATTTTTTTCTACGTGGAGTCAATGTTGTCTATTTTGTCCACAACCCACTAGCTTCGCAAAGAAAAAAAAAACAAAAATACTATAAACTATGCGCTACAAATGTTAATTTCGTTTCGCTATCATCATCCTTTTTATATTATTATAAATACATATATCATTACAAACCTTATCCCTCCATCTACCGTCTCTGATTTCCGTGCATCGCTTAAGCAGATCCGTGTCCGTGATGAACGGAGACTCAGCCAACATCTCAAGGTATACGGTAGATTATTGATTGATATGTTTAGAAGATTGGTTGATTGATAAAAAATAATATAACCATTGTCAATCGTAAAATTGGTTACTATATATTGGCTATTGTAAATAAAAGAGCTTTGTGAAATTGATGGTTCATTGGAACGGGAATCACACAGGTTGAACGACTCCTCGAGAGAACAGCAAAAGAATCTAACTTTACATGCTTGACAGAAACATGGATAGGAGAAAAAAATTATGAAAAAAGTAGTAGTATCCGATCAATGTCCGACAGATTTTATAGATTTCAAAATCACATATTTTAAAATTACATTTTTTAAAAATTTTGAAGCTATACAAAATCAATGAATACCGATATGAGTATTCGTCGATTCATGACGAATGTTTGCCACGATTGACCTACGGCTGCAGTGCGTATTCCATCCACGATGGAAGCTGGAATCAATAGATCATTATCGATTACTAATTATCGATCGATATACTCTTCTTTCATTACAAACAATGTGATATAAAAACAAAAATCGATATTAGAGTTGCGAGATGCTTAGCAAATGCGTTGCTTACGCATTTGCTTTGCGACACGATCGCTTATAATTAAGCAAAACGTATGCTTAGAAGATAGATGCTTATATTTAAGCATACCGTATGCTTAAATTGAAAGAGGCGGGCGTTCGCCTCCCGGAATAGACTTTGAGTTGTGCTAGTCACAGTTACAGTACCGTCCAAAAGTATACCAAAAAGTACATTTTTCGTCATAACTTTTTTCAAACTCAACCGATCATGTCCAGATTTTCAGGGATTATTTTGAGAGTTGTTTTACGTGTTTTTGACTAATAAACACTCCGGTTGAACTCTTACGGTAAAATTTATTTCGAATTTATCAAAAGTCACAAAAGTGAGATTTTCGTTTTCTTCGATTTCTTCCGAGTTTCCCGATTCATTTCGCTACCAATGTGTGTTATATAATTTTAAAACCATGTCACGGTCTCTTGTGGGCAATATTCCACCGATATCCGAATGAGAATCCATTCGTCGTTTACGTCAGATGGGACTTTCCGCAGCCACCCTCTCACAGTATTTCCGGGTGTCTATTTCGACCATCCACAAGGTCAACATAGCTCCAATCTATGCACAAACAATGAAGAAGATTAATGGACGACCTCGCGAGACGACTACGACATCTGATTATCTGATTGTCCGCATCTAGAAGGAGAATCCGACGCTCAATGCAACGGACACTAAGCAAGAAACGGTGGAATTTCAACAAATTAGGGTACCTAAAGCTTCTAAACTTGGCTGAAAAGATGTTTGAGTGAAGGAAATGGGTCTACAGGATATTGACGCAGTATCTCTTCTTTATAATTCCATTCATTTAGTCCAGGGGACCAACCCCATCTACAGAGAAACAACCCCACAACATCGACGACCTGCATTGGACCCCACAACAGTAGTAGTAGGCCGTATTCTCAGACGAAAACAAGTTTCTGATGATTGGTACGGTGGAAATAGATCATTTTCGTCATCCGGTTAACACTAGATTTGATGGGAACTACCAGCTGCTCACCTTGAAGCATGGAGGAGTACCGTTGATTTTGTGGGGTTATCTCTCGGTAGTTGGGGTTGGTCCCCTGGACCGCGTGAAGGGAATTATGAAGAAGGAGGACTACGCAAATATCTTAGAGACCTATTTCCTTCTCTCAAACGTCTTTTCACCCAAGTTAGAGGCTTTACATATCTAAATTTGGTAAAATTCTACCAGTTCTCGATTTTTGTCCATTGCGGTGAGCCTCTAGTTTTCCATCGTGACACGGGTAATCAGATGGTAAGATGTCGTGGTCGTCTTGAGAGGTCGTCCATTAGTCAGTTTCATTGTTTGGGCACGGATTGGAGTTTTACTGATCTTGGGCATAATCGAAACAGACATCCGTAACACCTGTGACAGGGGACTGCGGACGGAGCCATCTGACGTCAACGACGAATGGATTCTCATTCGGTTATCGGTGGAATATTGCCCCCAAGAGACCGTGACATGGTTTTAAAATTATATAACACACATTGGTAGCGCAATAAATCGGGAAACTCGGAAGAAATCGAAGAAAACGAAAATCTCACTTTTGTGACTTTTGATAAATTCGAAATTAATTTTACCTAAGAGTTCAACCGGGGTGTTTATTTGTGAAAAACACGTAAAAACACTCTCAAAATAATCCCTGAAAATCTGGACATGATCGGTTGAGTTTGAACAAAGTTATGACGAAAAATGTACTTTTTGGTATACTTTTGGACGGTACTGTACATGGTTAGGTGGCGCAGTGGTAAGCGCCTTCACTAGCCATCAGTGGTTCGGTGGTTCGGTCCCCCATTCTATCGCAATCTTTTGCCGAGTTGTTTCTTTCAAGTAAGCAACCGGGTAAGCATTTGCCCATGCTTATATGTAAGCATATCGCCATCTTATCCGACTGAGGTAGCAAATCGTATGCTTACTATTAAGTATCTTTCAGCTGAGTGCAGACAGGAGACGGCGCGTTCTTCGAATCGATGCCCAAAAAGTCCACGACAAACGGCTCCTGCATAAATGAGACATAATTTATGTTTAAAAAATCAGTTAGTGATAATCACAATGACCGTATATCTTATATAAATCAATAATGTTGTTACACTTGTGCAGAAATAATTGGGGAAAGAATCAGTTTGCGATAGACTACTTGATATTACGGTAGGACTTGGATACGGTAAATACCTTTTTATTGATCATGGGAAGGAAACGGATCTCGACTGAGCCTTCGGGAGTGAGTCGTCGTCGTGTAATCCGATCATTGGTGAACCTGATATCGATTGATTATTGATTTCATTCCACAGATCAAACTACAGTTGCCAGCAAAGATCAAAGATCAAGCTACAAAGATCAAATACAATATACCATTCATATCCGAGATCCTTGACCGTCATCTTCACGCCAAACTCATTCGCCGTACTGCCTCTGGATACGATCATGAAGTGATTGCAAAAGATCAAAGATCAAACTACACGAGTAGAAGATCAAACTACAAACAAATCTTACCGATCCATGCACTGTTGTGATATGCCGATCATCAAGAGTACCGTATTGAAGGCGAACAATGAGACCCAGAACTGTAAAGATCTAAGATCAAATAAATTTTTGGCATGATTTCTCAAACAACTCACCGCATAATTCATGAACTTCAGCCGATCCTCGTTCAGCGAGCTTATCGTAACCGTGCGATTGCCTGAGCAAATCAACTACCAAAATTCAAAAGATCAAAGATCAAAGATCAAAGATCAACTCACTCATGATAGTTCCGAGTGACGCGGCCATTGCAATGCAGTGAAGCGGCGGAACGAGGAAGTCTTGATGCTGAAAGAGGAAAGGAAAGATCGTATTTTTTTTTTTGAGGATATCATATATTTTGGGGTGACCTTTATAAATAAATGTTAATACATAAATGTTTTACCGTTTCCCGGGAGCCAACTCAACCCTCTCAACCAGGTCGATTCGTGTTTCAATTTACCCAGAACTTGTATACTCCTCGCTCCATCTCTAATACAAGACAAGCCAATGAAACCGACAAAAATTCGGCAATCAACAATAGACGATATTGAGGATATCATATCACATGAAATACTAGCAAAATAACTACATTGTAAAATCGAGTATTGTGGAAGATCAGATCAAGACCGAGCAAAACAATATGGAAGTGCACGTGAACTACCAACATTTTGGGCCAAAAATTACTACATGTACACAAAAAAGTGAAATTATTTTTTTTAAACCGTCAATTAACAATCCTCTGAGCGCAAGACCAGTTAAACGTCAAATTCACAAACTGCTTTACTCCGCAGTGTGAGAGAGAGCAGCAAGGTTAGAAGAGACCAGGAAGAGTTTGGGCTCCCACCATTTCTCCATTTCTCACCGCTATAAAAAAAATTAATTTATCTACGCCCGAGGCAACTTGTACGATTCGCGTTTCAGAGACCCATTAAGAACGCTAATACTTTTCAATGTTTTATCTTTGTCTTGAAGATATTAACAAACTGTTAATACAGACAATAAATCGATAATCATCGATACATACAGTATCACTTACCATAATCACCATGACTCGGCGAACGATCGACGTTCGTCTCCCAGATTGCCGATTACGTACACTCCTGGACGAGAGATCAAAGATCAAACTATACAATTAAGAGTACTGTAGTTTGATCTTTGAACTCACCAAGTGCCACAGCCATGCTCACTCCCAGTGCCATTGGCCATCCATTGTAGTCTTTGCGAGAGTAGGTGAGAACGGCTGAATGGAACGGAATGAATCAATGATCTCTCAACTAGGATCATTAGCGTTTCAACGATTCATCAAGATAACCGAGAGATTTCGGGAGTCAATCAAACTGGAACTACCCAATTATAACGAAAAAAGTAAAACATTTGTGACAAATTGTGGTAAAATTTGACAAAAGTCCAAAAGATTTAGATAACTTTGTATTAGGTTTTCTAAACGTAGTTGTTAGTATTTTTGTTATGCGGTGGAATTTTTGAGCATCACTAGGCTTGCCTAATAGACTTGTGATTACTGATCCTTTAAAATAAATAAGATCTTTGATCTTTGATCTCTGATGTTCTCACCAGTTAGCTACGCCCATCCTCCCAACCAGCACTAGAACATAGACCCTGCGCCTACGCCGTCACGGAAAATATCGTTGCATTTACCTCACGCACGCGTCGACGCAAATTTTGGAGGGTGTTGGGTCCCAAGTGGAAAACCCTGATTGTCATCAGGGGTACGGTAAAAGGATACTGTAGGTTACGGTAGCCAACCATTATAGATCGATGGTTACGGTAACTTCCTAATGGCAATCAGGGTTTTCCACTTGGGACCCAACACACTCCAAACTTTACAGCGACGCGTGCGTAAGGCAAATGTAACGATGCATAACTCCGAAACATCTATTATATTGTCTATAGTAGGAAATTGAGAATGCTATGATCAATCTAGCCCCACATCGAGTATACAACGATTACGCCAATCCTCGAGTCAACATTCTTCAATCCACAATAGCATTCATATCACTAATTCTCAACCACATGAAACCTCTAACTACCTGGTTTATGTCACAAGCGTTATCCACCCAAACCCGATCTGATTTCTGATCTTTGATCTTTTCTCCCTACCTGTCTCGGAATCTGGTCTTGACGGTCTTGACGGGATGCTGGTAGCTCTGCTTACGGTAGCCAAAGTAGAAGCCAAGAAAGGTGAGAGGGAGATCGATACCAAACCACATGAAGAGCAACGCGATCATCGTTCCGAATGGAACCTGAAAGGATCGATCTTTGATCTTTGTAGTCTGATCGTTGGTTACTGTAGTTTGATCTTTGATTTATTGATTTATAAACCCAGCTTACTGAATAATCAAATTATCAGAAATTATTACTGATTTGTCACCATTAAAAACCATAGAAAGCATAGAAATGAAATACCATAGAAATGAAATGACAGGAAGCAAATAAAAGAGAGTGAAACAAGGATCTCACCGGTCAATTACTAAATTGAATGGAAACAAAATTTCACTTCTCATAACGACTACACGAACATTATTTAGAGCTCATTTGGACTTTACTGTGCTGTGATCTTTGTAGTTTGATCTTTGATCTTCGAACTCTTACCGCGCCCGAACTGTGCTTGGAGATGAGGAAGAAGTTGAGCAGGAAGCCAGCGCCGAGAATGATCGAAGGAAACAGCATACCGGTCTGAATAGATTGATAGATCAAAAGATCAAAGATTAGAGAACAGATGATCAAAGATCAAATATCAAACCTGAACAGCGCAACTGATCGGGTTCTTGCCAAGGAAGCCCTTGTAGAGACGACCGGCAAAATATCTTAAATTGAATAAAATAACACTTTTGTATGAACCAAGAATTATTGAAGACAGAAGTGCCCCTTGTCTGGGGCAAGACCCCATTGCTACCTCAGTATGACAAGACTAATTCGTCATTCAATGAGATCCATTCCCTCCACAATGGTTGTGTGCTTGATAAAGAACATTGTATGGAAAAAAATCAAGTACACTTTTACACAAGATAAAAAACTAATTATACTGCAAACCTAAGTTTCCGTCCCAAAAACCGTTGATAAAAAGGCACTCCTCGATAGGATCAAACGGTGTGACTACCGTATATCTCCAACGGTGTGACTACCGTATATCTCCAACGGTGTGACTACCGTATATCTCCAACGGTGTGACTACCGTATATCTCCAACGGTGTGACTACCGTATATCTCCAACGGTGTGACTACCGTATATCTCCAACGGTGTGACTACCGTATATCTAAAACGGTGTGACTACCGTATATCTCCAACGGTGTGACTACCGTATATCTCCAACGGTGTGACTACCGTATATCTCCAACGGTGTGACTACCGTATATCTCCAACGGTGTGACTACCGTATATCGCCCAATATTCACTCACCCGGCAAGCAATCCCATGAAGCAATAGAGGAAGATGGTGGCAGAGGTGAGTGAGCCTCGAGATAAGGGAGACAACATACCAAGGGCCGCGAAGACTGGAATACACTTTATTCTTATTAATTAAATTATTATTGTGCAAATGAAGTGAGAGAGCATTATCAGAGCAGAGAGTAAAATCAGCTATTGCCCGTATAAAATGTAATTGCATAATCGCATTGCTACTGCTGCTAAACAGAGGAAGAATTATCGATTAACTCCCCACTCTTTCCTACTTTCCTTCCTCGCTCTCTCTGATACTCTCTCACCTCTCTCACCGATGCTCTCACTCTAAACATAGAAATTCATTGTGGCAGTGGTTGGCTACTCTCGTACCAAATAAACAAGAGTATTTTATTCGGTCAATAGGAGTGTCTCTTTAATGACATTTTTACCGTACGCTGACTACAACAACCGTCTACTCAAGCTCAACCTCCCCTCATTAGAATGTAGACGAAACCAAAACGACATTATCATGACATATAAGATTATCCACAATTTTGTAGACTTAGACCCTCGCTCATTGTTTCTTTTTTCAAATACAATTACTCGTACTCGTGGCCACAATATGAAACTAAGAACCTATCGATCATCTACATCTCAATATCTTTCATTTATTAGTAATCGAATTGTACCAGTATGGAACTCTTTTGAAAATCATATAGTAACTATACCAAACCCTATCACTTTTTGTTGTTTCGTTCGAAAGCTCCCGCTGTGATCAAGTAATTGCAGTGGATACACCATTTCTTCATATTTTATTTTAACGTTTTCATCTTCCTAATTGTTCGTCAAATTAGCAATCTCTCTGTAAGAAATGATAAAATATTATTATTATCGAGTTTTTTAAGGAGAAAATAATTGAAGGTATTTCATTACTAATATGAAGATTATACACAACTAGATAACAAATAGGATCAAACCAAATATTGAACAAAACAAGTCACAAAAAATATTTAAAAAAAATTTTTTAAAAATATACAAAATAAACTTACAAACTGATACAGAGACCATGCCAAGCAGCTGTAGTCCCGTTCCAACGAGGTTGACCAAGATCATCTAGGAAAGATCAAAGATCAAATACCAAAGATCAAAGATCAACATAGTTTTCTTCTCTCCTTTCTCTCCCTAGTCACAGCCTCAGCCTTAATAACAACAATAATAATATAGAATAGATAAAATACCGGCGTAGTTCTTTTCATGATTATGATATCGAATGTTTTTTCTTCGTGAAGCCAATGGGTTGTCTATTTTGACTATAACATATTTGACAGGTTACTAGGGTTGCCGTTGCGTAGGCGTAGTCGAATTTACCGCGCCCTCTCTTGCCCCTCTCTCGTATTTCCCGCACGAGAGAAGAGAGACTGCCAGAGGGTCCGTAGTCCCCTCACCTTTGCGGGGACTACGTACTCTTTCTCGGCTCTCCCTGACCCTATCTCTACTCTCTCTTCACTCCATCCGCCTCGCCCCTATTGAGGCACGTTTTTTTCTTTGTTTAATAGGTTTAAACACATTATTTTTCTCCGAACAGCGATAAAACAGTCATCAACGTAATCAACAAGACTATAATGTTATCTACTGGAAATACAAATGACGCTATTGCGGGTTCGACGCGCTGAATAAATTGTCCGTAAATTGGAGTAACATCCGTCGCTTAGTTGTGCTTAGTTGTTGGGCTGTGCGGAAAATACTTTTTTTTTGGAAAATTTCGGAAAACGGAAGTTTTCCGGAAATATTTGTCCGAAAATTCGGAAAATTTCGGAAAAATCTAAATTCGCTTCAATGCTCTGATTTTCGTGTTTTTTCTCTCTAAATTGTTGCTTTATTGAGGTCCATAAAATCACAGTAGCAATAAGGAACAGCAAGTCAACAGTTAAAACTCATAACCAAATACCGGAATGTTAATGGACGGAATTTTTTCTCCTTTGACGGAAAATGTAGAATAAAACGAGTATTTGAGTATACGGAGAGATAAAAATGTTCGAGTAGATGGTCTCCCGAATAGCGTATTTATTGAAAAATTGAATTTTTTCTAGTCAAACAAAATATTCGGAAATTTTTTACGACCTTTTCTCGGAATATTCGGAAAATCAGGAAAACGGAAATGCACCTGGTGTACATAAACAACCACGTCGACTTCACCCTCAAGCTCCATAAGGCCGATACAACCGTCAAATTCCGTGTGGAATGTTTCAAGTGCATTGGGAGGAGTCAGAGATTCCTTGGGCCTCCCGTTGGGATGTCTTCTTGAAGGTACGCTATTATAGATTATCACTTCTGTATTTGCTGTCGCACCTGTTACGGGTTTATCAAATAAATAAATTAAGATCATTATTGGTTTTTTTTTCATTTTGGAGTTCAATTAAACCCATCACTTTATAATGACATTATTGTTTGATATAACTCACCTGCCTGGTATGTACTACTTTATCACGTTCGCACGTTGTCCGCACATGGGGTGGGTCCTTCAATGGGTTTCCTTCCTTCAATTCATCTGTTATCGTGTCATATCTTGATATGACTTTAGGCTATATATAATCTGTATATGAAAATAGAGAGTCTAGTCTCTGATCTCTCTGATGGAGTTTCAGCTGGAATACTTTGCTCCCTGATGGAATACCGTAGTCCCTGATATCGATTGATTTTGTTATGATCTCATATTGGATTGGTTACACACTTACACTGATATCGATTGCATTAAGTAGAAGGCGATTACTGTAGCTCAATGGTATACTGTAATATGGTGTGTATTGATTGGCTACGGTAACTGGCTACGAATACGGATGCGGATAGCTATAGTCGATCCTCATTTTCGAGAATGAATTTTTAAAATATCAAAAACTGATATTGATTGATTAAAATCAATCAATATCAGTTTTTTAATCAATCAATCAATATCAGGTTTCCTCTCGGTCTCGATCATTCGTACCGTACGCCGTGACATTGCCCACTATAATCGTGATGAGGAAATGGTGATTATTGATTTTTGGATTGTATCTCTTTTTTTCAATTATTACATAGTAATAAAGTCCTATAGAGACTGTGCATAGAAACGGCATTGTTTTTTATGTGGTATAGTCGCGTTCATATGAAATCATTGAAACTTGAAATTGACAGGACGAGACACTCGATGAGACTGGATGGAAACTCGTCCACGGTGATGTGTTCCGTCCTCCGCCTCATCAGGTACGGTAGTCTGGTGGTATCGTAAACTGACTATGGTGATCTTTGATCTATGATATTTGATCTTTGATCTTTCCTAGATGATCTTGGTCAACCTCGTTGGAACGGGACTGCAGCTGCTTGGCATGGTCTCGGTGACTGTTTGTAAGTTTATTATTTATTGGTATAAATGATTTTATTCATACATGGGAGTACCCGCTGTAAAACTAGAGATTTTCGAAAATTTGTGGAATGCCCCCTGTAAAAAAAGATAGTTTGATCTTTGATCTTTTGATCTCAGATCTTTATATTATTCACTGATTGATCTAATTTATAGAACTACCACTGGTGATGGCGTTCGTTCGTCGTCAGCGGTGGATCGGCTGTTTATGGTAAGTGATCTTTGAACTTTGCTCTCTATATTTTGTATTTTGATTTCTTGCTCAAATTTGCCATTTGTAGTTTGATCTTTGATCTATCTGTGCTCATTTCAGTCATGCTCTACTCTGCCTTCTACTTTCACACCAAATTGAGTATCGTCGGTTTCGTGCCAACCGTGCTCTACTTTGCCTACTCGGCTCTCATCGCCATCACTTTCTGGTTTGTAGTTTGATCTTTGAACCTTGATTATGTTTGTAGTTTGATCTTTGATACTTGATTATGTTTGTAGTTTCATCTTTGAGCCTTATTTTTGTTATTTGTTAAAACAGCGTGTGGCTTGTGGAATCATCATGAGGTATTAGAAAAGCAATATGATCTGTTCCCTAAACACTAAAGTGACGGGTGTCTTTAATACATATTGTTAGTTTCAATCTTTGATCTTTGATCTCTTCTTCAGGTTCCTCACTGGTACGATCGGATTCTATGCCGCCTACGCGTTCCTGTGCCGAATCTACGCTGCGCTCAAGATTGATTAGATTTTATCGATTGATTGGTTTCAAATTATCGATTTATCGATTGATTTCAATTTTTATCCTTTTTTCGCTTATTTTCGCAACCTGTTTTGCCCCCGCAATTCGAGCTTTTGCAAGCTGCTTTGCATCACGACCGCTCTATCCGGGGTAGTCCTACTGCCATTACCGTATTCCCCACTCCCTTTAAGCGACCACCCACCCTACCAGCCTATCGCAAACTAACTCCCTCTTTAGTCATGCATTGCTATTTTTATACACAGCGGTAACACGTGGTCAGCCTAAGGCGCCTAATTACGGAGAGCTTTGGGCGTTTTGGGACGTACCTAACGATTAAGGTTTTATTCGTACATAAATACATCCCCCTCTTTTGTTTATATCTTTCACTGATCCCGCACCTATGTAGATACACGTTAACGGATTTTTTATCCAGCTTTGAACCCATTTTGAACCACGATTCAGGCTTAGTGACGAACGATAACTGTAAACCCGGAAATGTATTGATTGATTGATTGATTAATTATTATTCCCACCTCATAATTTTGTTTGTTTTTTCCCCTCATAATAATTATTATTATTATGTTAATATCGTATATGTATATACACATATTTGCATAGAAGAGGTATTTCTGTACACAGACAGATTTGATAAAGACTAAGATATACTGTAATTTGGTGTTTCATTATTGATCGATTACGGTATCAGTCCGGTAGGGAATCTCGTCCGTTTACTGATAGTAAGTGTCGTTTTGGTTCGTGAGCAAAGGTGGTTTTACTATGTAAAATAAATGAATAAGTCATAATGTACTAGTATAAGTTTGCATGCACATTGACGTTTTAATTGTAAGATGTGGACTTTATTACATTAATAATTGTCATCGTAAATGAATTTGCGACTTCACAGTTTACATTACATTTACATTTAATCAACTTTATCAGCTTTAATGGGTGTTTCGTAGCTGGGTTGCCATGAGGTTTCTCCATTCCGAACGATTGTACCTCGCCACTTGCAAGAATTGTGGTCCAGCTGACTTCACGAAATCATCCCTCCATCTCTTAACTGGGCGACCTTGTTTCCTCTTGCAACTGGGGGTCCAATTGAGCACATTCAGCGTCCACCGATCATGACGCAATCTCGAGAGCCTCTCCACCCACAACCACTTCCGTTTCTCCGCCTCTCTAACAACGTCCTTGAATTTTGTAATGCCACGGATCTGCTCATTGGTCATCCGGTCAAGTATTGAAACACCGAGAATTTTGCGTTCGAGTCTACGCTGGGCAACTGACAGCATTTGCTTTTCACGTTTACTAAGGTACCATGTTTCGGCGCCGTAAAGGAATGCTGGCAAGACCACACCATCAAAGAGCCGTTTTTTCAAATACATTGGACAACCCCTTCTCCGGAAGAATTCGGAATATTTGACGAATGCCCAGTTCCCACTTCGAATTCTTCTGTGTATTTCCCCCTCAAACCGCTTTGATTCCAGAGTAATTTCCTGCCCCAAATAAACAACCCTCTCCTTCACCTTCACCTGATCTCCCGCGACAGTAACCAATTTACTTCTAGAGTTAGTGGCGAGAGCAACAGTTTTATTCCCATTAAGACGTAATCCCACCTTTTGCAATTCCCCCTCCAATTCAGTAACCATAATCTGGGCCTGGCTAGCATTATGCGCTATGAGGACACAATCATCTGCGTATAGTAAATGTGATAGATGTTCCCCATTGACCCTAACTCCCTTTTCCTCCCTTTTTCTTTTTTTTCTCTTCACAGTGGAGAGAAAAAAAGAAAAAGAAAAAGAATGTGGGTGGTATATGGCTTATTCAGAAATAGGGATAAGACGCTAGCTTTCGGATTTTGCTTCAACAATTCTTTATGAATGATCACAAATCAATTGATGATTCTCCTAATTACCGTATCCACTTACAGTATGCCGGATCGGCCTCCTCCCACCGCTCAGAAAACACAAGGTGAAGATAATCTTAAGGTACGGATTAAACATTACTGCTAATATGTCATTATTATTATATATGAACCAAAAATCATCCTACCATACCTCACGGCGCTGTTTAAGGGTATCGAAAACTTTTTTTCTCTACGAAACCAAAAGGTTATATACATTATTTATTTATTATTAATAATAATATTTTTATTAATAGGACAACGGCACAGCTCGATTGCTTCTGATGCTGACGGGTCTTCTGGGTGGTCACAAGGTGTACTTGAGAAGATACCCTGAGGCCTTCCTGTATCTCACGACGTGCGGATTATTTTGTACAGGTTCGATGCGGTTGTGGTCCTTCTATTTTTTCTCTAATAAACATTATCATTTGTCTTTGTGATTCATTCGCAGTATTTAATTTAAAATATGTCTGGAAATGGGGTTTCCTATTATATTTCGTGCTATTATCACATAGAATCATAGGTCGAATAGCTACGTTACATTTTTAATGCGGCTAAGTTTCCAAAAATAAAATCACAAATGGGACCAAGCTTCGTAGTTTGTAACGTACTTTTCGACCTATCCATAGATAAATCTCCAGTAGATTAAGCGGTAATTAATGCCTTGTATAGAAAAATCGATACAGCGATAATAGATCGATATGTCCAGGTCCCTTCTACGATACATTTTGTCTATCGGACGAAGTGAATCGACTGAATGAAGAGATCTTTCTCAATTCACCCGAGGAGAGGCAACTCAGAAGGCACATACGGTAAGGCTAATAGTTAAGCGGTTACTGTAATGAGAGTTTGTGGTACGCCTTTTCTCTCTGATCTGAAAGCCTTTTGGTTCAATTGACGAGGGTTGAGTGAATGCAGGTTGAAGAGGGCTCCACCTGGTAAAGACTGGGCGAACAATGTATCTCGAAAATTGTGTCATGGGTCATCAGTCCCAGTCCTCAGGTGGTTTCTTGTTTCGGCTTCAGAAGAATTATGAGGAATTACTCTTTGTTAGCATGTGATTGGGACCAGAGATGGTAATAACGATTAACGAATTAACGAAAATCGACCTCAACATAACTTTTGCTACGGGTCATAAAGGAATCGGAACTAAACCAAAATCAGGGAAATAAATATAAGATACATTGCAAAGCTGCTTGCGCAGGAACCATAATTTTAGAAGGCCTGTCTTCTGAACGGTAGGGACTCAAAATCGGTCCTCCCAACAAAAATTATTTTATGCCCTGAGGGCAAATGACGACCTGTGACTACCGTAATCTATGGGATAAACATTACTCGCCACTAGCATCATGTTAGCACCGAGAACGGGTCATTAGCACATCTAGAAGCTGAGTTATAAAGTTTGGGGGTCAACGTTGCAACCCTGCTACAGCTTGAAATCGGAATCGGAACCATTCCGGATTGTTTGACTGTGCAGCCCTGGCAGGGTTCTCCACTCTCAAAATGTTGCAGAAGAACAGGACTTTTGGCTAAAGAAATAGAATTTTTCAAAAAGGTGTAATTAGATTGCGCTATCACTACGCAATAATGAACTTATTTAATATCACCAACACATCATGGTTGCATTCCTTAATAAATTCTGTACATTGACTCAAAAGATCTGCTTGATTGCTTTCCCTTTATCAAACGTTGTAAAAAATGTAAAATTATCCGGAGACTTGTTGCCTACACTGTATATTGATTTCATGTGTAACATATAGTATACTATTTGTTAGAAGTTTTGTTGGATTATTGTTTTTCTTTTTACATTTCAGAGCAACGTAATATTTTCAAGTCATCGATATGATTTTGTATGGTCTTGTTTATATTTATTACGTTGTTTCGCCACATAAACATGCTGATTCATCCTTTTCAAAAATAGTACAAACGGAACAAAATATTTTGATCTTCCAAGAGTGTGGTAGATCAAAATATTTTGTTCCGTTAGTACTATTTTTTTTTCCAAAAAAAACGCCCTCAAAAATCACATTTGAACGAGCCGGAACGAGCCGGAACGAACCGGAACGGAAGCGGAATAGGCGAGAGTCACTCTCTAGCCGGCTGGAGGTGATTAGCATATCTCGAGTTTCGGCTGGGAGAGATAATCAAATTATCTCAACCAAAATTCCGCTATCCGTTTCGTTTCGTCACCTCTAGTTCTCGCCTACTCTCGCACAGACTACACTGGATGGCCAATGGCACTGGGAGTGAGCATGGCTGTGGCACTTGGTGAGTTCAAAGATCAAACTACAGTACTCTTAATTGTATAGTAAGATCTTTGATCTCTCCTCAAGGAGTGTACGTCATCGGCAATCTGGGAGACGAACGGCGATCGTTTGCCGAGATCTTCTTTGTCGTGTCGGGCCGAGATCTTCTTTGTCGAGTCATGGTGATTATGGTAAGTAATGGTATACTGTATGTATCGATGATTATAGATTGATTATCACCATTAAGAATTTGTAACTTTCTTATGATAAAGCTAGCATGATATTGATAGTGTAATGTATTAGCGCGCTTAATCACTGAAACGCGTATCGTAAATGTTGAAAGTGTAATCAAATGACGATGAGAAACGTGAAATACTCTTGAACAAAGACATATTGTGAATGGGTCCATACTTTTTCGGCGTCCTCACAAGATTTTTTTTTTTGTATGTTGAGAAGATTATCGATTGATTAACGGTATTATGAATTTGTTAATAACTTGCACAGCTTACTGGAAGGAGATTGATCTTGAAATGTATTGACGCGGTTAATAGCTCACTGAAACGCAAATAGCACATGTTGTATTTTCATAGCGATGAGAAATGGAGAAATGGTGGGAACCAAAATTAATTATTGTCTCGCTGCTCTCTCTTTCTTGCTCTGGAACAAAGACATTTTATGTGATTGCGACCATACATTTTCGCCCGCACAAGATTTTTATAACGTATGCAGTTGGTCGATTTTCGAATTTTTGCTTAAGACACCGGCTCGGTAAGATTCGAGGGTTGAGCCAGTGACCCCGGACATCGACCTCACCGATTTGGCTCAAATTTTTTTGTGGATACCCCCATGGCCCCCCATCGCAAAATGGGTATTCATTTGGGCTGGGTCCTTGAAACATAAATGTGGCGGGTTCTCGAAATTTGAAAACTCGATTTTCGCTAAAAAAAGTGGAGCGCCCTAGGTTCAATGTTAGTGTCGATTAATTACAAGTATGCCTAGACAACAAAAACTCGCCATAAGACGGTTCGGATATCCGATCGCAAACTGATTTTTTTACTTCCTCAAAACACATTAAAATTAATTAAAATTTTAAATTACAAAATCGCACAATTATTTTTGCCTTATCTTATAGAGCAAAAAATTCCGCGTCGAATGAGGGTAAAAATTGAAAAATCGATAGACCCCTGTTTTGAGAAAAATGGGCCTGACCATGACTCGAAAATATTTTTGTTTTCAAACCCCCTCATGTTTGTACTCATATTGAAGATATTTTTGAGTAGAACAACTTTCATGTTGTACGTTTTGTCTGAAAATCATGTACAAGAGAGATACACACGATTTTGCAAAAAAAAACTATTTTTATTTCGCTTAACTCAAAATTGGTCACAAGGGGGGGGGGGGGTCGATGTCCGGCACTACCGGGAGTCTTACTGAGCCCGTATCTTAAATTTTAATCTTTATTTGATCGTTGATCTTTACAGTTCTGGGTTTCATTGTTCGCCTTCAATATGGTGCTCTTGATGATCGGCATATCACAACAGTGCATGGATCGGTAAGATTTGTTTGTAGTTCGATCTCCCGCTCGTGTAGTTTGATCTTTGATCTTTCGCAGTCAATTCATGATCGTGACCAAAGGCAGTACGACGAATGAGTTTGGTGTGAAGATGACGGTCAAGGATCTCGGATATGAATGGTATATTGCATTTGATCTTTGTAGTTTGATCTTCGATCTTTGCTGGGAAGTGTAGTTTGATCTGTGGAATAAAATCAATAATCAACCCAATTTTGAGTTAAGCGAAATAAAAATAGTTTTTTGCAAAATCGTGTGTATCTCTCTTGTACATGATTTTCAGACAAAACGTACAACATGAAAGTTGTTCTACTCAAAAATATCTTCAATATGAGTACAAACATGAGGGGGTTTGAAAACAAAAATATTTTCGAGTCATGGTCAGGCCCATTTTTCTCAAAACAGGGGTCTATCGATTTTTCAATTTTTACCCTCATTCGACGCGGAATTTTTTGCTCTATAAGATAAGGCAAAAATAATTGTGCGATTTTGTAATTTAAAATTTGAATTAATTTTAATGTGTTTTGAGGAAGTAAAAAAATCAGTTTGCGATCGGATATCCGAACCGTCTTATGGCGAGTTTTTGTTGTCTAGGCATACTTGTAATTAATCGACACTAACATTGAACCTAGGGCGCTCCACTTTTTTTGGCGAAAATCGAGTTTTCAAATTTCGAGAACCCGCCACATTTATGTTTCAAGGACCCAGCCCAAATGAATACCCATTTTGCGATGGGGGGCCATGGGGGTATCCACAAAAAAATTTGAGCCAAATCGGTGAGGTCGATGTCCGGGGTCACTGGCTCAACCCTCGAATCTTACCGAGCCGGTGTCTTAAGCAAAAATTCGAAAATCGACCAACTGCATACGTTATAAAAATCTTGTGCGGGCGAAAATGTATGGTCGCAATCACATAAAATGTCTTTGTTCCAGAGCAAGAAAGAGAGAGCAGCGAGACAATAATTAATTTTGGTTCCCACCATTTCTCCATTTCTCATCGCTATGAAAATACAACATGTGCTATTTGCGTTTCAGTGAGCTATTAACCGCGTCAATACATTTCAAGATCAATCTCCTTCCAGTAAGCTGTGCAAGTTATTAACAAATTCATAATACCGTTAATCAATCGATAATCTTCTCAACATACAAAAAAAAAATCTTGTGAGGACGCCGAAAAAGTATGGACCCATTCACAATATGTCTTTGTTCAAGAGTATTTCACGTTTCTCATCGTCATTTGATTACACTTTCAACATTTACGATACGCGTTTCAGTGATTAAGCGCGCTAATACATTACACTATCAATATCATGCTAGCTTTATCATAAGAAAGTTACAAATTCTTAATGCTGATAATCAATCTATAATCATCGATACATACAGTATACCATTACTTACCATAATCACCATGACTCGACAAAGAAGATCTCGGCCCGACACGACAAAGAAGATCTCGGCAAACGATCGCCGTTCGTCTCCCAGATTGCCGATGACGTACACTCCTTGAGGAGAGATCAAAGATCTTACTATACAATTAAGAGTACTGTAGTTTGATCTTTGAACTCACCAAGTGCCACAGCCATGCTCACTCCCAGTGCCATTGGCCATCCAGTGTAGTCTGTGCGAGAGTAGGCGAGAACTAGAGGTGACGAAACGAAACGGATAGCGGAATTTTGGTTGAGATAATTTGATTATCTCTCCCAGCCGAAACTCGAGATATGCTAATCACCTCCAGCCGGCTAGAGAGTGATTCTCGCCTATTCCGCTTCCGTTCCGGTTCGTTCCGGCTCGTTCCGGCTCGTTCAAATGTGATTTTTGAGGGCGTTTTTTTTGGAAAAAAAAATAGTACTAACGGAACAAAATATTTTGATCTACCACACTCTTGGAAGATCAAAATATTTTGTTCCGTTTGTACTATTTTTGAAAAGGATGAATCAGCATGTTTATGTGGCGAAACAACGTAATAAATATAAACAAGACCATACAAAATCATATCGATGACTTGAAAATATTACGTTGCTCTGAAATGTAAAAAGAAAAACAATAATCCAACAAAACTTCTAACAAATAGTATACTATATGTTACACATGAAATCAATATACAGTGTAGGCAACAAGTCTCCGGATAATTTTACATTTTTTACAACGTTTGATAAAGGGAAAGCAATCAAGCAGATCTTTTGAGTCAATGTACAGAATTTATTAAGGAATGCAACCATGATGTGTTGGTGATATTAAATAAGTTCATTATTGCGTAGTGATAGCGCAATCTAATTACACCTTTTTGAAAAATTCTATTTCTTTAGCCAAAAGTCCTGTTCTTCTGCAACATTTTGAGAGTGGAGAACCCTGCCAGGGCTGCACAGTCAAACAATCCGGAATGGTTCCGATTCCGATTTCAAGCTGTAGCAGGGTTGCAACGTTGACCCCCAAACTTTATAACTCAGCTTCTAGATGTGCTAATGACCCGTTCTCGGTGCTAACATGATGCTAGTGGCGAGTAATGTTTATCCCATAGATTACGGTAGTCACAGGTCGTCATTTGCCCTCAGGGCATAAAATAATTTTTGTTGGGAGGACCGATTTTGAGTCCCTACCGTTCAGAAGACAGGCCTTCTAAAATTATGGTTCCTGCGCAAGCAGCTTTGCAATGTATCTTATATTTATTTCCCTGATTTTGGTTTAGTTCCGATTCCTTTATGACCCGTAGCAAAAGTTATGTTGAGGTCGATTTTCGTTAATTCGTTAATCGTTATTACCATCTCTGGTCCCAATCACATGCTAACAAAGAGTAATTCCTCATAATTCTTCTGAAGCCGAAACAAGAAACCACCTGAGGACTGGGACTGATGACCCATGACACAATTTTCGAGATACATTGTTCGCCCAGTCTTTACCAGGTGGAGCCCTCTTCAACCTGCATTCACTCAACCCTCGTCAATTGAACCAAAAGGCTTTCAGATCAGAGAGAAAAGGCGTACCACAAACTCTCATTACAGTAACCGCTTAACTATTAGCCTTACCGTATGTGCCTTCTGAGTTGCCTCTCCTCGGGTGAATTGAGAAAGATCTCTTCATTCAGTCGATTCACTTCGTCCGATAGACAAAATGTATCGTAGAAGGGACCTGGACATATCGATCTATTATCGCTGTATCGATTTTTCTATACAAGGCATTAATTACCGCTTAATCTACTGGAGATTTATCTATGGATAGGTCGAAAAGTACGTTACAAACTACGAAGCTTGGTCCCATTTGTGATTTTATTTTTGGAAACTTAGCCGCATTAAAAATGTAGCGTAGCTATTCGACCTATGATTCTATGTGATAATAGCACGAAATATAATAGGAAACCCCATTTCCAGACATATTTTAAATTAAATACTGCGAATGAATCACAAAGACAAATGATAATGTTTATTGGAGAAAAAATAGAAGGACCACAACCGCATCGAACCTGTACAAAATAATCCGCACGTCGTGAGATACAGGAAGGCCTCAGGGTATCTTCTCAAGTACACCTTGTGACCACCCAGAAGACCCGTCAGCATCAGAAGCAATCGAGCTGTGCCGTTGTCCTATTAATAAAAATATTATTATTAATAATAAATAAATAATGTATATAACCTTTTGGTTTCGTAAAGAAAAAAAGTTTTCGATACCCTTAAACAGCGCCGTGAGGTATGGTAGGATGATTTTTGGTTCATATATAATAATAATGACATATTAGCAGTAATGTTTAATCCGTACCTTAAGATTATCTTCACCTTGTGTTTTCTGAGCGGTGGGAGGAGGCCGATCCGGCATACTGTAAGTGGATACGGTAATTAGGAGAATCATCAATTGATTTGTGATCATTCATAAAGAATTGTTGAAGCAAAATCCGAAAGCTAGCGTCTTATCCCTATTTCTGAATAAGCCATATACCACCCACATTCTTTTTCTTTTTCTTTTTTTCTCTCCACTGTGAAGAGAAAAAAAAGAAAAAGGGAGGAAAAGGGAGTTAGGGTCAATGGGGAACATCTATCACATTTACTATACGCAGATGATTGTGTCCTCATAGCGCATAATGCTAGCCAGGCCCAGATTATGGTTACTGAATTGGAGGGGGAATTGCAAAAGGTGGGATTACGTCTTAATGGGAATAAAACTGTTGCTCTCGCCACTAACTCTAGAAGTAAATTGGTTACTGTCGCGGGAGATCAGGTGAAGGTGAAGGAGAGGGTTGTTTATTTGGGGCAGGAAATTACTCTGGAATCAAAGCGGTTTGAGGGGGAAATACACAGAAGAATTCGAAGTGGGAACTGGGCATTCGTCAAATATTCCGAATTCTTCCGGAGAAGGGGTTGTCCAATGTATTTGAAAAAACGGCTCTTTGATGGTGTGGTCTTGCCAGCATTCCTTTACGGCGCCGAAACATGGTACCTTAGTAAACGTGAAAAGCAAATGCTGTCAGTTGCCCAGCGTAGACTCGAACGCAAAATTCTCGGTGTTTCAATACTTGACCGGATGACCAATGAGCAGATCCGTGGCATTACAAAATTCAAGGACGTTGTTAGAGAGGCGGAGAAACGGAAGTGGTTGTGGGTGGAGAGGCTCTCGAGATTGCGTCATGATCGGTGGACGCTGAATGTGCTCAATTGGACCCCCAGTTGCAAGAGGAAACAAGGTCGCCCAGTTAAGAGATGGAGGGATGATTTCGTGAAGTCAGCTGGACCACAATTCTTGCAAGTGGCGAGGTACAATCGTTCGGAATGGAGAAACCTCATGGCAACCCAGCTACGAAACACCCATTAAAGCTGATAAAGTTGATTAAATGTAAATGTAATGTAAACTGTGAAGTCGCAAATTCATTTACGATGACAATTATTAATGTAATAAAGTCCACATCTTACAATTAAAACTTCAATGTGCATGCAAACTTATACTAGTACATTATGACTTATTCATTTATTTTACATAGTAAAACCACCTTTGCTCACGAACCAAAACGACACTTACTATCAGTAAACGGACGAGATTCCCTACCGGACTGATACCGTAATCGATCAATAATGAAACACCAAATTACAGTATATCTTAGTCTTTATCAAATCTGTCTGTGTACAGAAATACCTCTTCTATGCAAATATGTGTATATACATATACGATATTAACATAATAATAATAATTATTATGAGGGGAAAAACAAACAAAATTATGAGGTGGGAATAATAATTAATCAATCAATCAATCAATACATTTCCGGGTTTACAGTTATCGTTCGTCACTAAGCCTGAATCGTGGTTCAAAATGGGTTCAAAGCTGGATAAAAAATCCGTTAACGTGTATCTACATAGGTGCGGGATCAGTGAAAGATATAAACAAAAGAGGGGAATGTATTTATGTACGAATAAAACCTTAATCGTTAGGTACGTCCCAAAACGCCCAAAGCTCTCCGTAATTAGGCGCCTTAGGCTGACCACGTGTTACCGCTGTGTATAAAAATAGCAATGCATGACTAAAGAGGGAGTTAGTTTGCGATAGGCTGGTAGGGTGGGTGGTCGCTTAAAGGGAGTGGGGAATACGGTAATGGCAGTAGGACTACCCCGGATAGAGCGCTCGTGATGCAAAGCAGCTTGCAAAAGCTCGAATTGCGGGGGCAAAACAGGTTGCGAAAATAAGCGAAAAAAGGATAAAAATTGAAATCAATCGATAAATCGATAATTTGAAACCAATCAATCGATAAAATCTAATCAATCTTGACCGCAGCGTAGATTCGGCACAGGAACGCGTAGGCGGCATAGAATCCGATCGTACCAGTGAGGAACCTGAAGAAGAGATCAAAGATCAAAGATTGAAACTAACAATATGTATTAAAGACACCCGTCACTTTAGTGTTTAGGGAACAGATCATATTTCTTTTCTAATACCTCATGATGATTCCACAAGCCACACGCTGTTTTAACAAATAACAAAAATAAGGCTCAAAGATGAAACTACAAACATAATCAAGTATCAAAGATCAAACTACAAACATAATCAAGGTTCAAAGATCAAACTACAAACCAGAAAGTGATGGCGATGAGAGCCGAGTAGGCAAAGTAGAGCACGGTTGGCACGAAACCGACGATACTCAATTTGGTGTGAAAGTAGAAGGCAGAGTAGAGCATGACTGAAATGAGCACAGATAGATCAAAGATCAAACTACAAATGGCAAATTTGAGCAAGAAATCAAAATACAAAATATAGAGAGCAAAGTTCAAAGATCACTTACCATAAACAGCCGATCCACCGCTGACGACGAACGAACGCCATCACCAGTGGTAGTTCTATAAATTAGATCAATCAGTGAATAATATAAAGATCTGAGATCAAAAGATCAAAGATCAAACTATCTTTTTTTACAGGGGGCATTCCACAAATTTTCGAAAATCTCTAGTTTTACAGCGGGTACTCCCATGTATGAATAAAATCATTTATACCAATAAATAATAAACTTACAAACAGTCACCGAGACCATGCCAATCAGCTGCAGTCCCGTTCCAACGAGGTTGACCAAGATCATCTAGGAAAGATCAAAGATCAAATATCATAGATCAAAGATCACCATAGTCAGTTTACGATACCACCAGACTACCGTACCTGATGGGGGCGGAGGACGGAATACATCACCGTGGACGAGTTTCCATCCAGTCTCATCGAGTGTCTCATCCTGTCAATTTCAAGTTTCAACGATTTGATATGAACGCGACTATAACACATACAAGCAATGCTGCACCCCATCCTATGGATAAAAATACCACATAAAAATAATACATAACGAGACTCGAGACATGAGCTATTTAATTGCCATATAATAATTAAGAATAAGAGGTACAATAAAAAATCAATAATCACTATTTCCTCATCACGATTATAGTGGGCAATGTCACGGCGTACGGTACGAATGATCGAAACGGAGAGGAAGCCTGATATTGATTGATTATATATTGATTAATTAAAATTCATTTTCGAAATTGCGGATCAACTATAGCTGACTGCAACAGTATTCGTAGTCACCTACGGTAGCCATTCGATACACACCATATTACAGTATACCATTGAGCTACAGTAATCGCCGTCTACTTACTAAATGCAATTGATATCAGAGTAAGAGTAACCAATCCAATATGAGACCATAACAAAATCAATCGATATCAGGGACTACCATATGTGGGCACGCTGGGGGAAAGGCTGTGCGCAAACCGGGGAATTGTAGGGCAAGGCTATGCGCATGGGCATTTTTAAGAGACCGGCTCGGTAAGACTCGAGCATTTTGACCCCCCTGCCGGACATTCGCGAGGACTTTCGATCTGGGCCTCAATACTTTCATCATAGACACATACCGGGGGGAGACCGATGAAAGTTATAGTGAAAATGCCCTTATGCTCAAACCCGGCTCAAATATCGTACATCGAAAATTCATTGGATCATGAATCGCCAGAAGCACTCTGAGCCACTCTGGTGATTCAACGGCGATTATGGCCGAATGAGGCATTTTCGTGATCTCTCTTTCTTTTCATTATTTTTCTTTCACTCTAATCTAGTAAGTCCGCGAGAATTGCATTTTTATATTGTGTTTTAAGCAAAATCATCATGTTTATTTATTAATAAATCGTTCCGATGATATCACAGAACCGGAACCGGGAAATAGGTAGTCCCCAAAAATGTTTTTCCTGGCACTTAGCCAAGTCTTGCTCAAGTGTCATAATTTTTCTTTCTTAATTAATTATTTGTGTAATCTACGTTCTGTTCAATGATATTTGTGGTTTCAGCGCTTCTCCAACAGCACGGGCGTCGTTTTATCGCGAAGCGAAATGGTCCAGAAGGCTATCGTAGCCGAAAGTGCCCGGACAAAGTAAGTTACACTGTTTTCCCATGTCTCATTAACGGCACCTCGCTTCTTTTACTTTCGTGCTAAGTTCAATCATAACAGATGCGTAGATGACATCATACTGCTCCGCGCTGATCATTTCTGGTCGTTCCATCTCAGATAAGTCATGCCGTATTTTTTATTATTGGATTAAAGCTATCATGGTCACACTTGTTGTTATCTTGTCAGTAGTACATTCATTGCTCTTAATTACCTTGACGCTTTGTGCAGACATTGTAGCTCTCCAACGTGGTCAACTGCTCATGGCGAGGAAGAATTGCATGAGATCGATTAACAGGTTTGTTGTATCATGTGAAATTTTCTTGTAAAATTAAAAATACTCTTGTCACTAAGCTAATGTAGTCATGCAAATCAATCTCTCCTTCAATATTTTTATCATTCTTTGTTCAGGCAGCCGATATACGTGTTTGTGGTGTCCTCGTGAATCATGAAATCCTTTGTGATTGTTGTGTGGGATCTGCATCTGATCCTGCGACTGAAAACGAGGTGAGAATATTCAGTTAATATTATTTAAATATACACTGGAAGTGCATATTAGTTCAAGTGACCATTTGTTTGAATACTCCTCACCAATTAGGCCGCATTTTTGACTAAAATGGTAAAAGATCAAGCCGGCGGTTATCAGTAATCGATTGTAATAGTCACAAAATCATTTATCACTAATTTTGTTCCAGTTACGTGTCTACCTGTCGTAACCTGCTTAGTACGCTTTAAGCTGCACCTGCATGGGACTCTACAGGTATGCCAAGTGATCGATTTTAAAGATAAATAAATGCAAACAATAGTAAAAGTATGAGGATGTATGTAGTAGATCGATTTGAATTTATTTAAAAAAAAACGATCAATAGATTTGTGTAGTTAGTTTTGGATATGCGAAGTAATGTAGTATTATTATTATTGAAATTACATGAATCAGTCGTCATTGTAGTCATATTTCAGACGGTCGTTCTCCGAATTTGCTGTTTCTTCATTCATACTATATTCTATCAGAGAAGTTTTTCATCTATACTTTTGGAAAACAAATTATTTTCAAGCGTATTCTTTATAATCTTATTTTTCTAATTTCTTATACATTGGTACTTTGTGTTTACTTTCAGATTCGTCGACGGTTACACTGTCGACCATTGTGATGATACCGTAACCTGGACGTCTACTAGAGCCTCTATCGTATCCGTGATGCGTTTGTAGCTCACATCTGCCGGTTGCATATACTGTAGCACGGCTACTTGCACAAAACTACGTGGATTTAATAATTTATTCGGCAAATAAAGTGTTCGTATCAATACAATTAATACTGAGATAAAATAATACTTTATGCGGTGTTAAATTTGCCATACGTGCGTCTGCCGTAACGATGGAGACGTCAACGTAAGCCAAATGTAACACCACATAAGCAAATATTGAGAAATGATCAATAATCAAACGGAAAAGGACAATGATAGGAAATATGACTAATATCTTCTATCAAAGGCTTACTTTTTTAATACGACATTCGTATGAGTCATATATAGGCTATATAATAAATCCTCACATTACGAGGGTAATCGAGAAAACTCACGGCAACCAAATCATCCATATTAACATCGGGTGGATCGGACTCAAAAATCGGCTGGGCCGGAGGCAAAACTGGAGCATTTAACCATTTTTAGATCGAATTGGTGAACGGTAGAAAGAGTACTATGTATGTTAGGGATAATGTTTGCAAACAACAAAGACCAGGGCTGAAAGATCAAAGATCAAGACGAAGCGAGAGTCAGTCGAAAGAATAGTTCGCGTGTACGTTTAGATGAATTATGAGAATCATACCCACCCCCTATATTCAACACTAAATTCATGCATGGCGACTTGACGTTGTGAAACCCTTTTATAAACTTATTGTGTGACCATCATTGTTATGCTGCAAATGTTCTGATTCGGCCAGAAAACTTGGTCTTTTCTAAGTCCCTTACAATTAGATAGAGTGGAGGACTATTTAAACTTACACAGAGAAAAGAGGTGCAATCCATACCACATGAGATCTGTGAACAGTTGTATTTAACACTTTTTGAGCTATTTAACACCCAAAGTGCTAAATATATTTATATAACACTTCACAGGTCTTATGTGCTGCGGTTACACCTTTTCTCTGTGTGTAGAATATAAGCTGTTACTGACCGCGCCTTATCATGTCGGTTTAAAGGAATACCTCATGCTAATTTTGCCCTCCGCATTGGCAATACTTTCTCGCAAACAAAGGAAGCGAGAGAGTATTGCCAGTGCGGAGAGTTTCAAATTAGCTTGGGGTGTGGCTTTAACTATAAGATAAACCAAAATTGAAATTACCATCATTTACTCTGCCAATTCAATTTATTTAGAAAACTGATTTACTGATCAATTATTCATGTTATATTATTAGTTTATTGTTGCTACACACAGAGAAAAATGTTTTAAACATAAATGTATAAGGCCTTTTTCATACATTTATGTACATAGGAATGATACATTGATGTATGATTATGTTTATACATTTAGGAATTAGATAAACTTATATGTATATGTATATATATGTATATGATATTGTGTCCGGGGGGAGGTATAGCAAAATAGATAAATTTTTCTGTTTGATGTGAAATATAATAGTGTTCAGCTACATATACGACCTCAGTCATATAAATGAGAAAGTTTGATTATCTATCTAAAACACGCAATTTTAGTGGGGCCAATATTTTGATCGTTGACCCTAAAAAATTTCTACAAAACAAGACCCATTTGAAAAGTTGAGCAATTAATTTGGTGGTTTATTTTGGTTTGAAATGGGGCTGTAATTTATGTCGCAAAGTTGGGCCAAAAACCTTGGTTAAATTTAAGCTTTAAAAATAATGGCTAACCCCCAAAATAATCGTTCAACTTTTGATCGCGACCAAATTAGTATATTTTAAAAATGCTGAAAGTATTACTCTGCAATTTTAGTGGGTCCAACAATTCGGAGTGAATTACTGTGAGAGTTTTTTCGAGTTACTGCCGTATATTGCTTTCGTGTATTATCGTTGACGGGTTTGTATGTCTTCATTTTTACTATTATTATAGGTTAGTTATTAAATGTAGTACGTTTTAAAGATGGAATAAGTCGAATATTATCGTAAACAAACTGCACTCAGAAAAAAAGGTGTAAAAATGAACAGGTATAATTTTGTAGAACACCTAGGAGTGTTCTTGTGAAGACGTAGGGGTGTTCCAATTTACACCTTTTAAAGTGCTCTTTGGAACACATGAAAAGGTGTTCAGTTTTACAGGTTTCGGCTTCACGTTCAAAGTTTCGAGTCTCTAATTTACACCTCTTTATGTGCTCAGTGGTACACCTGGAAAGGTGTTCTTTTAAACCGAATACCACCTCCACCAAACCCTTCTGGTGTTCGCCGCGCACTATATGTATACACTTGCATTCATGTAATGCGTATGTCATCAAGCGATTGTGAATTCTATTCTTATTACAATTGAAAGATATGATTGTGGCACGGAAGTCTGTTGTCACTCACAAATTTTTGACAGTCAGTACAACATTGACAAAGCGGTTGGAGTCTAAAGATAGGTGCAGAGCTAATGAATGAGAAGGGGTGACCGCGCCATTCAAAAAGGTGTAGTTTTTACACCTCGAGGTGTTCATTTTTACACCTTTTCATGTGTTGAAAAGTACACTTTTTAGGCTGTGAATAGTTACACATCGGGTATTAGAGTCTGATCCAATGAACATGAAAAGGTGTTCTATTTTACACCTCTTTTTCTGAGTGTGTGCAAAGGTTCTCGTGCAGCGGCGAGCATATCGATTTTCACTACGTATTAATATTTTTCCATCCTTGAAATGTTAATCGTAATTTTTCTTCTTAAAAGACTAATTGTAAGACAAAAATATAGGACACCCCTTTCTCAGGAAACGTAATTTATAAAATTTAAATCTTTCTGCGACAAAATAGTTCAGAAATGGAGTAAAACAACAAACACAATTTTCACGCCTGATATTCAGTTTTCAATGCGCAATAATTCGTAGGGATAGGGGAAGCACCTGGGGATAGCAGTAAAAGTTGGGGGCGGGGGAATCTGCTGTACTGTATATCATTTGCGAAATAATTTAAGCACGTCTGGTAAATTGTATTTAAATATCATAGGTCGTTTTTTTAAACATTTCTCTATACAGTGCCGAGCCGATCAGCTTGCTACGTTAAAATACACACGAAGTATGAAGTATGCATTTGTCCTCGAATATTCATACTTTTATTTCTTGCGGGGATTTCTAGCTTTGCCTATTTTATTAGTTTGGTCAATGGTAAGCAATACAAATGTGTCTTCTATATCGTATAATTACAATAAAAAACAGTGTTTTTTGGGGGGAGGGGATTTCCCAGTAAATATCCCCCAATAACGAGTGCATCTGCTTTATGGTTGCACTAAAACATGCAAGAGTTGCACGTCTCCCTCTTGTAAAGCCAATGAGTTCTACTCTGTGTGACAGCATGTCCGGGTAGCGCAGTGGGTAGGGAGCTTGGCTAGTGTGCGGTGGGTGGGTGGTTCGGTTCCATGCTTGTACTTTCCCTGTTAATCATGATGATCTGCAGAGATCATACAAACAAGTTATCCTTGTTTTCATTTTTCTCATTTTTGCTGACTTTTCTGTTGTTTATGAAACTGAGTGGGTTACTTTAGTAAAACACTCCAGCAATCACTAGAGAAAAAGGTTTGCTGAACTGCCAAAAGACAAGAAACTGGAATTATACTTTTTCAATGGGATTCTATTAGAACAATACAACAATAACTCTATCGTAATTTAGCGAAGCGTTAAAGTTGCAAAAGGTTTTCGCTTCTAGAGAGAATCGAAAAGACGTGGGCGAGATGCGTCTTCGCGCTTGCTCTCTACCACCCTTTATACATTGAATGTATAAAGGTTTATACATATACATTGAATGTATAAAGGTTTATACATATATAATCGGTGCAAAAATAGTGATACATTGAATGTATAAATATGTATACATTTTTCTCTGTGTGTAGGTCAATCGTTTCTATTTGAACTAAGTTGCACCATTTTTGCTTGTCTTGTGACAACAGATTTTTGTAGCTCCGAGACCCTTCTTCACATACATGAAGTTTGTGATATACAGACGATCACACAGACGCATCACGGATACGATAGAGGCTCTAGTAGACGTCCAGGTTACGGTATCATCACAATGGTCGACAGTGTAACCGTCGACGAATCTGAAAGTAAACACAAAGTACCAATGTATAAGAAATTAGAAAAATAAGATTATAAAGAATACGCTTGAAAATAATTTGTTTTCCAAAAGTATAGATGAAAAACTTCTCTGATAGAATATAGTATGAATGAAGAAACAGCAAATTCGGAGAACGACCGTCTGAAATATGACTACAATGACGACTGATTCATGTAATTTCAATAATAATAATACTACATTACTTCGCATATCCAAAACTAACTACACAAATCTATTGATCGTTTTTTTAAAATAAATTCAAATCGATCTACTACATACATCCTCATACTTTTACTATTGTTTGCATTTATTTATCTTTAAAATCGATCACTTGGCATACCTGTAGAGTCCCATGCAGGTGCAGCTTAAAGCGTACTAAGCAGGTTACGACAGGTAGACACGTAACTGGAACAAAATTAGTGATAAATGATTTTGTGACTATTACAATCGATTACTGATAACCGCCGGCTTGATCTTTTACCATTTTAGTCAAAAATGCGGCCTAATTGGTGAGGAGTATTCAAACAAATGGTCACTTGAACTAATATGCACTTCCAGTGTATATTTAAATAATATTAACTGAATATTCTCACCTCGTTTTCAGTCGCAGGATCAGATGCAGATCCCACACAACAATCACAAAGGATTTCATGATTCACGAGGACACCACAAACACGTATATCGGCTGCCTGAACAAAGAATGATAAAAATATTGAAGGAGAGATTGATTTGCATGACTACATTAGCTTAGTGACAAGAGTATTTTTAATTTTACAAGAAAATTTCACATGATACAACAAACCTGTTAATCGATCTCATGCAATTCTTCCTCGCCATGAGCAGTTGACCACGTTGGAGAGCTACAATGTCTGCACAAAGCGTCAAGGTAATTAAGAGCAATGAATGTACTACTGACAAGATAACAACAAGTGTGACCATGATAGCTTTAATCCAATAATAAAAATACGGCATGACTTATCTGAGATGGAACGACCAGAAATGATCAGCGCGGAGCAGTATGATGTCATCTACGCATCTGTTATGATTGAACTTAGCACGAAAGTAAAAGAAGCGAGGTGCCGTTAATGAGACATGGGAAAACAGTGTAACTTACTTTGTCCGGGCACTTTCGGCTACGATAGCCTTCTGGACCATTTCGCTTCGCGATAAAACGACGCCCGTGCTGTTGGAGAAGCGCTGAAACCACAAATATCATTGAACAGAACGTAGATTACACAAATAATTAATTAAGAAAGAAAAATTATGACACTTGAGCAAGACTTGGCTAAGTGCCAGGAAAAACATTTTTGGGGACTACCTATTTCCCGGTTCCGGTTCTGTGATATCATCGGAACGATTTATTAATAAATAAACATGATGATTTTGCTTAAAACACAATATAAAAATGCAATTCTCGCGGACTTACTAGATTAGAGTGAAAGAAAAATAATGAAAAGAAAGAGAGATCACGAAAATGCCTCATTCGGCCATAATCGCCGTTGAATCACCAGAGTGGCTCAGAGTGCTTCTGGCGATTCATGATCCAATGAATTTTCGATGTACGATATGTCACATTAATTAAAAAATTGAAAAATTCATATCTTCTCAATCGTGATAGCTAGGACTTTTATTTCTTTTTATTAGTGAATAACATGTCATGCACTCTTACAAACACAACTGAACAGCAATGTCATATCGTTTTGAATATGTTTTTTCGTGTCTGATTTTCAGATTTTTTTCCTTCTATCCTCGTTGACGAGATACTGCAAGAAAATTCATAGTGCATATTGTAGCCCTGACGATTATGTACATGGTGGTCATATTCCCTTGGCCAGCCAGTTTGTCATAAGCCTCGAGAATTGCAACTGAATGTGAGATATGTGTAAATTGCAAAAATCGAAAATTAAATTTCTTGAAATTCCCAAGAGTAAGAGGTAGCTTTAGTATGTCATTTTACTCGTAGTGATGAGCGTACATAGGAAAAATATATAAATAGACTCGAACTACATTTTTAAAAAATTGAGAAAAATAATTATTTTATTTTTATTTTTTCAACTCCCACATTCAGTCGACCGTCAAGGCAAGTTGATACATAAGGCGAATGGTGACTGATGCATGTGCGTTTGCAGAAACTACTGCCACGTAAAGAATCGTCGTTTCGCAGATCTCGAATTTATTTTTTTATTCATCAAACTTGAATATTTATATGTTTCTTTCATATAAATCGGTTGGAAGGTAGCGTACTGCATCAAAAGCTATACCATTTCTATCAGTAGAAGTATACGGTATTGAACTACTGTAATCGCCAGGAATGGCAAACTAATTTTTTTCAGTCGACCCATAATTCTCAACCATGAACCGGGGTTCATGGTTGAAAATGGCTGAGGTCGAAAAATTCATGATGATCCCAGACCAAATACTATTTGCTATTATATCAACAGTGAGTCAACTTCAATTTTTCTGGATACCGTAACCCGAATTACAGTAATTGTAATGCACGCACCTGAATTTTCCGAGAATCTCACCACATTATTAAAGGGTACGGTAGCTAGATTACGGTAATTCGAGTTATGGTATCCAGAAAAATTGAAGTTGGCTCACTGTTGATATAATAGCAAATAGTATTTGGTCTGGGATCATCATGAATTTTTCGACCTCAGCCATTTTCAACCATGAACCCCGGCTCATGGTTGAGAATCATGGGTCGACTGAAAAAAAATTAGTTTGCGATTCCTGGCGATTACAGTAGTTCAATACCGTATACTTCTACTGATAGAAATGGTATAGCTTTGGATGCAGTACGCTACCTTCCAACCGATTTATATGAAAGAAACATATAAATATTCAAGTTTGATGAATAAAAAAATAAATTCGAGATCTGCGAAACGACGATTCTTCACTTGGCAGTAGTTTCTGCAAACGCACATGCATCAGTCACCATTCGCTCTATGAATCAACTTGCCTTGACGGTCGACTGAATGTGTTAGTTGAAAAAATAAAAATAAAATAATTATTTTTCTCAATTTTTTAAAAATGTAGTTCGAGTCTATTTATATATTTTTCCTATGTACGCTCATCACTACGAGTAAAATGACATACTAAAGCTACCTCTTACTCTTGCGAATTTCAAGAAATTTAATTTTCGATTTTTGCAATTTACACATATCTCACATTCAGTTGCAATTCTCGAGGCTTATGACAAACTGGCTGGCCAAGGGAATATGACCACCATGTACATAATCGTCAGGGCTACAAAATGCACTATGAATTTTCTTGCAGTATCTCTTCAACGAGGATAGAAGAAAAAAAATCTGAAAATCAGACACGAAAAAACATATTCCAAACGATATGACATTGTTGTTCAGCTGTGTTTGTAAGAGTGCATGATATGTTATTCACTAATAAAAAGAAATAAAAGTCCTAGCTATCACGATTGAGAAGATATGAATTTTTCAATTTTTTAATTAATGTGACATATTTGAGCCGGGTTTGAGCATAAGGGCATTTTCACTATAACTTTCATCGGTTTCCCCCCGGTATGTGTCTATGATGAAAGTATTGAGGCCCAGATCGAAAGTCCTCGCGAATGTCCGGACCATGCTCGAGTCTTACCGAGCCGGTCTCTTAAGCAGAATTGACTGGAAATTTTCCAATTTTTGCGAGGGAAGGCTATGCGCAAGGCCCCGCAAGGGAAGGCAAGGCTGTGCGCAAAAAGAATTCGTTTTCATGCACCCACCTATGGGGACTACAGTACTCGATCAGGGACTATAGTACTCCATCAGGGAATACAGCATTCCATCAAGTAGTACCGTATTCCATCATGCCTTACCGGTAAGAGAAATGACGATGATGATTGAATTGAGAATGGAGAACCAATGGATATCGACTGCGCGAGCCTGTAAATATCGATTTTCTCTATCCAAATATTGATTTTATATAGTCTATAGTCACATCAAGATACGACACGATAGCTGATGAATTGAAGAAAGGAAACCCATTGAAGGACCCTGACCAACCGCACCGATGTGCGAAAGTGATAAAGTATAGTCTCCAAAACGGCATAGACCGGGCAGTATCGTGATTCAGGTGAGTTATATCACATAATACTGCCGATATAAAGTGATCGCGTAGCGGAATCAACAATCAAAATTAAAAACCAATAATAATCAATTGCTTATTTATTTGATACACATCTCGGGAGGCCCATGGAATCTCCGACTCTTCTCAATGTACCTGAAACATTTCATTGATTGATTTTTTTTCAAACGTCAACCTCAAGCACAAAAAGACAATCCCCCTTCTATATCACTTTATTCTCATTTTTTTGTGCGACAACGACCAGAGAGAGCAAAAATTCGCTCATTCGTTATGTAATTGTTGTACACAATATAACGTAAAGTCTAAACCCGTACCGAGTAAGTCCAGCGGATATCCTGCTCGGTTCCAGTCGCTTCCTGGTACTCGGTGTCTTCGGGAACCGTGGAGCACTCCTACAAAGATCAAAGATCATCCTAGAGATTAAAGATCATTTGAGAGATCAAAGATCATTCGAGAGATCAAAGATCATTCGAGAGACCAAAGATCCATTGTGCTCATTGAATATGAATTTTCATTAAAAAGGGAATACTTCTTTAGTCATCATACATAAAATAATGCCAGTTTTTTCAACAATTACGGGTCAGGTTTTACTGAAAATGTGAGTTGCACAAAATTTTATGATCTCCATCGAAAGATCGTGCAAACTTCTCCTCGCCAACCTATGACAGTAGCAACATTGAATCACTCGCTCCATCAGATGAGACCACATCGAGGAGGAGTTTACCTGGTATGAAGAATATTAACAATAATAATATTTATATTATATTGTACTCTATATTGTATGTGATAAAGATTATTATTGTACTTGGCTTAACGATGGTTATGGGCTATAAATTTATGACGATGACTTATTTCGCAATGTTATGCACCGGAAATCAGATCGTCTTTTTAGACTGTCATTTCAGAATGAGCTAAAACACGAAACCAACTGGTCAAAGCCACAATGTCACATATCATGGGATTGACTGTTGAACAGTTGGTTTCATGTTGTGTTCTTCCTTGAAAAGAGTATCTAGTGGAAATGAAAGTGATTCCATATTTCGAACAAATCAATACCTATTATCAAGTGGAATTGATAGTGACTAGATCATGCGATAAAATATCCAAAGAAGAGACTCTGCACTACAGAATGAATTGGCCCTTCAATAAACCACTGGTTTAGAAGTGATTTCCCGCAGGTGTTCGAGTTCCTTGAATAACCGAATGTACCTCTACCTTTTATCAATCTTCTTCTATCAGGCTCCTCTCATACTCCCATGGCCCCTCCTCCTCCTCTGCTCACTCCTCTCCATCATAGTCATCATCATTCAATGGAACGATCAAGGTGAGCACTTGATACAATTGTAGCCCCCCCCCCCGACTTATTGAGCCTAATGGCTGCATTTATGCCACATTTTTGACTTTTTTTCACTTTTATTGACGTAGAGATGAATGTCATCGTATTTTAAAGACGATCTTGACTTTGCCTGGAAAAGGAAACGCCAATTCAACGGGTTCATTTGATTTGGTTTCTAATTTATGATAATGGCTATATTGGCTAAATCATACTAATGTTAACCTTTTTTTGGAATTTATTGCAAATTACAGAAAGGATACGGTGGATCAACACCACAATATCGATCAACGACTGACTGAACATTATCCTCATCATCGTAGTCATGAACAGGGAAGAAGGAAACAGAGTGCACAGCAGTTGCTCACGATTTATCCGTTTTTATTTTATTTTTTCTTATATTTCTAGTTTTTCCTGACAAAGTGCAACCCGATAAGAAGTACTCAATTCCATCACGCACCATTCTTATGCAGGAATAAACGATTTGATTTGATTTATTTTTTGACACTGCATTGGTAGATAAAACAGTGGACCATACTTGATCTATGTTTCAATGAGTTTGTGAAACGGGCAATCACCGGGTTGTTTGTCTTCACTTTTCTATTCACCGTATTGCTTTTATACACTTTGTTCTCCACTTTTCTAGTATTGAAGATATCTAGATGCTTCTGATCAGACTCCGAATCTGTTACGAGCTTACTTATGCTAAATCCTAAGTCTTCTTAAGTCCTGGGTCTTAAATCCTAAGTCATGATTCTCTAACAATTCCCCCATTAAGGTTATCGTGGTATCGACGGTGTTCCTGTGGTAGCACACGTGCCCACAGTCGATGGATCCATGACGCTGAAGGAGTTCAGAAGACACTTCTCCATTCCGAGCAATGCTGGAGTACAGTCAGTTTATTTAAATATTATTATTATTATTATTAATCAATTAATTAATTAATCAATTAATTAATCAATTAATCAATTAATTTAAAAGAATGATTCTTCATTCATTGTGCGGCCATTGGTTCCAGATAAAATTGGAATGAATTGACCAAGGATATCGCATTGTCGGATGGTTTACCATAACTATTGATTTCAGATTCTTCTTCAAGACTTCCTGTGACGACTTTGACGACGACGAGGATACGGTACCCGATGTTGAGCCGATCAATAATCAAAAATATGAACTTCTCCTTGTTAAGGTACTGTATCACTTGTACAGTAATGTAATGATTATTGATTGGTTTACAGGATGATGCTATCGTACTCCCGCGGCTGAACTCAAGATGGCCGCTATCGATTGATTGATTATTGCATTCTTACCATACCATTCGAGAGTACTGTAGTCATACCCCATTACTGTATCATGGCGGAGTCATGATACATGCAATGAAAAGATTTTTTTTTAGAATGATTGTAAAAAAATTGCAGATTTTTACATATGGGACGAATACATAGAAATATTAAAACGTGAAATCAAATGTGAAGAAATGCTATTTTATATGATCTTGTGCTTAATTATGCCATAGTTTTTTTTTGTGAAGAGTTGAATAATCGGTTTATCTATCGAAAGATCAAATTATGACAATCGTGAAATCAATGAAAACATGAATAGAACATACGAGATCACTCAATAAATTAAATTATGCTAATCAACAATTGGAGAGTTTGCGAAAAAACTTGAGAAATCAGAGATAATCAATCAATAATAGTTGCATATCTAACATATTACAATGTAACGAAAGTCAACACATATGAACATAACACAGGGTCAGGGATCAATCAATACTTTCCTAGATCAAATGGAAAACATGATTATAGTCTGAAGTAGTATGACGCTAGCCTCTTACTATCGAGCATAAATCTTACAACAGCGGAACACTTCCGTGTTATTAATACAAAATATGAAATATAAAAATATGAAATTAAAATAAAACAACTAAAAAATATATATTTTCATCCGTATCATTTGGTCAGATTCGTCTCCTTGTAGATCAACTTGCACGTGGATACCACAGCCGCTTTTCTCTCCGTAGTCACAGTCTCAGCCTTAACAACAACAATAATAATGTAAAATAGATACAGTTTCACAGTTCTTGAAATGATCTAGATATCCAGTATTTTTCTCCGTGAAGCCGATTGGTTATCTATCTTGTCTGCAACCCATTGGCTTCGATCCCAAATAATCAATAATAACATAACTTATGCATCATAAGCCTTCATGTCGTTTCACTACCATCATCATTATTAATTTTATATTATTAATAATCCATATATCATTACAAACCTTATCCCTCCATCTACCGTCTCTGATTTCCGTGCATCGCTTGAGCAGATCCGTGTCCGTGATGAACGGAGACTCCGCCAACATCTCAAGGTATACGGTAGATTATTGATTGATATGTTTAGAGGATTGGTTGTTTGATTTTAATCATTGTAAATCGTAAAATTTTCTCGTCTTTGATAAATTGTCAATAAAAGAGCTTTGTGAAATTGATGGTTCATTGAAACGGGAATCACACAGGTTGAACGACTCCTCGAGAGAACAGCAACATATTCAAACTTTACACGCTTGACCGAGTGTTGATTTTAGAAGATAATAATTACATAATAGTATCCGATCAATGTCTAACACATATATTTAAATCAATATTTGAATATCAATATTTAAATCAATCAATACCGATATGAGTATTCGCCTATTCGTGACGAATGTTTGCCACGATTGACCTATGGCTGCAGAGCGTATTCCATCCACGATGGAAGCTGTTATACAAAAATCGATATTAAAGGGACCGTGAAACGAAAAACAAGTTGATCTCATATAAAAGAGCTTGAAATTCTGTTTCGAAGTATATACATCTTATGTCATAAGAATTCTCTGGTAAGGAGAACGGCGCAGTTAAAAAACTACAGTCTGCTCCAGATAGCGGGAGCCTTTTCCTAATTGCCACTCTTTGGATACGACTTTAAATTTAATATTTTGATGATAATTCTTTCCGCAGTAGTGAATTATGAAGAATAAAACTCAATAATGGGCTATTTTGAGCTTTTCGATGGAGTTAGCATACTGTAGTTCGGAAACCTCGCCCGTGGTGTGGAGCAGGCTACAGTAATCCAACTTCTTACCAGAGCGTCTTTTCAGACTTTCAAATACATATTTCTGAATAGTTATTTGAGCTTATCAACATGAGATCAACTATTTTAACTATTTCGAATTGAAATTTTTGGATGCCAGCTGCCTTTAAGGGTGTGGAATAGGGTGGCAAGAATGGCGCAAGAGTATTCGTTCCCACTGGCAGTCTTGGCCGAGTTATCGGGGAGAGAGGCATTTACGATCTCTCTCTCGTCGAATGAGCCGGGAGAGGGGGTCATTGTCTCGAATAGTCAAAAAACAGTCGAGTCGAAATCGAATGGAAAGGTTTTTCTCAGCACTGCATTGATCAAATTCAAAACTTTTTAAACTTCTGACATGAGCTCATTAAGTGCTATAAAACGAAGCCAAATTTAACAATTTTTTTCAAAAAAAATATTTATTAAAAATTTGTTGGTTTATGATACAATAATATTATTAATTTGATAACAATAATTATGGCAATACTATTATTAAAGTTCCAATTCGTCATCAGATTCAAACTCTTCAATCTCACTATCATCAGACAAATAACCATAGGTCTCTTCTATCATCAAAGAAAAAGTAATTTGAATTTGAATTATTCGATGTGAATTGTGTATCATTTTAAAGATCTCGTTATGCTGATTTCAAATATACATAATTTGTCTTCAATTCAATTTCAATTTCTTTATCATGTCAGGCATTAATGCTCAGATGGGGATGAGTCGGTGGTATTCAGCACGGGTTGCATTCCACCAATTAACACCGATGGCTCGCTTCAAATCGTCTCTCCATCGAACTCGTGGCTTTCCCGGGGGGCGTGTCCAGTTGTAGGGCGTCCATAGTGTTGTCGCACGACTCCAATGTTCCGTGTCCATATCCCGCACTTTGAGTGCCCAGCGTGCCTTGCGTTTCAAACCCTCTTGGACCCAATCGCGTAGCTTGGTGATCTCTCGTATCCGCTCGTTTCTCCATCGCTCCAATAGGGTTACTCCTATCATCTTCCTCTCCATCTTTCTCTGTGTCACACTCAGTCGCTCCTTGTCACTCGATCGTAAGGCCCATACTTCGCTGCCGTAGAGTACGGTAGAGGTGATGCAGCTCTCGAAGAGTCGTCTTTTAATCTTCATGGGCAAAAGGCGAGATGAGAGGAGACTGGAAAGCTTACTAAATGCAAACCAGCCGAGTCTGATCCGGTGCTCTATTTCATCCGTGTGATCGAGGGGAAGGGAGATTCTTCCTCCAAGATAGGTGGCAGAATCGGTGAAGTTGAACGTCAGATTTCCGATGACGATTCTTTGTCATCGGAAATCTGACGTTCAACTAATTTGTCTAGTTTTGTTCAAACACGGCCTTGAAAAACGCTCGACTCGACCTAAAAACGATTATCCTAGGGAGAGAGATAGAGACAAGGGGAACGAATATCCTCTCCATTCGACCTCGACTCTATAGAGACTACAAAACAGGCTCATTCGAGAGCAATTCTCGCCACCCTAGTGTGGAACTACCGTACACGACAGATGCTGGATCCAGACAGGAGACGGCGCGTTCTTCGAATCGATGCACAGAAAGTCCACGACAACCGGCTCCTGCATAATTGAGACATAATTAATGTTTAAAAAATCAATTAGTGATATCTCAGGAGATATACAGTAATGACCGTATGCAAAGCAACTTCGATGTTGCGTGGTAATATTATAGTAAGTAGCGTGAAAAAGTAACTTACTTTATACTTGTTTTTTTTTCTTAAAGATCAAAGATCAAACTACAAAGATCAAATCCAATATACCATTCATATCCGAGATCCTTGATAGCCATCTTCACGCCAAACTCATTCGTAGTGCTGCCTCTGGACACGATCATGAACTGACTGCAAAAGATCAAAGATCAAACTACAAGAGCAGAAGATCAAACTACAAACAAATCTTACCGATCCATGCACTGTTGTGATATGCCGATCATCAATAGCATCATATTGAAGGTGAACAGAGAGACCCAGCACTGTAAAGATCAAAGATCAAATAAATTTGTTACATGAATTCTAAAACAACTCACCGCATAGTTCATAAACTTGAGCCGATCCTCGTCAAGCGAACGCATCGTACACTGACGGCAAACTGTCTCATATTTGAGATATAAGTTATCTAAGATGCGACAATTAGAGAAACGTTATCTCATATGTGAGATAACTTAGCTAGCTTACTCCAGTCCCCGTTACTGTCTCGAGCGAGAGAGTATTATCTAACGTGCCTTTTTGAGAGAGTTTGGAGTAAGCTAACCTTTATCTATAGCTGAACAGTTAGACAACCTATATCCAAGAGAATTTGCCGTGAGTGTAGCCATGCGGTTGCCTGAACAAATCAACTACCAAAGTTCAAAGGTCAAAGACCAAAGATCAAAGATCAACTGACTCATGATAGTTCCGAGTGACGCGGCCATTGCAATGCAGTGAAGCGGCGGAACGAGGAAGCCTTGATGCTCAAAGAGGAATAAGATGATCGTATTAATAATTTGGGGTGAGAAACGGGCGGTGAACAGACAGATTTCTGTTCCTAGAACGTTCCCTTTTCCCGGTAGCCAACTCAACCCTCTCAACCAGGTCGATTCGTGTTTCAAATTACCTAGAACTGTTATACTCATCGCTCTTTCGGCTCTGTTCTACTTGCGGGGGCTCATGAAAATTGAGGGGGCCCATGAAAATTGAGGGGGCCCATGAAAATTGAGGGGGCTCATGAAAATTGAGGGGGCTCATGGTATCGTGCTATTGTCTCAACAATGCTCAAAAAGTTTAGGGGGGCCATGAAAATTGAGGGGGCTCATGTTCCTGGTCAGAACTGATCATGCTATTTACAAAGTTTTTGTTCTGTTATCTTTGGCAGTGTTTGTTCTCCTGTTGTTCCGTGCGGAAACCGTAAACGCAGACCAGTGGTTCCTCAGACTCCTGTTGTTCAGCCTGCGGCCCCTTCCCTCTCTGCTCAACGTGGTACTCGAAAGAGAAAGCCAGTCTCTGTGCACAGTCCCTCTCCGAACCTTCCTTCTGGAAGCGGAACGAAGAGAGTTAGAGGTGGTGCATCCGCACCTGCCGTTTCCCCTGCAAACAATGGCGGCGGCAAAAGACGCAGCGATCAGGGAACGAGCAAGGCTGCAAGTGGATCAGTCAAGAAGGCAGGCCGCGGCCGTCCCTCTGGCAAAAAGAATTGAGTGAGCTCGTGTTAATTGAATGAGCGTTGTTGTCCCGATAAATTTCCTTTCATGTTATCATACGAGTTGAAAAGTTCAAACATTGCACAAACACTGATAACAGAACAAAAACTTTGAAAATAGCATGATCAGTTCTGACCAGGAACATGAGCCCCCTAAACTGTCATGGGCCCCCTCAATTTTCATGGGCCCCCTAAACTTTTTGAGCATTGTTTGAGACAATAGCACGATACCATGAGCCCCCTCAATTTTCATGAGCCCCCTCAATTTTGATGGGCCCCCTCAATTTTCATGAGCCCCCTCAATTTTGATGGGCCCCCTCAATTTTGATGGGCCCCCTCAATTTTGATGGGCCCCCTCAATTTTCATGAGCCCCCGCAAGTAGAACAGAGCCGCTCTTTCTCTAATGTGCATGCCTGACAGTTCATATACATATCACGCATCTCGCCTAAGAATTGACCGATTCTACTACACACTTTTGAGATGACCCCCACTTTTCTCCACAGTTTTCGATAGGCCTTAGGTAGGACATCAATAATCCAGAGTAGTAAGGATGGTAGATCACGCACCTCTCCAGGAGCTCACGTCAAAGTTCGTCGTTGAGGCTCCTTCCGATGCGGTTTTCTCGGTTCACAGCAGAGCTATGAAAAAGTTTCCAACAGATGAAATGTTTATTTTCTCTAGTACTTTCAGATAAAAATTTAAAAATTCAACTTTTTAATTTTTCGCTCCCTAAGATTGATCGCGTTCCATAGCCCCGGGAAAGATTTTTTTTAAAGGGTCAATGGATAGATCTCGTTCACAGCTTTCATTTAAGCTCTTGGGAGACGATTTTCATGGGGATTTGACTGAACTACGTCCAAAAAAACTGCATTTGAATGCAGGTAGATCACTAAAGAAAGCTTTGATCTACTCGAAATCCCCATGAAAATCGTCTCTCAAGAGCTTGAATGAAAGCTGTGAACGAGCTCTATCCGTTGAGTCTTTAAAAAAATCTTTCCCGGGGCTATGGAACGCGATCAATTTCTTAGGGAACGAAAAATGAAAAAGTTGAATTTTTACATTTTTATCTGAAAGTACTCAAGAAAATATACATTTCATCTGTTGGAAACTTTTTCATAGCTCTGCTGTGAACTGAGAAAATCGCATCGGAGGGAGCCTCAACGACGAGTTTTGACGTGAGCTCCTGGAGAGGTGCGTGATCTACCATCCTTACTACTCTGGATTATTGATGTCCTACCCAAGGCCTATCGAAAACGGTGGAGAAAAGTGGGGGTCAACTCAAAAGTGTGTAGTAGAATCGGTCAATTCTTAGGCGAGATGCGTGATATGAAGTACCCACATTTTGGACCAAAAGTTACTAGGTACAAAGAATAGTTAAATTAAATTTTTTTAAACCGTCAATTAACAACCAGAGACCATATCTGAGCGCAAGACCAGTTAAACGTCAAATTCACAAACTGCATTACTCCGCAGTGAGAGAGAGCAGAAAGGTTATAAGAGACCAGGAAGAGTTTTGGCTCCCACAATTTCTCTATTTCTCATCGCTATAAAAATGCAACATGCACGATTCGCGTCTCACTGAGCTATTAAGAGCGGCAATACCTTTCACTATCAATTGACGTCTAGCTGTCTGGAAGATATCAACAAATTTTCAATGCCGATAATCAATCGATAATCATCGATACCTACAGTATACCATCACTTACCATAATCACCATGACTCTAAATCAAAAAGGCGAGAGAAAAAACACGAAAATTTGAGCATTAAAACGAATTTATAATTTCCGAAATTTTCCGAATTTTCTGAATTTTCGGAGAAATATTTTTTTCCGAAATTTTCCGAAAAGTATTTTCCGGACAGCCTTGAAAGTATACCTAAAAGACGGATGTTACGCCAATCTACGGACAATTTATTCAGCGCGTCGAACATGCAATAGCGTCATTTGTATTTCCAGTAGATTTCAATATAGTCTTCCATTTTAGCTGAATACTGTAAACAATCATGCGAATATCGCTTAAAAGTTTCGTATGATCGTAAAGCAATATTTTAACAATTTATTAACAAAACAGATCTCCATCGAAATACCGTGCAAACTTCTCCTCTCCAACCTACGACAGTAGCGGCATTGAATCACTCGCTCCATCAGATGAGACCACATCGAGGAGAAGGAGTTTACCTGGTATGATGAATATTTCTTATATTAATGTATTTTTATGGGGTTATAAATGATAATAAGCATGTTCGGAAAAATCGCAACAACCAGCCCCCAACACCCCAGATAGTCTTTACCGAGCTGGTTAAAACAGGAAACAAATGGTCAAAACCACAATAGGAATGGCACATATCATGAGATTGACGTTTGACCAGTTGATTTCGTGTTGTGCTCTTCCATGAAAACACCGTCTAGGGTATAAGGGAATGATATCTAGTTTTTGTTGGCACTGAACAAAGTCACTAGTATGAAAAATATTTGTAATAATAATGTATTATCACTGAATTGTATTTCATAAGCATGATCGTAATGTGCGATATTCTTTTCAGAACTGGCTAAAACACGAAACCATCTGGTCAAAGTAACAAATATACCAGTTGACATTATACCAGTTGGTGTCGTGTTGTGGTCTTTCATTTGTGCACTAATTGAAAAATGGAAACGCTCTTCTTGCCGTTCCAATCTCAGAGGCGCTTGAAATTATTTTCAATAACTCGTATGAATCGGGAGTTGTTCCCTCCTTGTGGCGTCATTCCATAGTTACCCCAGTGAAGAAACAACCTCCTTATTCCGACCCTATGAACTATCGCCCGATATCAATAACTTCATTTTTCTGCCGTATATTTGAGCGCCTTTTGTGCAAACCAATAATCAATCACTGTGAATCATTAGAAATTTTTCCTGATGAGCAATATGGCTTTCGTAAGAAAAGATCACGAGAAATGCAAATGCTTGAAGTTCTGGAACATTGGACTGCGTCTATTAGTGAAGGTGGTCCTGTGGATGTAATTAATTTTGATTTTGCTAAGGCTTTTGACAGAGTATCACACAATAAGCTTTTAATGAAATTAAGCAAGATTGGTCTCTCGACAAGATCTATAAATTGGATAGCCGGGTATCTCAAAAAAAAAATCGCACTTTCCAGGTTAGAGTGCATGACAAATTGTCAGAATCTCTGCCCGTCACTAGTGGTGTACCCCAAGGTTCAGTATTAGGCCCTTTACTTTTCCTGATCTATACCTCAGAAATTCCATCCCTTGTCCAAAATAACGGTGTCATTGCGAGGATATACGCTGATGATATAAAAATTTACAAAGCTATTAAAGATGAAAACTCATCCGCTCCCCTACAGTCTGCCATAGATACCACCTCAAAATGGGCAGATGATTGGCAACTGCCACTAGCCGCTCATAAATGTAATTCACTACATCTTGGTAGAGCAAATATTAGGAAGATATACACCATCGGATCACTAAACTTGACTCAAAAGGATCTGATTAGGCACCTGGGTTTCACTATTCAGAAATATTTAACCTTTACCGATCACTGTAAAAATATTGCCATGAAAGGTAAAACAGCATGCCATATTATTTTACGAGCACTGAAGACCAAAAATATAGATGTCCTCCTTAAGGCGTATACGATATATATCAGACCAATCCTTGAAAGTGCATCAACAGTATTTAATCCATTCAAGAAGCACGACAAAATAGTCATCGAAAGAGTCCAGAATTATTTCACAAGAAGGCTATTTATGCGCTGTTACAGCCATACCTGGGATACAGTGCCTGGTAGCGCACTGCGAAACACCCAATTGGGTCTAGAGTCTTTAGAGAAGCGCAGAGAGCACATAGATTTGAGGACAGCCATGAACCTACTTAGAGGGAAATATAAAATCTCCAATAAAAAATCCCACTATTTTCGCCCTTATAGCACACGAAATTTTGATGGAGCTGTTTGCGCCCCAGACGAGTATGACAGTTCGAACCGGCGTGACGAGAAGATCTCAACGATGTATTATGAGCCATTATCTCCGTTGAGAAAGCTTTCATAGTCTCGATATAGTGAAGTGCGCCGGCACCAGGAGTTATTTACGTCTCAATGCCGCGCGCTCCCTCTTCACTCTCTCATTTCCGCACGCTCTCTCGAATCTCCCGAGTGTGCGAGATAGCGTGCGGAATTGAGAGACGCCTTTTGCAAGGCGCACTTCACTATAACTAGACTATGAAAGCTTTCTCAACGGAGAAAATGGCTCATAATACATCGTTGAGTTCCTCTCGTCACGCCGGTTCGAACTGTCATACTCGTCTGGGGCGCAAACGTCGACATCAATATTTCCACTAGTCGACCTTTTGGGAAATTTTCAAAACTAATGAAGTAGACAGCCGTCATCGCCATCGAATTCTGTCCCAGGAGCCCAATTTTCATACCTTTAGCTCAACCACGGATCGAGAACAGCTTGAAAACGTGATTATACCGTAATCGTGCCCAGACGTTGCGGGACCAATTGAGCCGAAATGACTATGCACATCTTCATCAGCGAGGTCAATAACCCCTATACACAACTTTTGAGGGTATCGAAATTTTTGGTCTGCGCCAACCCTCCCCCTGATTTGCCCGACTCTTACACAAACGGCCTCTTATATGAATAATTGATAGTGATAATAAAGTTTATGTCTATATGTCCAAAGTATCGAACACAACGTTTCAACAGACACTTCACCACCGCAACATAACGAGAGTGCTCATTGCATTAAAAATAAATAAATAATCAAAATGTCAAAAATAAGGTATGGTTGGTATCATCAGCGCCCTCTCACAGGTTTGCGTACTCTCTATCTTTTTCACTCTACCTATTTCTCTGTCTCATCACGACCGTTCTCGAAATGCTATGCAGTATATCACGCCTGTCACGAGAGAATCGAGCTGAGTATGGGAAACAGTGAAAATGGTGAAATGAGTTAGGACCATTTTTGGACATCTCTAGGCATGCCCTACCAGCCCCCAAAGTCTCATTACGCAATTTTCATTTCGGAGCTCAATACACCGGTTCGGTAAGGTGAAGTCCCAACTTTGAGCACGAATTTCTCGCTTCTGGTGCGTTTTAGCGGAAAAGTGTCACAAGAGTGACCCCGCTCTTTTTTCTTGCTCTATCGATCTAAACAAACCAGAGGTCATGACAATGATTATGAACAGAGCTTCACTTCGAAGCAAATAACTCAAAAATTTAGGAAAAGGAGGTGCTCTTCTTCCAGTATGTTATTAAGTTTTTCATGCGCTTTCGAATGATAGGTTCGCGAATAAAATACGTTAATGCGTTCGTATGGGTCCCCTTGGAAATTTCCTGATGATTTGAAGTCATTTTCGCTACCCACAATCTCTCATTTCGCACACTCTCTCGACCATTCCTTTACATTCCATTCCATTCCAATCCTCACCGCACGGTCTCGTGCGCGCGGTGCGGAATTAAACATATTGCTTTCACCCTTTCTCTCCCCTCTATTTCTTTCACTTTCCGGCGAGAGAGTGTGCAAAACGAGAGATTGCGGGTAGCGAAAATGACTTCAAATCAACAGAAAATTTCCAAGGGGATGAACCATACGAACGCATCAACGTATTTTTTTCGCAAATCCCTCATTCGAAAGCGCATGAAAAACTTAATAACATAGTGGAAGAAGAGCACCCTCTTTTCCTAAATTTTTGAGTTATTTGCTTCGAAGTGAAGCTCTGTTCAGAATCATATTCATGACATCTGGTTTGTTTAGATCGATAGAGCAAGGAAAAAAAGCGGGGGTCACTCTTGTGACACTTTTCCGCTAAAACGCACCAGAAGCGAGAAATTCGTGCTCAAAGTTGGGACTTCACCTTACCGAACCGGTGTATTGAGCCCCAAAATGAAAATTGAACAATGATACTTTGGGGGCTGGTAGGGCATGCCTGGAGATATCCAAAAATGATCCTAACTCATTTCACCATTTTTGCATTTTTTCCCATTTTTTGTTAATAATTGTTAAATAATTTCTTTTTCCATTATATAAACGTGATATAAAAGTAAAAATCGATATCAGGGATGCGAAACTACCGTACACGAGAGATGTTGAATCCAGACAAGAGACGGCGCGTTCTTCGAATCGATGCCCAGGAAGTCAACGACAACCGGCTCCTTCATAAATGAGACATAATTAATGTTTAAAAATCAGTTAGTGATAATCTCCAGAGGTATACGGTAATGGCCGTATATCGTATACAAAGCAATACTACTCCTACACGAGTGCAGAAATGATTGGGGGAAAATCAGTTTGCGATAGACTACTCGATATTACGGTAGTACTTGGATACGGTAAATACCTTTTTATTGATCATGGGAAGGAAGCGTATCTCGACTGAGCCTTTGGGAGTGAATCGGCGTCGCGTAATCCGATCATTGGTGAACCTGATATCGATTGATTATTGATCTCATTCCACAGATCAAACTACATTTGTCAGCAAAGATCAAAGATCAAACTACAAAGATCAAATCCAATATACCATTCATATCCGAGATCCTTGATAGCCATCTTCACGCCAAACTCATTCGTAGTGCTGCCTCTGGACACGATCATGAACTGACTGCAAAAGATCAAAGATCAGACTACACGAGCAGAAGATCAAACTACAAACAAATCTTACCGATCCATGCACTGCTGCGATATGCCGATCATCAAGATCACCATATTGAAGGCAAATAGAGAGACCCAGAACTGTAAAGATCAAAGATCAAAATATATTTTTTTCTAAAAACCTTAGTTTTATTTTTTTCTAAAAACCGCATAGTTCCTAAACTTCAGCCGATCCTCGCCCAGCGAGCGCATCGTAGCCGTGCGATTGCCTGAATAAATCAAATACCAAAGTTCAAAGACCAAAGACCAAATACCAAAGACCAAAGATCAACTCACTCATGATAGTTCCGAGTGATGCGGCCATTGCGATGCAGTGCAGCGGCGGAACGAGAAAGCCCTGGTGCTGAAAGATGAACAAAACGATTGTATTAACAATCGGGCGAGACAGATTTCTGTTCCCAGAACTTTCCCGTTTCCCGGGAGCCAACTCAACCTCCTCAACCAGGTCGATTCGTGTTTCAATTTACCAAGAACTGCTATACTCCTCGCTCCATCTCTAATATATTAGAAAAATGACAAATCAATCATCTTCGGCAATCAACTATAGAAGATATTTAGGATATTATATCACATGAAATGTTAACAAAATCACAGAATTGTAAACTAGAGTATTGTGGAAGACCAGATCAAGATCGCGTAATACAATATGGAAGTACATGCATTGATGGTCTGACAATATCCCTGACAGTTCCTGTGCATGTGAAAAAAGAAAAATTAACAGTCAATAAACAGCCAGGAACCAGAGCGCAAGAACGGAAGGCAAGGTTGCGCTCAAAAATATTCGTTTTCACGCGCCCACCTATTCACAAACTGCTTTACTCCGCAGTGTGATAGAGCAGCACAGTTAGAAGAGGCCAGGAAGAGTTTGGCTCCCGCCTGTTTCTTTCTCATCGTTACAACAATGCACTTTCATCATGTACGATTCGCGTTTCAGTGAGCCAATAAATGCGCCAATACATTTTACTATCAATCTCATTCCAATTCTCCAACAATAAGATATTAACAAATTCTTAATGCCGATAATCAATCGATAATCCTCCATACATACAGTATACCATCACTTACCATAATCACCATGACTCCCGACACGACAAAGAAGATCTCGGCAAGCGATCTCCGTTCGTCTCCCAGATTACACTCCTGGACGAGAGATCAAAGATCAAACTATACAATTAAGAGTACTGTAGTTTGATCTTTGAACTCACCAAGTGCCACAGCCATGCTCACTCCCAGTGCCATTGGCCATCAGGTGTAGTCTGTGCGAGAGTAGGTGAGAACGGCTGAATGGAACGGAATGAATCAATGCTCTCTCAACTAGGATGATTAGCGTTTCAACGATTCATCAAGAACACCAAGAGATTTTCAGCGCCAATCACAGCGTAACCGTCAAAACGTGAAAAAGTGAAGCATTTGTGGCAAAATTTGACAAACGTTCAAAAGACTTAGATAACTTTGTATCAGGTTATATAAACGTAGTTGTTAGTATTTTGGTTATGCGGTGAGATTTTTGAGCATCAGTAGACTTGCATAATAGACAAAGAGCACTGATATTTTACAATAAATGTGATCTTTGATCTTTGATCGTCTCACCAGTTAGCCACACCCATCCTCCCAACCAGCACGAATACATCATGGAGACGATGAAACGAGCGAGAGAGAACTTCACAGACGTACGGGGAGCGCCTTTCCTGGAAAATCAATCAACCAATAAACAAGCAATACAAAATATGCGTACACACTTCAAATCCACTAGATCGGGATCTGATAAAGGGAAAAGGTCAAGGTAATCATGTTATTAAAGGCAAGAGATCACTGCTAGTCGATGTTCAGGGTATAACAATAACAAAGAGCAATTCCCCATAATTCTTCTGAAGCAGGAACAAAAAACCACCTGGGGACTGGGAAGTTACCAATGACACCTTTTTCGAGATACATTGTTCGCCCAGCCTTGACCTGGTTGAGCCATCTTCAACCCCTGCATTCACTGAACCCTCGTCAATTGAACCTCAAGGCTTTTAAAGACAATGCGCACCACAAACTCTCATTACAGTAACCGCTTTGCCCCTTACCGTATGTTCCTCCTGAGTTGCCTTTCCTCGGGTGAATTCAGAAAGATTTTTTTCGTTCAGACGATTTACTTCATCCGATAGACGAAATGTATCGTAGAAGGGACCTGAAATATCGATCAATTCTCGATGCATCGATCGATATATCGATTTCGACTTGATAGTTTTCCCTACATGGCATTAGCCACCGTTGAAACAATCAATTAAAAATTGATTCTATGCACAAAGTGTAAAATTGTAACGACGCTATTCGACCTATGGTTCTATGCGATAAAATATAATTGAAAACGCATTTCCAGAAAGATCTTAAATTAAATACTGCGAATAATCTACAAAGACAAATTAAGTTAATAATTAATTTAACGTACAAAAGTGATATGCATGCACGGTTTTAATATAACTTGTAGCAATAATACTATTAATTAATAATGTGCTTAATGGTGTTTCAATAATATTTATTAGGGGTAAAAGGACACTAGGTCGAATGAGAACCGATGAATAATAACCGACTGGATGATATCCATTTTCATACTTTGTCTATTCATTAGCACTTGACTCTCATATGCAAATGTTTATCATCCAGTCGGTTATTATTCATCGGTTCTCATTCGTCCTAGTGCCGGGCAAAAAGAGAAGGACTAAATCCACATAGAACCTGCACAAAATAATCCGCACGTCATGAGATACAGGAAGGCCTCAGGGTATCTTCTCAAGTACACCTTGTGACCACCCAGAAGACCCGTCAGCATCAGAAACAATCGAGCTGTGCCGATGTCCTAATAATAATAATAATAATAATAATAATAATAATAATAATAATAATAATAATAATAATAATAATAATAATAATAATAATAATAATAATAATAATAATAATAATAATAATAATAATAATAATAATAATAATAATAATAATAATAATAATAATAATAATAATAATAATAATAATAATAATAATAATAATAATAATAATAATAATAATAATAATAATAATAATAATAATAATAATAATAATAATAATAATAATAATAATAATAATAATAATAATAATAATAATAATAATAATAATAATAATAATAATAATAATAATAATAATAATAATAATAATAATAATAATAATAATAATAATAATAATAATAATAATAATAATAATAATAAATAATGCATGCCTTTAAACAGTGCTGCCAGGTATGGCATACAGATTTTTAATATTTCTATGCAATAATAATATAAATAAATACCGTACCTTGAGATTATCTTCACCTTGTATTTGAGCGGTGGGAAGAGGCCGATCCGTCATACTGTAAGTGGATACGGTAGATTACGGTAATTAGGAGAATCGTCAATCGATATTTGTAATTATTCATGAAGAATTGTTAAACGAAAGTCCGAACCCTAAAGTCTTATCTCTAATCCTGAATAAACCATAGACCACCCACATTCTTTTTTTTCTTTTTTCACTCTCCACTGTGATTGTTTCAAAAGTGATTCATTTGCTATAAGAAATATTAAAATAGTAAAGATCTTACAATGTTAACTTTAATGTGCATGCAAACTAATACTAGTACATTATAACTTGTTCATTTATTTTACATAGTAAAAAGCATATTTACTCACAAATCAACACGACACTTGCTACCAGTAAACGGACGAGGTTCCAGACTGGACTGATACCGTAATCGATCAATAATGAAACACCAAATTACAGTATATCTTAGTATTTATCAAATCTGTCTGTGTACAGAAATACCTCTACTATGCAAATATGTGATAATATGTACGATAATAACATAAGAATAATTATAAGAGAAAACAAACAAAATTATGAAGTGGGAATAATAATTAATCAAACAATCAATACATTTCCGGGTTTACAGTAATCGTTCGTCAGGGCCCGAATTAGGGTTCAAAATGGGTTCAAAGCTGGATAAAAAATTCAATAACGTGTATCTACATAGGTGTGGGATCAGTGAAAGATATAAACAAAAGAGAGGGAATGTGTTTATGTACGAATAAAACCTTAATCGTTAGGCACATCCCAAAACGCCCAAAGCTCTAGTTAGGCGCTTTAGGCTGGCCACGTGTTACCGCTGTGTAATCAAATTGCAATAGATGACTACAGAGGGAGTTAGTTTACTATAATAATAATAATAATATATTAATCTACGATAGGCTTGTGGTCGCTTAAAGGGAGTGGGGAATACGGTAATGGCAGTAAGGCTACCCCGGATAGAGCGCTCATGATACAAAGCAGCTCTATTAATGATGTCAATCAGTGAATGATATAGAGATCAGAGATCAAAGATCAAACTACAAGCTACAGTATACCTAGTGTATAGAATAGAGTGAATATGAATATAAAAGAAAAAAAAAAGGTGAAAAATCAAAGATAACAGAGTATGGTTGAGAGCATAGATAGAGATAAAAAGATCAAAGATCGAACTACAAGCTACAGCATACCTCAGAGTAAAGCATAAAGTAGGTGGCGACGATGGAAATCTGACTGGTCGATATGGCGAGAATGACGCAAATGATGAAGAGGAAGCCGAAGAGGTAGTTGAATTGATTCTCCCATATTGCCTGAGTAGATAAGATCATCAAAACAAAAAGATCTTTAGTTATTAAAAGAGAGGGTGACAAGGACCTCACTGGTACTTGATCAAAGTAAACGCTAGCAACATTTTTTCATTTAATGGCTCTGGATCTACAGTTATATATAGTTAGGTATCCCCGCTATTTAAAAAAAATCCGAAAAAAATGATAATAATAATAATAATAATAATAATAATAATAATAATAATAATAATAATAATAATAATAATAATAATAATAATAATAATAATAATAATAATAATAATAATAATAATAATAATAATAATAATAATAATAATAATAATAATAATAATAATAATAATAATAATAATAATAATAATAATAATAACATTAGACGTTCTTTCGAATGCGCAACAATCAACCCCGTTGATTCCATGTTTCTTCATCATATCATATGCAATTTGTATTCGCTCATTCCAATCTAGATACATTATGAATGAGAAAATGTCAATGCTATGAAAAATCAATCTAGCCCCTAGCGAGTAGCAAAATACAAATATGCATACAATCTCGTAACAGCAATTGTTCTTATTCATGCCACAGTCTAAGCCAAAATACCATTTATTTAGCTAATTCTCAACCATATGAAACCTCAAAGTGCCTGGTTTGTCTTACAAGCACTCAACCACCCAAACCCCATCTGATCTTTGATCTTTAATCTTTGATCTCTCCCCTACCTGTCTCGGGATCTGATTGCTCCTGACGGGATGCTGATAGCTCTGCTTACGGTAGCCAAAGTAGAATCCGAGGAAGGTGAGAGGGAGATCGATACCAAACCACATGAAGAGCAACGCGATCATCGTTCCGAATGGAACCTGCAAGGATTGATCTTTGATCTCTGAGTCTGATCGCTGCATACCGTAGTTTGATCTTTGATCTGTTGATTAACAAATATATTGATTGATAAAATTCTGAAAAGCTATTACTGATTTGATATGAGTGCGCTTGCGAAAGAATCGACCATATCCAGTGGGGGTCCGGCACAGTAAAAAAATCAAAATTTGGGTATCGGGGTTCTCGAGGGTGCTGATGACGATGGACATGTTCATTTTGCACCTAGAGCCACCGTTGAGGCCAGACGACGTCGCGTTGAAATCTCGTTTTTCGACTTGAAAAGTCGTTTCTTTTCACCCGATGGTGCTAAAATTACAAAACTATGCCCCAAGGCGCAGAATTTCATCGCGATCACGCCTGTCCAATTCATTTTTTACCCAAAATTTTCATAATTTTCATAAGTGGAATTTCTCTCAACGGCAAAAGTGTGTAATGCAACCTACACAGATCGGACCGGACTGGCTTCAGTATCACATGGAAAAAATTTCAGCCAATTTGTGCCCGCGACTTTCGAGGAAATCAACTTTCAGTGTAGTCATATTGCAGTTGAAATGGAGGCAAGAGGCGAGAGAGTGTGGTGGTGTGAGAGAGCAGAGAGGCAGGTGAGGCGAGCCGCATAGAAAGGAAGGGGGTGTCTCCTCCTCTACCTCCTTTGCTCTCTCACACCACCACACTCTCTCGCCTCTTGCCTCCATTTCAACTGCAAAATGACTACACTGAAAAGATTTTCTCGAAAGTCGCGGGCACAAATTGGCTGATATTTTTTCCATGTGATACTGAAGCCAGTCCGGTCCGATCTGTGTAGGTTGCATTACACACTTTTGCCGTTGAGAGAAATTCCACTTATGAAAATTATGAAAATTTTGGGTAAAAAATGAATTGGACAGGCGTGATCGCCATGAAATTCTGCACCTTGGGGCATAGTTTTGTATTTTTAGCACCATCGGGTGAAGAGAAACGACTTTTCAAGTAGAAAAACGAGATTTCAACGCGACGTCGTCTGGCCTCAACGGTGGCTCTAGGTGCAAAATGAACATGTCCATCGTCATCAGCACCCTCGAGAACCCCGATACCCAAATTTTGATTTTTTGACTGTGCCGGCACTTAGTCGATTCTCTCGCAAGCGCACTCATATCAACAGGATGCAACCATGGAAATGAAATGTCAGGAAGTTAATAAAGGAGAGTGAAACACGGATCTCACTGGTCAATTACCAAATTGAATACAAACAATATTTCACTCCTTATAACGACTACACGAACATTATTCAGAGTTCATTTTGACTTTACTGGGATGTAATCTTTGTAGTTTGATCTTTGATCTTTTACCGCGCCCGAAATGTGCTTGGAGATGAGGAAGAAGTTGAGCAGGAAGCCAGCGCCGATGGTGAACGAGCGAAACAGTATACCGGTCTGAATAGATTGAGAGATCAAAAAACAAATTACAGACGATTAGAGATCAAAAGATCAAAGATTAGAGATCAAACCTGAACAGCGCAACGGATCGGACTCTTGCCACGGAAGCCCTGTAGAGACGACCGGCCAAATATCTGAAATTTAAATAATTGACCATTTGCATGAATGAAGAGTCATTTAAGAAGGAAATGGTCTGAGTGTGATGACAAATATCCCGATCTTCACGAAACTTTGAGGATATGCTAAGATAGAAGTGTCCCTCGTTTCGAAGTCCCATAATGGGACCTTTGCACACCCAGACCATTCCATCCCCCAATTATGTGATTGTAAAGGAATTGTATTGTATTGTATGAAAGTAACCAATCACACCTTTACTCAAGCACAACTATACAATATCACTATATAATATTTATTTATCCAAACATGAATAATGAGAAAAAAGCAACAATAAATTCAGTGTTCAATAAGTTATATTTTAGAATAAGTTTTATTCTACATTTCTCTTCAAAAGTGAATTTTCACCAATTTCTGTCCCTTGAAAAAAAATTTACACGGTTGCTCGAAAACGAAGCGAGTTACATTTATTTGAAGTTGCCATTAAAAAATTTAATAGATACGCAAATTTTGAAAAAAAAATTGAAAATGGTGTTTTCACACTCAGTTAGGCCAGTCTAACACTCACAGTTAGGGGAGGCAGGCATGATTATAAGCATGTTCCCAGTATGTTCCCATTAAGAGCACTCCTTAACACTAAAGATTTTTTTAAATTTTGTCCGAGCTGGCTAAAACACGAAGCAAAGTGGTCAAGGCTTCCATTGCACATATGATGGGATTGGCGTTTTACCAGTTGGTTGCGTGTTGTGCTCTTCCATGAAAACATCATCTGGGCATGTGTTAATGATATAAAGTTTCCAACTCTCTCATCAATACCTTTTATCAAGGGGAATTTAATTGGCCTTGCAAAGATGATTGGCTTAGAAGTGATCTCGAGTAATATTTTATGTGCCTTGAACACCGGGATGTGCCTTTTACTTTTACCCTTTATCAATCTATCAGGCTCCTCTCATACTCCCATGGCACCTCCTCCTCCTCTGCTCACTCCACTCCATCATTGTCATCATCATTCAATGGAACGATCAAGGTGAGAGTAGAAATTCAGATTAGCTTGACCCCGGACTTACTGTGTTTAGTCGCTTGTGTATTCTATTTATTTGATTTTGTTCACTTTTGATAGCTCAAAGGATACCTATATCATATTTTAAAGACGATCTTGACTTTGACATTACCAAAAGACGTCAATTCACCGGGTTCATTTGTACTGGTTTATAATTTATGATGAGCAGATTGGCTAAATCATACTAATGTTCGACTTTTTGATTTATCGGAAATTGCAGAAAGGATACGGTAGATCAACACCACAATATCGATCAAGGACTGACTGAACATTATCCTCATCATCGTAGTCATGAACAGGGAAGAAGGAAACAGAGTGCGGAGCAATTACTCACGATTAGTTAGTTTTTTTTTTTAATTTTATTTTTTTGCAATAAAGAGGCTCGGGTGATAAGACTGTGGACCATTGTTGATTCATGTTTCAATAACGTTGCGAAACGGGCAACCACCGGGTTGCTTGTCTTCACTTATGGTAAAAGTCCTTGGTCTATTTAAGAATCATAGCTTATGTTTTAGACAATATGAGTGCGCTTGCGAGAGAATCGACTAAGTGCCGGCACAGTAAAAAAAATCAAATTTTGGGAATCGGGGTTCTCAAGGGTGCTGATGACGATGGACATGTTCATTTTGCACCTAGATCCACTGTTGAGGCCAGACGACGTCGCATTTAAATCTCATTTTTCGCGTTGAAAAATCATTTCTCTTTACCCGATCGTACTAAAATTACGAAACTGTGACTCACGGGGCAGAATTTTATGGCGATCACGCCTGTCTAATTTATTTTTCATCGAAAATTTACATAATTTTCATATATGGAATTTCTCTCAACGGCAAAAGTAAGTAATGCAACCTACACAGATCGGACCGGAATGGCTCCAGCATCACATAGAAAAAAAATTCAGCCAATTTGCGCCCGCGACTTTCGAGAAAATCAACTTTCAGTGTAGTCATTTTGTCTTAGAAGAAGAGAAAAGAAGCGAGAGAGTGTGGTGGTTTGAGAGAGCAAAGGAGGTAGAGGGGGAGACACCCCCTTCCTTTCTATGCGGCTCGCCTCACCTGCCTCTCTGCTCTCTCACTCCACCACACTCTCTCGCCTCTTGTCTCCACTTCAACGGCTACACTGAAAGTTGAATTTCTCGAAAGTCGCGGGCGTAAATTGGCTGAATTTTTTTCTATCTGATGATGGAGCCATTCCGGTCCGATCTGTGTAGGTTGCATTACTTACTTTTGCCGTAGAGAGAAATTCCATTTATGAAAATTATGAAAATTTTGGGTAAAAAATGAATTGGACACGCGTGATCGCCATGAAATTCTGCACCGTGGGGCATAGTTTTATAATTTTAGCACCGTCGGGTCAAGTCGAAAAACGAGATTTGAACGCGACGTCGTCTGGCCTCAACGGTGGCTCTAGGTGCAAAATGAACATGCGCATCGTCATCAGCACCCTTGAGAACCCCGATCCCCAAAATTTGATTTTTTGCCTGTGCCGGACCCCCACTGGATATGGTCGATTCTCTCGCAAGCGCACTCATATATACGATAATAACATAATAATAATTATGAGGGGAAAAACAAACAAAATTAGGAGGCGGGAATAATAATTAATCAATCAACCAATACATTTCCGGGTCTACAGTAATCGCTCGTCAGGGCTTGAATCAGGGTTCAAAATGAGCTCAAAGCTGGATACAAAAATCCAATAACGTGTATCTACATAGATGTAGGATCAGTGAAAGATATAAACAAAAGAGTGGGAATGTGGTTATGTACGAATAAAACGTTAATCGTTAGGTACGTCCTAAAACGCCCAAAGCTCTCCGTAGTTAGGCGCCTTAGGCTGACCACGTGTTACCTCTGTGTGTAATCAAATTGCAATGCATTACTAAATAGGGAGTTAGTTTACGATAGGAAAGCCGGGTGTGTGGTCGTTTAAAGGGAGTGGGGAAGTAGGGCTACCCCGGATAGAGCGCTCATGATACAAAGCAGCTTGCAGAAGCTCGAATTACGGGGGTAAAACAGTCGTGAAAAAAAGCGAAAAAAGGCAAAAAATTGACTGAAATCAATCAATAAATCGAAAATTTGCAACCAATCAATCGATAAAATCTAATCAATCTTGACTGCAGCGTAGATTCGGCACAGGAACGCGTAGGCGGCATAGAATCCGATCGTACCAGTGAGGAACCTGAAGAAGAGATCAAAGATCAAAGATTGAAACTAACAATATGTATCAAAGACACTCGTCCCTTTCGTGTTTCGGAAATAGATCATATTTCTTTTCTAACACCTCATGATGATTCCACGAGCTGCACTGCATGAACAAATCACAAAAATAAACAGGGCTCAAAGATCAAACTACACGCATAATCAAGGCTCAAAGATCAAAGTACAAACCAGAAAGTGATGGCGATGAGAGCCGAGTAGGCAAAGTAGAGGACGGTGGGCACGAAACCGACGATACTCAATTTGGTGTGGAAGTAGAGGGCAGAGTAGAGCATGACTGAAATGAGCACAGATAGATCAAAGATCAAACTACAAATGGCAAGTTTGACCGAAAGATCAAACTACAAAATATAGAGATCAAAGTTCAAAGTGCAAAGATCACTTACCATAAACAGCCGATCCACCGCTGACGACGAACGAACGCCACCACCAGTGGTAGTTCTACAAATGTGATCAATCAGTGAATGATATAGAGATCAGAGATCAAAAGATCAAAGATCAAACTAGAATCTACCCAGAGTATAGAAAACAACAAATATGAAAAAAAACAAAAGCTAAAAAATCAACGATAGCAGACTATATTTGAAAACTTAGATAGAGATCAAAGATCAAAGATCAAACTAGAGTATACCTCAGAGCAAAGCATAAAGTAGGTGGCGACGATGGCAATCTGATTGGTCGATATGGCGAGAATGACGCAAACGATGAAGAGGAAGCCGAAGAGGTAGTAGAATTGATTCTCCCAGATTGCCTGAGTCGAATAGGTCATCAAAACAAAAAGAACGTTAGTTATTAAAGGAGAGTGTGACAAGGACCTCACTGGTCATTGGTAACAGAAAACGCTTGCAAGATTTAAACTAATTTTCAGCACATCAAAAGAAGTTTTAAAAGTCCTACAGAGAAGATGAAGAAGAGTTCGATGAACATGGCTCCGAATGGAAGAATTCCAGCCAAGAAAGTGCACGGAATAAGACGGTACCATGGCTGCTCGGCCACCTACAAAGGAATAATAATAATAATAATACTAATAATAATAATAATAATAATAATTATAATAATAATAAGAATAATAATAATAATAATAATAATAACATTAATAATAATCTTAGGCATTCTTTCGAATGCGCAACAATCAAACCCGTTGATTCTGCGTTTCTTTATCATATCATATGCAATTTGTATTCACTCATTCCAATTTAGCTATCTTACGACTCTAAAAATCAATTATAATGTCTATAAATGGGAAATTGACGACGCAATGATCAATCTAGCCCCTCATCAGCGAGTGTCAAAGTACAAATACGCCAATCCATGAGCCTACAACATACAAGCCACAACTCCCATTCATTTCGCTAATTCTACATGAAACCTCCAAGTGCCTGGTTCGTCTCAAAAGTATTCAGCCACCAAAAACCCCATCTGATCTCTGATCTTTGATCTTTGATCTCTCCCCTACCTGTCTCGGAATCTGATTGATCCTGACGGGATGCTGGTAGCTCTGCTTACGGTAGCCAAAGTAGAAGCCGAGAAAGGTGAGCGGGAGATCGATACCAAAGCACATGAAGAGCAACGCGATCGTCGTTCCGAATGGAACCTGAAAGGATCGATCTTTGATCTTCGTAGTCTGATCGCTGGATACTGTAGTTTGATCTTAGATTTACAAATCAGATTATTGATTGTCGCAGACCCAAAACGTACCATGGCCCCTCCTCCTCCTCTGCTCACTCGACTCCATCATAGTCATCATCATTCAATGGAATGATCAAGGTGAGAGTAGAGATTCAGATTAGAGTGAGCCCGGACTTACTGTGTTTAGTCGCTGCGTGTATTCCATTTATTTGATTTTGATCAATATTGACCACGACAAGGTCACGTGCATCGTATTTTAAAGACGATCTTGACTTTGCCTAGGAAAGGAAACGGCAATTCAACGGGTTCATAAGCTTTGGTTTCTAATCTATGACGAGCAGATTGGCTAAATCATACCAATGTTAGAGTATTTTCATTTATTGGAAATTGCAGAAAGGATACTGTAGATCAACACCACAATATCGATCAACGACTGACTGAACATCATCATCGCAGTTATGAGCAGGGAAGAAGGAAGCAGAGTGCACAGTAGTTGCTCATGATTAGTCAGTTGTTATTCTTTTTTTTTAAATTTGTTTTTGCAATATAACTGAGGCGCAATCGGACATAGTCTCTGGTGATCCCTTTGGATAGACCCACCCGCAAAAACGTGCCTTTCATGGGAACCCACCCGCAAAATTGGATAATAAATTTAGAGGTACCCACGCGCGTTTTATCTCAAAATCGGGGTACCAACACGCATTTTAAGGGTTTGAGATATTGATAGACCATCACTAGGCTCGGTCGATGTAACGGTGGCGCATTGTTGATCTATGTTTCAATGAGTTTCTGATCATCTCAATGATCTGGTACGAACTGATTCGAAACCTTTAAAAACAATTATCAAGTGTATATAGATATATTCATTCACTGGTGGAGTACTACCTTCTGCTCGAGGTGTATCAAATAGAATATTCAATGAGGTTTGTTATGAAATCAATACTGCAAACAGTTTGCGAGTCGAGAAAGTCTGCGAAGTTGTTATAATTTAACAACAAACGAATAAGAATAAAGTTAATCTCGCAAGGAAAGCAAATAGAAACTACATATCACAATATCTAACATATTCATTATATAAATATTTTGAAGGGAATCTCTAAGACGGATCCGAAATACAATCATTTCCTAATGCAATTCGGTCAATGGATTGCACATGATATCATATTTTCTCCTAATGCTGTCGGTATGTATTAAAGATTTTTAAACTATAAAAATGTAATATTTGATTTTTATCATGTAATCTTCTTGGTATTGTTGATATTATATGACACAGTTTGTTCAATTACTTATTAAGGTCCAAACAATATGGAACTCGATTGCTCTTCTTGTTCTTCAGTTAATATAACTTCGAATTGTGCACCTATTCAGGTTTAAAATTCAGAAATTACCTAATAAAAATAAAATAAAAGGGTGATACGTATAGAATTACTTTTTCAAGTATATGATTAGATCATGCTCTAAAAAGAATTTTAATTAATTCTCCATCATGCTCTGAAAATCAGATTTTGAAATAGGTCCCCGCTGATGATCCATATTTCCCTACAATGGCGGCAAATAGAAATCAACATTGCATTCGTCTTACACGTACAATAAACGGACAAGAAGGACTTGGACCCAGAGCTCCGCTAAATCAGGCAATCATTTAAAAACAAAAATGTAGTATATAGCATAAGAAGATATCCAAGCTTCGCCATAATGCAAACGTTTATCAGAATTCCTATTTCCTCGAATTTGTTGCCAATGAGATAACATAACTACACCACTAGAATCTTGATAGTGTGAAACTTTCACTCCTTGGCTATCATACCAAATAATATTCAGAACTCTCATTTGTCACCAATCATTTAGTAACTAAAATCTAGTATATAGTATAATACAGAAAAGCTAGCGGTAAACTATAAAAGTAAAAGTACAGTACATAATATTTATAAAACTTTCACTCCTATTATATTATTATTGAGGATATCACAAATAATATTCAGAACTCTCATTTCCGGGATTTATCACCACTCTATGGATCAACTGATTGTGTTTCTCGACAAATAAGAACACTCCAAAATGGACAAATGAAGATGTTCCGATCAAGAGGATTTATACTACCACCACAGGACAAAGAGGTCAGCAAGAATGCTAGCATACCACTGGTACCAGTACCACAATGACATACCAGTGATTGACATTGGCACTCTAGTGATACTTGTTTAGGATGCCAACTGCCAGTCTCCAAGTTCCACTCCGTGCTTCCTGGCTGGAGACTCTCGTAACTCACTTCATCCTGGTTAGCTAGATTTCACTTTTGAACATTGATCTTTGATCTTTGATCTTTAATCTTTAACGTTTTAGGACTGATTCCACTTCACACGATCTACCTCAAGCAACACAATAAATGGGCGCAACAATTTGCACAGAAGAATCCAAATTGGGATGATGAAAAGATATACCAGGTATTCATAAAAGTTCATTATAATGTTCATGAAAATGCTGATTCAATTTAAAAGCTTCAACATGAAATTTAAAAATCATCCAATATTTGTTTTAAACAAAATACTTTGTTAATATATTATGTTTCTAGGAAACACGCCGTTTGATGATTGCAATGTATCAACGCCATGTATACACAGAATACTTGCCAAAAGTTATCGGAAATTAAATGATGGGCGCTTTCCGACTTTTCACCGGCGCAACAGTATCAAGTAAGCATTATTTATCGAATATACTTACAAATTAATTTGTTTTTAAATTAAGAAACGTACGAACCAAATACAAATCCGGCTATTTCTGCCGAATTTTGTTCGGGAGCATTCCGATTTGGTCATACACAAGTTCGTCAAGATATACCAAGAGTGGGAAATACTAATAGGTATTCATTCATTACCTTATATAATAATGGTTTGTTATGTGTACCGAGGTGCAGCTTAATTTAAAATAAAGTGAACTTATGAAATTTAAAATGAATATTTTATCAGAACACTTGGATCGGCGGTTGACCTTGGGGAGAACATATTCTACGCTGATTCACTTTATGAACGACCAAATTCTGTTCTGGCAATGACACAAGGTTGCATTATTTATTTATTTATATTAATTTCTTCCTAAAGGTCGGAAAGATTATGAATAATCACTTGATATTCTTTAAATTAATTCAGAAAGGATAATGATTTGTGTTATTTTTTTTTTTGAATGGTAAACTTTCCCTCACTCGCAACTGGACCTCCTGCATCTTTTGCTGTTAGAAATCAAATGTTTGAAATTCGTGGAAAACCTGGGAGTGGAGTAGATTTGATAGCTGTTAATATTCAACGAGCAATAGAAATGGGAGTTCATCCTTATACTGATGTCAGGTAAGAATATGTTATGCAATATTTCGTCATAAGTAAATATGGAATTGGCATGAATGAAATTATGAGCGTTGTATAAATTTTAATGGAAATATTTATACAGAAGACGAATCGATGGTAGATCAATCAATGAATTCAAAGATCTCAGCGGTTTAATCGATGATTCTAATATTGAACTTCTCAAGGTAGTCGATCAAAAGTATATAAAAGTATAAAATATTTGAACTTCAGAGAGTTTACACTAATGTCAATGATATTGATCTATTCGTTGGAGTAAATTTGGAAAAAGTTGTCGACCCAACCAGTCTGGCAGGCATTCAAATCAATACATATTATAAAAATGTATATTTGTTTTCAGCTTGGTTTGACTGGTTCACGAATTATCGGAGAACAATTTAATGCACTGAAACGAGGCGATCGATTTTTCTTTGAAAACTCTGATAGTCCTAGACCTCTTACAAATGTCGTTCATCGATTGTATTTAAAAAAAAAACTTTTTAGATGAATTAAATCTTCTGCGTTCGAATCGATTATCCACTCTGGTGTGTACGAATAATGATGGAATGGATAGAGTTAATCCTGATATATTTGCTAATGGGTAAAGAAATTCAAAATTATATACTTCCCAAAAATGTTCAGTATTTCTTTAAAGATCAATTTCCGCCTAAAATCGGTATATATTATCAATTTTAGCAATCCAACCAGTACTTGTCCAGCACAGAGGGTAATGCGTCTCGATACTTATTTTAGATGAAGAACAAGAAATACGTGACATTTTTGTTATGTACAGATTTCACCATATTTGTCATAATTATCCGGGAACAAATAAACAATTTGTTATAAAACAGCTATGTGGTTTGACATATAATCTGGATACTGTAGCCAAAGATGAGAATATATTCCAAGAAGAGGAGACTTTTATCACACCTAGCATCACTAATCTTAATTACCTTTATGCACGTCTTCAGTATAAATTACAGTTTTTTAATGAGTATTAGTTTTGAGTACATAAACATACAGAGCGTTAGGTGTTCTGCTGACTTAATATGCACTATTTGTAATATAAACATGAGGAGTACAACAGGTTCCCCCTTTGCATCGGATCCCGGAATTTTCCCGGGATCCCATCAATTCAATCGAGAGAAAAAACATTGATTTTTTTTCATTTTCAATTTCCTTTCTTCTGAAAATTTATATGCTATTATATATTTCGATAAGAAACATTTTAATAATCCCATTGCGTTTCCAGTGGAATCATGGTCCAGAGACATTTGTATGTTGTTGAAAAACAACAAAAAACATTTTTGCTGATGAAACTACGTGGCTACGGGTGAGTAGCCTCGATGCGATGGTAGTGTCTTTCTGGTATATCTCATCCTCTTTCTGGTATATCTCATCCTCTTTCTGGTATATCTCATCCTCTTTCTGGTATATCTCATCCTCTTTCTGGTATATCTCAACCTCTTTCTGGTATATCTCATCCTCTTTCTGGTATATCTCATCCTCTTTCTGGTATATCTCAACCTCTTTCTGGTATATCTCATCCTCTTTCTGGTATATCTCATCCTCTTTCTGGTATATCTCATCCTCTTTCTGGTATATCTCAACCTCTTTCTGGTATATCTCATCCTCTTTCTGGTATATCTCATCCTCTTTCTGGTATATCTCAACCTCATTCTGGTATATCTCAACCTCTTTCTGGTATATCTCATCCTCTTTCTGGTATATCTCATCCTCTTTCTGGTATATCTCAACCTCTTTCTGGTATATCTCATCCTCTTTCTGGTATATCTCATCCTCTTTCTGGTATATCTCATCCTCTTTCTGGTATATCTCATCCTCTTTCTGGTATATCTCAACCTCTTTCTGGTATATCTCATCCTCTTTCTGGTATATCTCAACCTCTTTCTGGTATATCTCATCCTCTTTCTGGTATATCTCATCCTCTTTCTGGTATATCTCATCCTCTTTCTGGTATATCTCATCCTCTTTCTGGTATATCTCAACCTCTTTCTGGTATATCTCATCCTCTTTCTGGTATATCTCATCCTCTTTCTGGTATATCTCAACCTCTTTCTGGTATATCTCAACCTCTTTCTGGTATATCTCATCCTCTTTCTGGTATATCTCATCCTCTTTCTGGTATATCTCATCCTCTTTCTGGTATATCTCATCCTCTTTCTGGTATATCTCAACCTCTTTCTGGTATATCTCATCCTCTTTCTGGTATATCTCATCCTCTTTCTGGTATATCTCATCCTCTTTCTGGTATATCTCATCCTCTTTCTGGTATATCTCAACCTCTTTCTGGTATATCTCATCCTCTTTCTGGTATATCTCATCCTCTTTCTGGTATATCTCATCCTCTTTCTGGTATATCTCATCCTTTTTCTGGTATATCTCATCCTCTTTCTGGTATATCTCATCCTCTTTCTGGTATATCTCAACCTCTTTCTGGTATATCTCAACCTCTTTCTGGTATATCTCAACCTCTTTCTGGTATATCTCATCCTCTTTCTGGTATATCTCATCCTCTTTCTGGTATATCTCAACCTCTTTCTGGTATATCTCATCCTCTTTCTGGTATATCTCATACTCTTTCTGGTATATCTCAACCTCTTTCTGGTATATCTCAACCTCTTTCTGGTATATCTCATCCTCTTTCTGGTATATCTCATCCTCTTTCTGGTATATCTCATCCTCTTTCTGGTATATCTCAACCTCTTTCTGGTATATCTCATCCTCTTTCTGGTATATCTCAACCTCTTTCTGGTATATCTCATCCTCTTTCTGGTATATCTCATCCTCTTTCTGGTATATCTCAACCTCATTCTGGTATATCTCAACCTCTTTCTGGTATATCTCATCCTCTTTCTGGTATATCTCATCCTCTTTCTGGTATATCTCAACCTCTTTCTGGTATATCTCATCCTCTTTCTGGTATATCTCATCCTCTTTCTGGTATATCTCATCCTCTTTCTGGTATATCTCATCCTCTTTCTGGTATATCTCAACCTCTTTCTGGTATATCTCATCCTCTTTCTGGTATATCTCAACCTCTTTCTGGTATATCTCATCCTCTTTCTGGTATATCTCATCCTCTTTCTGGTATATCTCATCCTCTTTCTGGTATATCTCATCCTCTTTCTGGTATATCTCAACCTCTTTCTGGTATATCTCATCCTCTTTCTGGTATATCTCATCCTCTTTCTGGTATATCTCAACCTCTTTCTGGTATATCTCAACCTCTTTCTGGTATATCTCATCCTCTTTCTGGTATATCTCATCCTCTTTCTGGTATATCTCATCCTCTTTCTGGTATATCTCATCCTCTTTCTGGTATATCTCAACCTCTTTCTGGTATATCTCATCCTCTTTCTGGTATATCTCATCCTCTTTCTGGTATATCTCATCCTCTTTCTGGTATATCTCATCCTCTTTCTGGTATATCTCAACCTCTTTCTGGTATATCTCATCCTCTTTCTGGTATATCTCATCCTTTTTCTGGTATATCTCATCCTCTTTCTGGTATATCTCATCCTCTTTCTGGTATATCTCAACCTCTTTCTGGTATATCTCAACCTCTTTCTGGTATATCTCAACCTCTTTCTGGTATATCTCATCCTCTTTCTGGTATATCTCATCCTCTTTCTGGTATATCTCAACCTCTTTCTGGTATATCTCATCCTCTTTCTGGTATATCTCATACTCTTTCTGGTATATCTCAACCTCTTTCTGGTATATCTCATCTCATATCTCATCCTCTTTCTGGTATATCTCATCCTCTGGTATATCTCATCCTCTTTCTGGTATATCTCAACCTCTTTCTGGTATATCTCATCCTCTTTCTGGTATATCTCATCTTTCTGGTACTCTTTCTGGTATATCTCATCCTCTTTCTGGTACTCTCTTTCTGGTATATCTCATCCTCTTTCTGGTATATCTCATCCTCTTTCTGGTATATCTCATCTCTTTCTGGTATATCTCATCCTCTTTCTGGTATATCTCAACCTCTTTCTGGTATATCTCATCCTCTTTCTGGTATATCTCAACCTCTTTCTGGTATATCTCATCCTCTTTCTGGTATATCTCATCCTCTTTCTGGTATATCTCATCCTCTTTCTGGTATATCTCATCTTTCTGGTATATCTCATCCTCTTCTGGTATATCTCATCCTTTTTCTGGTATATCTCATCCTCTTTCTGGTATATCTCATCCTCTTTCTGGTATATCTCATCCTCTTTCTGGTATATCTCATCCTCTTTCTGGTATATCTCATCCTCTTTCTGGTATATCTCATCCTTTTTCTGGTATATCTCATCCTCTTTCTGGTATATCTCATCCTCTTTCTGGTATATCTCAACCTCTTTCTGGTATATCTCATCCTTTTTCTGGTATATCTCATCCTTTTTCTGGTATATCTCATCCTCTTTCTGGTATATCTCATCCTCTTTCTGGTATATCTCAACCTCTTTCTGGTATATCTCATCCTCTTTCTGGTATATCTCATCCTCTTTCTGGTATATCTCATCCTCTTTCTGGTATATCTCATCCTCTTTCTGGTATATCTCATCCTCTTTCTGGTATATCTCATCCTCTTTCTGGTATATCTCATCCTCTTTCTGGTATATCTCATCCTCTTTCTGGTATATCTCATCCTCTTTCTGGTATATCTCAACCTCTTTCTGGTATATCTCATCCTCTTTCTGGTATATCTCATCCTCTTTCTGGTATATCTCATCCTCTTTCTGGTATATCTCATCCTCTTTCTGGTATATCTCATCCTCTTTCTGGTATATCTCATCCTCTTTCTGGTATATCTCATCCTCTTTCTGGTATATCTCAACCTCTTTCTGGTATATCTCATCCTCTTTCTGGTATATCTCATCCTCTTTCTGGTATATCTCATCCTCTTTCTGGTATATCTCATCCTCTTTCTGGTATATCTCAACCTCTTTCTGGTATATCTCAACCTCTTTCTGGTATATCTCATCCTCTTTCTGGTATATCTCATCCTCTTTCTGGTATATCTCATCCTCTTTCTGGTATATCTCAACCTCTTTCTGGTATATCTCATCCTCTTTCTGGTATATCTCATCCTCTTTCTGGTATATCTCATCCTCTTTCTGGTATATCTCATCCTCTTTCTGGTATATCTCAACCTCTTTCTGGTATATCTCAACCTCTTTCTGGTATATCTCATCCTCTTTCTGGTATATCTCATCCTCTTTCTGGTATATCTCATCCTCTTTCTGGTATATCTCAACCTCTTTCTGGTATATCTCATCCTCTTTCTGGTATATCTCATCCTCTTTCTGGTATATCTCATCCTCTTTCTGGTATATCTCATCCTCTTTCTGGTATATCTCATCCTCGTTCTGGTATATCTCATCCTCTTTCTGGTATATCTCATCCTCTTTCTGGTATATCTCAACCTCTTTCTGGTATATCTCATCCTCTTTCTGGTATATCTCAACCTCTTTCTGGTATATCTCATCCTTTTTCTGGTATATCTCATCCTCTTTCTGGTATATCTCATCCTCTTTCTGGTATATCTCAACCTCTTTCTGGTATATCTCAACCTCTTTCTGGTATATCTCAACTTCTTTCTGGTATATCTCATCCTCTTTCTGGTATATCTCATCCTCTTTCTGGTATATCTCATCCTCTTTCTGGTATATCTCAACCTCTTTCTGGTATATCTCATCCTCTTTCTGGTATATCTCATCCTCTTTCTGGTATATCTCATCCTCTTTCTGGTATATCTCATCCTCTTTCTGGTATATCTCATCCTCTTTCTGGTATATCTCAACCTCTTTCTGGTATATCTCATCCTCTTTCTGGTATATATCATCCTCTTTCTGGTATATCTCATCCTCTTTCTGGTATATCTCATCCTCTTTCTGGTATATCTCAACCTCTTTCTGGTATATCTCATCCTCTTTCTGGTATATCTCAACCTCTTTCTGGTATATCTCATCCTCTTTCTGGTATATCTCATCCTCTTTCTGGTATATCTCATCCTCTTTCTGGTATATCTCAACCTCTTTCTGGTATATCTCATCCTCTTTCTGGTATACCTCATCCTCTTTCTGGTATATCTCATCCTCTTTCTGGTATATCTCATCCTTTTTCTGGTATATCTCATCCTCTTTCTGGTATATCTCATCCTCTTTCTGGTATATCTCAACCTCTTTCTGGTATATCTCATCCTCTTTCTGGTATATCTCATCCTCTTTCTGGTATATCTCATCCTCTTTCTGGTATATCTCATCCTCTTTCTGGTATATCTCAACCTCTTTCTGGTATATCTCAACCTCTTTCTGGTATATCTCATCCTCTTTCTGGTATATCTCAACCTCTTTCTGGTATATCTCAACCTCTTTCTGGTATATCTCATCCTCTTTCTGGTATATCTCATCCTCTTTCTGGTATATCTCATCCTCTTTCTGGTATATCTCATCCTTTTTCTGGTATATCTCATCCTTTTTCTGGTATATCTCATCCTCTTTCTGGTATATCTCAACCTCTTTCTGGTATATCTCATCCTCTTTCTGGTATATCTCATCCTCTTTCTGGTATATCTCAACCTCTTTCTGGTATATCTCATCCTCTTTCTGGTATATCTCATCCTCTTTCTGGTATATCTCATCCTCTTTCTGGTATATCTCATCCTCTTTCTGGTATATCTCAACCTCTTTCTGGTATATCTCATCCTCTTTCTGGTATATCTCATCCCCTTTCTGGTATATCTCATCCTCTTTCTGGTATATCTCATCCTCTTTCTGGTATATCTCAACCTCTTTCTGGTATATCTCATCCTCTTTCTGGTATATCTCATCCTCTTTCTGGTATATCTCAACCTCTTTCTGGTATATCTCAACCTCTTTCTGGTATATCTCATCCTCTTTCTGGTATATCTCAACCTCTTTCTGGTATATCTCATCCTCTTTCTGGTATATCTCATCCTCTTTCTGGTATATCTCATCCTCTTTCTGGTATATCTCATCCTCTTTCTGGTATATCTCATCCTCTTTCTGGTATATCTCAACCTCTTTCTGGTATATCTCATCCTCTTTCTGGTATATCTCAACCTCTTTCTGGTATATCTCATCCTCTTTCTGGTATATCTCATCCTCTTTCTGGTATATCTCATCCTCTTTCTGGTATATCTCATCCTTTTTCTGGTATATCTCATCCTCTTTCTGGTATATCTCATCCTCTTTCTGGTATATCTCAACCTCTTTCTGGTATATCTCATCCTCTTTCTGGTATATCTCATCCTCTTTCTGGTATATCTCATCCTCTTTCTGGTATATCTCATCCTCTTTCTGGTATATCTCATCCTCTTTCTGGTATATCTCATCCCCTTTCTGGTATATCTCATCCCCTTTCTGGTATATCTCATCCTCTTTCTGGTATATCTCATCCTCTTTCTGGTATATCTCATCCTCTTTCTGGTATATCTCATCCTCTTTCTGGTATATCTCATCCTCTTTCTGGTATATCTCATCCTCTTTCTGGTATATCTCATCCTCTTTCTGGTATATCTCATCCTCTTTCTGGTATATCTCATCCTCTTTCTGGTATATCTCATCCCCTTTCTGGTATATCTCATCCCCTTTCTGGTATATCTCATCCCCTTTCTGGTATATCTCATCCCCTTTCTGGTATATCTCATCCTCTTTCTGGTATATCTCATCCTCTTTCTGGTATATCTCATCCTCTTTCTGGTATATCTCATCCTCTTTCTGGTATATCTCATCCTCTTTCTGGTATATCTCATCCTCTTTCTGGTATATCTCATCCTCTTTCTGGTATATCTCATCCTCTTTCTGGTATATCTCATCCTCTTTCTGGTATATCTCATCCTCTTTCTGGTATATCTCATCCTCTTTCTGGTATATCTCATCCTCTTTCTGGTATATCTCATCCTCTTTCTGGTATATCTCATCCTCTTTCTGGTATATCTCATCCTCTTTATGGTATATCTCATCCTCTTTCTGGTATATCTCATCCTCTTTCTGGTATATCTCATCCTCTTTCTGGTATATCTCATCCTCTTTCTGGTATATCTCATCCTCTTTCTGGTATATCTCATCCTCTTTCTGGTATATCTCATCCTCTTTCTGGTATATCTCATCCTCTTTCTGGTATATCTCATCCCCTTTCTGGTATATCTCATCCTCTTTCTGGTATATCTCATCCTCTTTCTGGTATATCTCATCCTCTTTCTGGTATATCTCATCCTCTTTCTGGTATATCTCATCCTCTTTCTGGTATATCTCATCCTCTTTCTGGTATATCTCATCCTCTTTCTGGTATATCTCATCCTCTTTCTGGTATATCTCATCCTCTTTCTGGTATATCTCATCCTCTTTCTGGTATATCTCATCCTCTTTCTGGTATATCTCATCCTCTTTCTGGTATATCTCATCCTCTTTCTGGTATATCTCATCCTCTTTCTGGTATATCTCATCCTCTTTATGGTATATCTCATCCTCTTTCTGGTATATCTCATCCTCTTTCTGGTATATCTCATCCTCTTTCTGGTATATCTCATCCTCTTTCTGGTATATCTCATCCTCTTTCTGGTATATCTCATCCTCTTTCTGGTATATCTCATCCTCTTTCTGGTATATCTCATCCTCTTTCTGGTATATCTCATCCTCTTTCTGGTATATCTCATCCTCTTTCTGGTATATCTCATCCTCTTTCTGGTATATCTCATCCTCTTTCTGGTATTCTTAGTTCTTCTTTTTGGTATTCTCTTTCTGGTATTCTAAGTTCTTCTTTTTGTCTATTTATGACCATTTTTGGATATTTCTGGCTTTCTGGGCCTTTTGGCATTTTTTGGCCTCATTTTGGGCAAACCCAGTGCATTTTCAGAGGCCCGAAAAAAGGCCTTAAAACGCGAATGTGGAAGTTTTGGCATAACTTTTTAGAAACATTTTTCCATGTTGATTTATGCCAGGATATCAAAATTAGAGGAAAATGGGGTATGGTTAAGTGGTTCCCTTGTTAAGCAATAGCACAACGTACCATGGAAACGAAATAACATGAAGTAAATAAAGGTGATTGCAACAAGGATATCGCTGGTCAATTACAATTTTTTAATTAAAAAATACAAAACAACAATTCACTTATTATGATTTGTAAATTCATTATTTGTTCTTTCAATATTCGTCTGATATGAGATATCTTCTTTGCGATTTTATATATTTTTATTTATCGATCGACATGTAATAGTTAATCATTTTGCATCTCAAAAAAATGCAGCACATTAAATCGTTAGTGATGACAAAATTATGACAATCGTAAAACTAATTAAAACATACAACATAAGAGATCAATCAATAAATTAAAGTATGCTAATCAATAAATGAGATCATATTGTTGGAGAGTTTGCCAAAAACTTGAGAAACCAAAATCTGAGATAATCAATCAATCAATCAATCAATCAATCAATCAATCAATCAATCAATAATAGTTGCATATCTAACATATTACAATGTAAGGAAAATCAACACATGAGCAAAACACAGACTGGGGACAAATCAATAAACTTTGCTAAATGAAATGCGAAACATGACAATGGATTAAGTAGTATGACGCTAGACTCTTACTATCAAGCACAATATGTTACAACATAAAAAACTACCATTTTACCATATTAATACAAAATATTAAATATAAATATTTTAAAATAAAATAAAACAGCTAAAATATGTATTTTCATCCGTATCATTTGGTCAGATTCATCTCCTTGTAGATCAACTTGCACGTGGATACCACAGTCACCTTTCTCTCCGTAGTCACAGCCTCAGTCTTAATAATAACAATAATAATATAGAATAGACATAGCTTCGTAGTTCTTAACGTGATCTAGATATTTTTTCAATATGAATATTTTCTTCGTAAAGCAAGTGGGTTGACTATCTTGTCTAAAACCCAATGTCTTCGACCACAAAGAAAAATAATCAATAATAGAATAACTTATGCATTAACAATCTTCATTTCGTTTCGTTTTTATCATCTCGCACTTCGCAATATAATAATATTCGTAATATTCGCAATATATTATTATAAATGCATATATCATTATGAACCTTATCCCTCCATCTACCGTCTCTGATTTCCGTGCATCGCTTGAGCAGATCCGTGTCCGTGATGAACGGAGACTCCGCCAACATCTCAAGGTATACGGTAGATTATTGATTGATATTTTTAGAGGATTGGTTGATTGATTTTAATCATTGTAAATCGTAAAATTTTCTCGTCTTTAATAAATTGTCAATAAAAGAGCTTTGTGAAATTGATGGTTCATTGAAACTGGAATCACACAGGTTGAACGACTCCTCGAGAGAACAACAAAATATTCAAACTTTTCACGCTTGACCGAGTGTTGATTTTAGAAGATAATAAATACATAGTAGTATCCCATCAATGTCTGACACATATATTTAAACCAATATTTAAATCAATCAATACCGATATGAGTATTCTTCGATTCATGACGAAAGTTTGCCACAATTGACCAACGGCTGCAGAGCGTATTCCATCCACTATGGAAGCTGGAATCAATAGATCATGATTGATAATCGATTATCGATCGATATACTCTTTTTTCCATTACAAACAATGTGATAAAAAAGTAAAAATCGATATTAAGGGTGCGCAACTACCGTACACGACAGATGTTGGATCCAGACAGGAGACGGCGCGTTCTTCGAATCGATGCCCAGAAAATCCACGGCAACTGCTCCTGCATAAATGAGACATAATTAATGTTAAGAAAATCAATTAGTGATAATCTGCAGAAGTGCACTGTAATGATGATATATCGTAGAGTTGGCAATTTGGGCGTTGCGGGCCCGCAATGAAATTGACTTTTCATTGCTAGTGATTGCGGGCCCGCAATGCGGTATGAAATCATTGCGGCCAGCAATTTCGAATGGTGCGGTGTAAAATTGGCGACCATTTTGTCGAATTTTTTGCTCGAACTTCCGTCATCGATGATTTTCCCGAACAAATGCTGTATTTTCCAAACGATTGGTGCGGAATTGTGGTCTGCTCAAAGTTTAGAGGTGAGTCGAGTAAAATGGCACAAGAAGCCCATCACTTGGATCAACGGTCATGGTCCGAAAATTTCAAAATTTCTCAAGTTTGAAATGTTTTCATTTATGGGGCTCATTGTGAAGTATTAATGATGTGAATAAAATTCAGCCAATGCTCAATGGCCGATCTCTCTTTTCAACCATTTTTTCGAAAATTATCATTCTGATTGCTTGTCAAAAATCAGAATTGTGTTTGAATCAGTTTCCAACTTGCTTTCTATAACATTCTGTTATAGTACTTTACAATGTATACAATCAATATGAAAATCGTTGATTTTCGAAAATTCATATTTTTTACCATGACCCCGGGGTCATGGAAATCGATTTTTCAAAAGTGAGCCGAATGCCGGGATTTCAGTTCTACTATGTTTACTCATCATGAAACTTCACATTGTCATTGTCATTTGCTCATTGTCGCAACATTCGAGTCGACAAACTGCAATATTTCAGAAATTTTCCGAAAAAGTAGGCACTCAAATTAAATTTTTTGAATTTTCGAAATTAAACGATTTTCATAATGATTATGTACATTGTAAAGTACTATGTCAGAAAGTTACAGAAAGCAAGTTGGAAACTGATTCAAACACAATTCTGATTTTTCGCACGCAATCATAATGAAAATTTTCGAAAAATGGTTGAAAGGAGAGATCGGCCGTTGAGCATTGGCTGAATATTATTCACATCATTAGTACTTCACAACAAGCCACATAAATGAAAACATTTCAAACTTGAGAAATTTTGAAATTTTCGGACAATGAAAATCGAAATTTTCAAATTGATCCAAGTGATGGGCTTCTTGTGTCATTTTACTCGACTCACCTCTAAACTTTGAGCAGACCACAATTCCGCACCAATCGTTTGGAAAATACAGCATTTGTTCGGGAAAACCATCGATGACGGAAGTTCGAGCGAAAAATTCGACAAAATGGTCGATCGGGAAGAACCCAGTTTTAAGTTAAATCAATGCAGAATTGCTTAGGCTACATTACCTGGTCGGAATTTTTGGGCACTCACTAAAACAAGGGATGATTTGTCTGAAAAAAACAAAATTTTGAGTAAAAAAAGTGGTTTAGGAATCAACGCACATTCGATGCTAATAGTGAATTAGCAAGCACTGTGTACTCTTGACGCATCGCAGATGATATTTAGACTTCATCTCAACAATTTGAGAAATTATGATTTTTTAAAGTAAAAAAAAATTATTTTTTCTAATAGCGTGAGGGCACAAACAGGAAATTTCAGCCGTTTTGTGTAATAAGGGCCGGAGGCACTCCTAACACCCAAGTATGGACTCCCAGTTCTCATTGCTAGCGCACGTGTCCGGGGGTGGTCGAATATGATCGAGTCTTAGGGAACAGGCCTCTTAAGGGTGTGGAATAGGGTGGCAAGAATGGCGCAAGAGTATTCGTTCCCACTGGCAGTCTTGGCCGAGTTATCGGGGAGAGAGGCATTTACGATCTCTCTCTCGTCGAATGAGCCGGGAGAGGGGGTCATTGTCTCGAATAGTCAAAAAACAGTCGAGTCGAAATCGAATGGAAAGGTTTTTCTCAGCACTGCATTGATCAAATTCAAAACTTTTAAACTTCTGACATGAGCTCATTAAGTGCTATAAAACGAAGCCAAATTTAACAATTTTTTTCAAAAAAAATATTTATTAAAAATTTGTTGGTTTATGATACAATAATATTATTAATTTGATAACAATAATTATGGCAATACTATTATTAAAGTTCCAATTCGTCATCAGATTCAAACTCTCCAATCTCACTATCATCAGACAAATAACCATAGGTCTCTTCTATCATCAAAGAAAAAGTAATTTGAATTTGAATTATTCGATGTGAATTGTGTATCATTTTAAAGATCTCGTTATGCTGATTTCAAATATACATAATTTGTCTAGTTTTGTTCAAACACGGCCTTGAAAAACGCTCGACTCGACCTAAAAACGATTATCCTAGGGAGAGAGATAGAGACAAGGGGAACGAATATCCTCTCCATTCGACCTCGACTCTATAGAGACTACAAAACAGGCTCATTCGAGAGCAATTCTCGCCACCCTAGTGTGGAACTACCGTACACGACAGATGCTGGATCCAGACAGGAGACGGCGCGTTCTTCGAATCGATGCACATAAAGTCCACGACAACCGGCTCCTGCATAATTGAGACATAATTAATGTTTAAAAAATCAAATTAGTGATATCTCAGGAGATATACAGTAATGACCGTATGCAAAGCAACTTCGATTTTGCGTGGTAATATTATAGTAAGTAGCGTGAAAAAGTAACTTACTTTATACTTGCTTTTTGCTTACCTTTTCACTATATTCTCATGAAATAGCAGAACAGTAACACAAAAGTAAGTATAAATTAAGTTACTTTTGCGCGCTTTTTACTGTAATATGTATTACCTTCCTTACCAAACCGGAGTATACTATTGGTACACGTGTGCAGAAAGTATTAGGAAAAGAATCAGTTTGGGATAGACTACTCGATATTACGGTAGGATTTGGGATACGGTAAATACCTTTTCATTGATCATGGGAAGGAAATGGATCTCGACTGAGCCTTCGGGAGTGAAACGGCGTCGTGTAATACGATCATTGGTGAACCTGATATCGATTGATTATTGATTTCATTCCACACATCAAACTACATTTGTCAGCAAAGATCAAAGATCAAACTACAAAGATCAAAGATCAAACTACAAAGATCAAATCCAATATACCATTCATATCCGAGATCCTTGACCTTCATCTTCACGCCAAACTCATTCGTCGTACTGCCTCTGGACACGATTATGAACTGACTGCAAAAGATCAAAGATCAAACTACAAGAGCAGAAGATCAAACTACAAACAAATCTTACCGATCCATGCACTGTTGTGATATGCCGATCATCAATAGCACCATATTGAAGGCGAACAATGAGACCCAGAACTGTAAAGATCAAAGATCAAATAAATTTGTTACATGAATTCTAAAACAACTCACCGCATAGTTCATAAACTTGAGCCGATCCTCGTCAAGCGAACGCATCGTAGCCATGCGGTTGCCTGAACAAATCAACTACCAAAGTTCAAAGGTCAAAGACCAAAGATCAAAGATCAACAGACTCATGATAGTTTCGAGTGACGCGGCCATTGCAATGCAGTGAAGCGGCGGAACGAGGAAGCCTTGATGCTCAAAGAGGAATAAGATGATCGTATTAATAATTTGGGGTGAGAAACGGGCGGTGAACAGACAGATTTCTGTTCCTAGAACGTTCCCTTTTCCCGGTAGCCAACTCAACCCTCTCAACCAGGTCGATTCGTGTTTCAAATTACCAAGAACTGTTATACTCATCGCTCTTTCTCTAATGTGCATGCCTGACAGTTCATATACATATCACGCATCTCGCCTAAGAATTGACCGATTCTACTACACACTTTTGAGTTGACCCCCACTTTTCTCCACAGTTTTCGATAGGCCTTAGGTAGGACATCAATAATCCAGAGTAGTAAGGATGGTAGATCACGCACCTCTCCAGGAGCTCACGTCAAAGTTCGTCGTTGAGGCTCCTTCCGATGCGGTTTTCTCGGTTCACAGCAGAGCTATGAAAAAGTTTCCAACAGATGAAATGTGTATTTTCTCGAGTACTTTCAGATAAAAATGTAAAAATTCAACTTTTTAATTTTTCGCTCCCTAAGAAATAGATCGCGTTCCATAGCCCCGGGAAAGATTTTTTTAAAGGCTCAATGGATAGATCTCGTTAACAGCTTTCATTTAAGCTCTTGGGAGACGATTTTCATGGGGATTTGACTGAACTACGCCCAAAAAACTGCATTTGAATGCAGGTAGATCACTAAAGAAGCTTTGATCTACTCGAAATCCCCATGACAATCGTCTCTCAAGAGCTTGAATGAAAGCTGTGAACGAGCTCTATCCATTGAGTCTTTAAAAAAATCTTTCCCGGGGCTATGGAACGCGAACAATTTCTTATGGAACGAAAAATTAAAAAGTTGAATTTTTACATTTTTATCTGAAAGTACTCGAGAAAAGGTAAAAAAAAGAAAAGGCCCCATCATTCCATCTGTCCTGGGTTCGATTCCCGGTCGTTTCACCGCCTCCGCCTCACCAAGGCGCCCGAAAGGGGAATTGGTAGTGACTAGATCATGCGGTAAAGTAGGTCCGAAGAAGAGATTAGGCCCTCCGGACCGAATTGGCCTTGAAATATCACTGGCCTAGCAGTGATAACCCGCAGGACTTCGTGTGCCTTGAATAACGGGTTGTACCTTTACCTTTACCTTTTACTCGAGAAAATATACATTTCATCCGTTGGAAACTTTTTCATAGCTCTGCTGTGAACTGAGAAAATCGCATCGGAGGGAGCCTCAACGACGAGTTTTGACGTGAGCTCCTGGAGAGGTGCGTGATCTACCATCCTTACTACTCTGGATTATTGATGTCCTACCCAAGGCCTATCGAAAACGGTGGAGAAAAGTGGGGGTCAACTCAAAAGTGTGTAGTAAATCTGTGGATTTCGGTCAATTCTTAGGCGAGATGCGTGATATGAAGTACCCACATTTTGGACCAAAAGTTACTAGGTACAAAGAATAGTGAAATTAAATTTTTTTAAACCGTCAATTAACAACCAGAGACCATATCTGAGCGCAAGACCAGTTAAACGTCAAATTCACAAACTGCATTACTCCGCAGTGAGAGAAAGCAGAAAGGTTATAAGAGACCAGGAAGAGTTTTGGCTCCCACAATTTCTCTATTTCTCATCGCTATAAAAATGCAACATGCATGATTCGCGTCTCACTGAGCTATTAAGAGCGGCAATACCTTTCACTATCAATTGACGTCTAGCTGTCTGGAAGATATCAACAAATTTTCAATGCCGATAATCAATCGATAATCATCGATACATACAGTATACCATCACTTACCATAATCACCATGACTCCCGACACGACAAAGAAGATCTCGGCGAACGATCGCCGTTCGTCTCCCAGATTGCCGATGACGTACACTCCTGGACTAGAGATCAAAGATTAAACTATACAATTAAGAGTACTGTAGTGCCATTAGCCATCCAGTGTAGTCTGTGCGAGAGTAGGTGAGAACGGCTGAATGGAACGGAATGAATCAATGCTCTCTCAACAAGCGTTTCAATGATTCATCAAGAGAACCGAGAGATTTCCAGCACCGATGAGTGTAATCGCTTCATGCAAAATATGTTATACACGACGTGTGATCTTTGATCTTGACATCCCCCAGGAAAGTGGTCGATGTTTAGATCATGGCCAAAACACCGATAACGTTTCTCTAGGCTCATTAAACCATAAAACTATCTAAATAATATTTTAATAAATTTCAGATTCTTATCTTCACAAATAATTTTGATCTTTGATCTTTACGGCCCAAGATCGCTCGTCTTTTAAAATATAAGTGATTTTTGGTCTTTGATCTCTGATCTTCTCACCAGTTAGCCACGCCCATCCTCCCAACCAGCACGAATACATCATGGAGACGATGAAACGAGCAAGGGAGAACTTCACACAAGTACGTGGAGCTCCTTTACTGGAAAATCATTCAATCAATAAACAAGTAATGCAAAATATGCGTACACACTTCAAATCCACTATATCATAGACCGGGATCCGAAAAAAGGAAAAGGTAAAGATACATCCGGTTACCCGCAGGACCACAAACGCTCATTACAGTAAACCCCCAATTAGCCTTACCGTATGTGCCTTCAGAGTTGCCTCTCTTCGGGTGAGTTCAGAAATATCTCTTCGTTTAGTCGATTTACTTCATCCGATAATCGAAATGTATCGTAGAAGGGATCTGGACATATCGATCTATTATCGCTGTATCGATCGAAAAAAATGGTAGCAAATGGTAGTTGCTCGAATATGGGTAAATCGTGTACACAAGTAGTGTAAGGTGGCATATATATTGCCCGTATTTGGGCAAGTTTGCTCTCTGTGTGCAACGTTGATAAAGCCTGGCCCGACTTTCTTCACAACTTCGCATACTCTTTATGTTAATAGGCGTAAAAGTTACAAATGCAAGTGTTCAGTTAAGTTTCACTGGTACATCAAGTAATGATAAAAGCCTTTCCTAGTCAATTTCGATCTGCCACTGCTAAACAAACAAAATCTACCAAATCAAAAAGCACATTTCTCACTATAGCAAACAAGGGAGAAATATCATGCCGACGCAGTTGACAAGATATCATCGCTAAACCTATTGATAACGCTTAAAATTTAAATGTAAAAATATGACATATAAATAATACATACGCTGCATTGGGGTCCTTGTCGGAGATGGGCACGGCCATGCACTTGAAAGGAACAGGAGTACATGTCGTGCAGTTGGCTGACGGGAGGAGCGTCGTACGCACCAGGAAAGTAATGTGTAATTGAGTTAAAAAAACACGTGTCTAACAACGTTTTCCAGCAAAACATTCGTCGAAGTAAGTAGACAATATTATGACTCCTTGAAATGTATCTATAGGACTCTATTACTATACAATAATTAAGAAAAAGGTATAATCAAAAATTAATAATAACATCACGATTATAGTGGGCAATATCACGGCGTACGGTACGAATGATCGAGACCGAGAGGAAGCCTGATATTGATTGTTTAAAATTATTGATTAGATAGTGATTGATTAAAATTCATTTTCGAAATTGCGGATCAACTATAGCTGACTGCAACCGTATTTGTCGCCAACTACCGTAGCCAATCAATACACATCATATTACTGTATACCATTGAGCTACAGTAATCGCCTTCTACTTAATGCAATCGATATCAGTGTAAGAGACATGTGTAACCAATCCAATATAACACACTATCTGAGAGAATTCAACAACCGATTTTTTTCTTGGTATTGACGAAAAATGAATTTTCCGGTTTTATGTATGATAATTATAGGCTCCATGAGTGAAGTACATTGGTACTTGGAAATATCTTCCAATTGAAAATTCGCATCAGGGGGCGCGTTTGGTGTAGTTTGGCGACTTTTCCTAATAAGTTTATTTCAAATCCAATCGATTCGGGAGTGGGCGCAATCGACTCCTTGGCCAATTCTAAGAAACTATTGCCGAGGAGAGTTTTTCGAGCAAAGGTCAACGAACGTTGGAATTGGAAAAATAATTACATTAAATTAATTCTCACTATTTTCCCATGGCGAACTACAATTTTTTATTTGCTTAATAGCTTCTACATGTCATTACACATCTTCAATTTAAAAAGTATAATTTTTAAAAAATTACAAGTTTGTGAACGAATCAATTTTGTTCGCTGTATTCAATTGTGGTGAGGATTGGCGAGGTTTCCTAAAAAGTTTATTTCGAAACCAATCGATTCGGGAGTAGACGCGTTCGAATCCATGTCTAATTCTAAGAAACTATTGCTAAGGAGAGTTTTTCGATCAAAGGTCAACGAACGCTGATATTGGGAATTTTCGAAAAAAATGTTTGCATTAAATTTATTCTCACTATTTTCCATGGCGAATGTAAACATTTTTTTGCTCAATCGCTTCTACATAGAGAGAATTATGGAAAATAGTGAGAATTAATATAATGTAAACATTTATTTCGAAAATTCCCAATATCAGCGTTCGTTGACCTTTGATCGAAAAACTCTCCCTAGCAATTGTTTCTTAGAATTAGACATGGATTCGAATGCGCCTACTCCCCAATCGATTGGTTTAGAATTAAACTTTTTAGGAAACCTCGCCAATCCTCACCACAATTGAATACAGCGAACAAAATTGATTCGTTCATAAACTTGTAATTTTTTAAAATTATACTTTTTAAATTGAAGATGTGTAATGACATGTAGAAGCTATTAAGCAAATAAAAAATTGTAGTTCGCCATGGGAAAATAGTGAGAATTAATTTAATGTAATTATTTTTCCAATTCCAACGTTCGTTGACCTTTGCTCGAAAAACTCTCCTCGGCAATAGTTTCTTAGAATTGGCCAATGAGTCGATTACGCCCACTCCCGAATCGATTGGATTCGAAATAAACTTATTAGGAAAAGTCGCCAAACTACACCAAACACACCCCCTGATGCGAATTTTCAATTGGAAGATATTTCCAAGTACCAATGTACTTCACTCATGGAGCCTGTAATTATCATACATAAAACCAGAAAATTCATTTTTCGTCAATACCACACATATGTGGATTTTCTCAGATAGCGTGATATATGAGATCACAACAAAAACAATCGATATCAGGGACTACAGTAATCCATCAGGGACTACCGTATTCCACCACGCCTTTCCGGTAAGAGAAATGACGACGATGATCGAGTTGAGAATGGAGAACCAATGGATATCGACTGCGCGAGCCTGCAAGTATCGATTTTTCGCTCCAAATATAGATTTATATAGTCTATAGTCACATCAAGATACGATACGATAGCAGATGAATTGGAGAAAGGAAAATCATCGAAGGACCCCCACCCACCGCACCAATGCGCGAACATGGTCACTATTTTCTCACTATTTTCCCATAGCCCAGGCAAATTTTTTATTTGCTCAATGTCTTCTACATATTATATTACCCCTTCAATCTAATATTGATAATTTTTAAATCAAGGTAAGTTTGTTAACGAATCAATTTTGTTTGCTGTATTCTATTGTGGTGAGGATTGGCGACGTTCCCTAAAAAGTTTATTTCTAATCTAATCGATTCGGGACTGGGCGCATTCTAATCCTTGTCTAATTCTAAGAAACTATTGCTTAGGAGAGTTTTTCGATCAACGGTCAACGAACGCTGGAATTGGGAATCTTCGAAAAAAATGTTTACATTAAATTAATTCTCACTATTTTCCATAATTCTCACTATGTAGAAGCGATTGAGCAAATAAAAAGTTTACATTCGTCATGGAAAACAGTGAGAATTAATTTAATGTAAAAATTTTTTTCGAAAATTCCGAAATCCAGCGTTCGTTTACCGTTGATCGAAAAACTCTCCTAACAATAAGCGATAGTTTCTTAGAATTAGACAAGGATTCGAATGCGACCAGTTCCGAATCGATTAGATTAGAAATAAACTTTTTAGAGAACGTCGCCAATCCTCACCACAATAGAATACAGCAAATAAAATTGATTCGTTAACAAACTTACCTTGATTTAAAAATTATCAATTTTAAACTGAAGGTGTAATGTAATATGTAGAAGACATTGAGCAAATAAAAAATTTACCTGGGCTATGGGAAAATAGTGAGAATTAATTTAATGTAAAATTTTTTTCGAAAATTCCCAATTTCCAACCTTCGTTGACCTTTGTTCAAAAAACTCTCCTTGACAATAGTTTCTTAGAATTAGCCAAGGAGTCGACTGCACCCACTCCCGAATCGATTGGATTCGAAATAAACCTTTTAGGAAAAGGCGCCAAATCGTTGTGTGGTCACCTCCTGAAGCGAATTTTCAATTGCAAGGAATTTCCAAGTACCAGTGAATTACACTCATGGTGCCTGTAATTATCATACATAAAACAGAAAAATCCATTTTTCGTCGATACCAAAAAATATCCCAGTTGTTGAATTCTCTCAGATAGTGTTTTATAGTAATCAAAACTTCATAGACCAGGCAGTATCGTGATTCAAGAGAGCTATATCGCATAATACTAAAGTGATTGCTATCTTATATCAAAAAGAAAAAAAAACAATAATGATCTTCATTTATGTACGTATTTATTTGATACACCCGTGACAGGTGCGACAGCAAATACAGGAATAGCATGCGATAATAGCGTACCTTCAAGTATACATCCCAACGGGAAGCCCAAGGAATCTACGACTCCTCCTAATGTACCTGAAACATTTCGGAACTTCTTTGATTTCTGGCCCACCCCGCTCATTACCACAACCGAGAAAAGGGTCGGTTACAACGCGAAATGACTAATGCGAGATGAGGAATGAGAAATGACTAGAACTGATCTGTAAAATGACTTGGGCCAGAAATCAAAGAAGTGCCAACATTTCTGATTGATTGATGTTTTTTTTTAAATATCAAGATCAAATTAAAATTTAACAAAATCATAATAAAAATGTAAATACTCAAATACCAAAATATAATGTTGCTAATTTGTTCCCCTTATATTTCCTTTTATTCTCATATCTTATCGCATTTATTTAACAATAAGTGCAAGAAGCACAACAAAGCGTGCAAAAATTCGAATATTCTTTTCAAAACTGTTGAGCACGACATAAACCTAGACCGAAACCCGTACCGAGTACGTCCAGTGAATCTCCTGCTCGGTTCCCCTCACTTCCTGGTACTCGGCGTCTTCGGGGAGCGATCGATTCGGCAACGATCGTTTCGGCAACGGATCATAAATCGATTGGGAGATGGCCTATGGCAACAAAAGTTGTACCATTGTTATCAGTACGGTACGTATTGTGCTACCGTAACCGTCGGGAATCGTGAACTGATTTTTTTCAGTGGACCCATGACCCGGGGTTCATGGTTGAAAATTACAGGAGTCGAAAAATTCATGATGGTCCGAGACCAAATACTATATACCTGTATATCAACAGTCAGCTAACTTTTACTTTTATGAATACCGTAACCCGAACTTTCGTAATGTAGCTAGCGTAGTCTCCAATATTATAGCGAAATTCAAGGCAAATCCCGGTTTGATTACGGTAGTTCGGGTTACGGTATCCATAAAAGTAAAAGTTAGCTGACTGTTGATATACAGGCATATAGTATTTGGTCTCGGACCGTCATGAATTTTTCGACTTCGGTAATTTCAACCATGAACCCCGGGTCATGGGTCCACTGAAAAAAATCAGTTCACGATTCCCGACGGTTACGGTAGCACAATACCGTACACCCCTACTGATAACAATGGTACAACTTTTGTTGCCATAGGCCATCTCCCAACCGATTTATGATCCGTTGCCGAAACGATCGTTGCCGAATCGATCGTCCCCCGCGTCTTCGGGAACGGTAGAGCACTCCTACAATGACATCCTAGAGATCAATAATCATTCAAGAGATCAAAGATCATTCGAAAGATCAAAGATCAACTCACCCGTCCACTCTTAAAGTCAGCAAGTTTCACTGAACGTGGTCTAGCTTCGAACCCCACTACAAGGATTTACCGGTGTCATCCGCCTTATGGTACTTGAGGGTGAAGTCTAGAGGTGGTGAGTCGAAAACCGGAACGCCTCACGAAACGGGCGAGAAATGAGTCTAGTTTCGGCAAATGCCAATTAGCCTATCGAAACCGGGGCGAAACGACCTCTCATTGACTCTCGTTTCGGCTTCATGCAAATTCACCTAGTGAGAGTCTGTCCCGGCTCTTTCCGGCTCGTTCCAGTTCGTTCCGCTTGCGATTGGTACCACTGGTGCTATCGCTTTTACAACAACAAAAATTGAAAATAAGCTCATTTTTTTTGGTTGTCAATAGAGATAGGTCAAAGACTATTACCTCGAAATAAAAATAATGGTAAGATATATCTCAGCTGTGAAAATGGAGATATACCTTTTCAGCATTCTCTGCTGTTTAATATTTCCTAATATATTAATTTTAAACATATTTATATTATTTTAAAAATTATTTTATGCAATTTTTCCAATTTTCTAAATCAAGCTGAATCTAAATCAATCAAACTGATATTTTCAATGTACAGAATTTATCAAGGAATGCAACCATGCTATGTTGGCCATATTACATTATTGCGTAGTGATATCGAATTACACATTTTTGAAAAATTTTATTTCTTTAGTCAAAAGTCCTTTTCTTCTGAAACATTGTGAAAGGTGTAGAACCCCCACTAGGGCTGCACAGTCACACAACCCGGAATGGCTTCGATTCCGATTTCAAGTTGTAGCATGGTTGCAACTTTGACCCCCAATCTTTATAACTCAGCTTCTAGATGTGCTAACGACCCGTTCTAATGTGGTGTTACATTCTGCTAGTGGCGAGTAATGTCTATCCCCAGATTACGGTAATCATAGCTCGTCATTTGTCCTCAGGGCATAAAATATTTTTTGTTGGGTGCGCTAATTTTAAGACCCTACCGTTCAGAGGGCAGGTCTACTAAAATTATGGTTCCTGCGCAACCAGCTTTGCAATGCATCATATATTTATTTCCCTTATTTTGGTTTGGTTCCGATTCCTTTCAGACCCGTAGGAAAAGTTATGCTGAGGTCTACTCTGTTTCAGCGAGTAAAAATAAAAATTCAAAGGTCAAAGATCGAAGTTCAGCAATAGTGTAAAAACTTTTGTGAACATCTCCAACATGCATAGGTGCTTTGCAAATTAGAGATTTCATCAATAGAGTCCCAGGGATGAGAGCAGTGAGAGAGAAAGCACAAGAGCGCGCACCGAGTAGACCTCAACATTACTTTTGCTACGGGTCTAAAAGGAATCGGAACTAAACCAAAATCAGGGAAATAAATATAAGATACATTGCAAAGCTGCTTGCGCAGGAACCATAATTTTAGAAGGCCTGTCCTCTGAACGGTAGGGACTCAAAATCGGACCTCCCAACAAAAATTATTTTATGCCCTGAGGGCAAATGACGACCTATGACTACCGTAATCTATGGGATAAACATTATTCGCCACTTGCATCATGTTAGCACTTAGAACGGGACGTTAGCACATCTAGAAGCTGAGTAATAATGTTTGGTGGTCAAAGTTGCAACCCTGCTACAGCTTGAAATCGGAATCGGAGCCATTCCGGATTGTTTGACTGTGCAGCCCTGGCAGGGTTCTCCACTCTCAAAATGTTTCAGAAGAACAGGACTTTTGGCTAAAGAAATAGAATTTTTCAAAAAGGTGTAATTAGATAGCGCTATCACTACGCAATAATGAACTTATTTAATATCACCAACACATCATGGTTGCATTCCTTAATAAATTCTGTACATTGACTCAAAAGATTTGCTTGATTGCTATCATGGATCAAACGTTGTCAAAAATGTAAAATTATCCGGAGACTTGTTGCCTACACTGTATATTGATTTCATGTGTAATGCAGTGTTCAGAACTTGGAAAATGCACGAAAATGCGGAAAATGCTGTTCAGAAGTTCGGCTGGAAAATGCCCGAAAGTGCTCGATTTTGGCTCGAAAAAGATGGTTTTTAACGATTTAAAAGCGTTGAGACTCCTTGTTTCATGGAAAATAACTAAGTCAGGTCATTTGTAAAGTATTCTACTGAAACAAATATCTTATGATCCGATTTTGAGCAGTTTAAGCGAAAAATCTATGAAAATGCTTAAAATTCAACATAGCCAGTCCATGTTTCAAATAAACACTTATCATCAATAAAATGCGTCAGCAACACTGTTTGCAACCTATAAATGTTGATATTAAACTGAAAACCCATTGAAAAGTTCTTAAAATCATTGAAAATGAGCATTTTCTGAGCATTTTCCACCTGAACTTCTGAACAGCATTTTCCGCATTTTCTTGCATTTTCCAAGTTCTGAACACTGCATCACATATAGTATACTATTTGTTAGAAGTTTTGTTGGATTATTGTTTTTCTTTTTACATTTCAGAGCAACGTTATATTTTCAAGTTATCGATATGATTTTGTATGGTCTTGTTTATATTTATTACGTTGTTTCGCCACATAAACATGCTGATTCATCCTTTTCAAAAATAGTACAAACGGAACAAAATATTTTGATCTCCCACGAGTGTGGTAGATCAAAATACAAACTTCCGAAACGATAGAAAAATAAGTGACGATGGTCAGTACGGTTGAAAAGCTATATATTGTGATCGATTTGGTTGTTTTCCCCGCAAAAAAACGCCCTCAAAATCACATTTGAACGAGCCGGAACGAGCCGGAACGAACCGGAACGGCGGAATAGGCGAGAATCACTCTCTAGCCGGCTGGAGGTGATTAGCATATCTCGAGTTTCGGCTGGGAGAGATAATCAAATTATCTCAACCAAATTTCCGCTATCCGTTTCGTTTCGTCACCTCTAGCGAATACAAATTCGCATACATATATATGATACGATGAGGAAACGCGGAATCAACGGGCCATTGTAGGTTCCCGAGCAGCCCTGGTACCATCGTCTTATTCCGTGCATTTTCTTGGCCGGAATTCTTCTATTCGGAGCAATGCTCATCGAACTCTTCTTCATCTCCTCTGTAAGATTTCTTTAAATATTTAAAACCTTAAATCTTAAATTTAAAAATCGAAAAGTAGTTAAAAAGAAAAGTGCCCTTCATGCAAAATATCTCATACACGACGTGAGATTTTTAATCTTAATATCGCCAGGAAAGTAGTCGGTGTCTAGACCAAGGGCCGAAACACCGATCACGTTTCTCTAGGCTTTTATAAAACTATTAGACTATCTTAATAATAATTTAGCAAATTTGAATTATTGAATATTTGATCATTGATTATGTGTGTACTTTGATCTTTGAGCCATATTTTTGTGATTTGTTCAAACAACAACGTTCAACAACAACAACACAATCGTGGAAGCTTGCCTTATTCCCGAAAAACCACGACTAATTCGTCTTTTTCTCACAAACTGAGACGATAAAGCGTGCGCTTCCTACCGTAATCCAAATACGGAACTTCAAAATTCGGCAATCACTGTTTGTTTTCATTCGATTTCGGTATTATAATATTGTTTTCTTTTAACATTTGTTTGTTGTATGAATATCTGAGGTGCAGTATGACAGTATTTTTCGAAAAAACAATTTGAATTTTGAAATTCCTAATTTGCACAACCGTAACCGGCATATGGTTATTCGGTTAGTTCGCGATTAAAAGGCGAATTAGTCGTGGTTTTTCGGGGATAAGGCAAACTTCCACGATTGTGTTTTAGTTCATTTTCTTACAGTAGTTACAGTAATAAATAATCGAATTGAAGGAATAAAAAAGACCCTCACCGAGAGACAATTGTAGGAAAAATAAAACTAATATTACTGTGTGTTTAAAAAATTTTATCTGGGTCTCACGATTTTGGATCGGGATCAGGGCTGGGATTTTGTGTTTTGTGTTTTGTGTTTTTTTGTGTTTTTCATGGGTTTGGGCACAAAAATTTTTGTGTTAAAATTTTGTGTAAAAATGACACAAAATAACACAAAAAATTTGTATCAATTTTCCGATTTTCATGAAGAAAATCAATGATATTTTTCGAAACGTGTGATATAATTTATCAGCAACATTGTAGATTTTGCAATAATGGGACGATTTTGATCTAAAATTTCGTATTATCGGTAATTCGAAGCTTGCTATCTCCGTTTTCGTTCAGCAAAACACCAAACTCGCGGTTTCTGAGTCGTAGTTCTGTTTTGAATTGCTATTGCATGTTGTTTTGCTCATATAAAAGTTCTATATCGAAAAATACCCTTTTATTAGCTATAGATCTAGTGGAAAAAATTTTAGTGTTTTTTTGTGTTTTGTGTACACAAAAAAATATTTTTGTGTTTTTTGTGTACACAAAATTTTTGTGTCAAGAAAACGTTTTGTGTCCCAGCCCTGATCGGGATGATACTTGGTGGAATTTACCTGCTTACTATTACTCTTCGTCGTATACACATATCGAACGAATCCGTTAACTTTGAAATTTTGATGCCATTATGTGGAACTTACGTTATTTAGCGAAGGAGCAGATATGACGAAACCTAACTCCGTCTGTGATCTCATGCCACCCCATACTACACCTATGCACAATTTGGGCCCGTTCGGTTCATATCACTTTTTGGCCAAGTGCCAAGAGAATGTCACTTGAGCCAGATAGTCTATCTTAAATCCTGAGTCATGATTCTCTAACAGGTCCCCCATTAAGGTTATCGTGGTATCGACGGTGTTCCTGTGGTATCACACGTACCCACAGTCGATGGATCCATGACGCTGAAGGAGTTCAGAAGACATTTCTCCATTCCGAGCAATGCTGGAGTACAGTCAGTTAATTTAAATATTATTAATTATTATTATTATTATTGAATTTAAAAAAATATAATTCATTATGCGTCCTTTGGCCCGAGATAAAATTGGAATGAATTGACCTAGGATATCATATTGTCGTATGGTGTACCGTAACTATTGATTTCAGATTCTTCTTCAAGACGTCGTGTGACGATTTTGACGACGATGAGGATACGGTACCCGATGTTGAGCCGATCAATATTCAAAAATATAAACTGCTCCTTGTTAAGGTACTGTACCATTTGTACAGTAATGCAATGATTATTGATTGATTTACATGATGATGCTACCGTACTCCCGCTGTTCAATGGTCGCGTCGCGGCCGAACTGAAGATGGCCGCTATCGATTGATTGATTACCGTAATCTTACCATATCATTCGAGAGTACTGTAGCAATGCCCCATTACTGTATCATGACGGATTCATGGTACATGTAATGAAAAGATTCATCACTACTGCCATCGACTAATCAATAATATCTTTCATACTTTGTTTTCTTCATTAGGCTGCCATTTTTACCGTTTTTTTCTGTGATTTTTGATCTTTGATCTTTGATCTTTCCTAATCCCTTGTGCCATTCAATCGCCTTTACAAGTATCATTGAAGAAGTGCACATCCTCTTAGTTTTCTAAGCCCCGCCCCTTTTTTTATTATCAGATTACGGTTGGTATTAGGTACAGTAATCCCCGTTTGTGTGTTGAACTTGTGAATCAAAGCACAAAACACAAATTGTATTATATCGCCTAATCTCCCAATGGTACATGTGATCTATATGAATAATTGATAGTGATAATAAAGTTTATGTTTATATGTTCAACTCAACTCCTCACACTGCAAATCCAGTCACATCACTGCTTAAAGGGAGAGTAACCTTACTCCTAATTTGCACAACCGTAACCGGCATATGGTTATTCGGTTAGTTCGCGATTAAAGGCGAATTAGTCGTGGTTTTTCGGGGATAAGGCAAACTTCCACGATTGTATTTTAGTTCATTTTCTTACAGTAGTTACAGTAATAAATAATCGAATTGAAGGAATAAAAAAGACCCTCACCGAGAGACAATTGTAGGAAAAATAAAACTAATATTACTGTGTGTTTAAAAAATTTTATCTGGGTCTCACGATTTTGGATCGGGATGATACTTGGTGGAATTTACCTGCTTACTATTACTCTTCGTCGTATACACATATCGAACGAATCCGTTAACTTTGAAATTTTGATGCCACTTTATCTAACTTACGTTTTTTTATCCAGGGTGCAGATACGACGAACCCAAACTCCGTCTGTGAGCTCATGCCACCCCATACCACAACTGTGCACGATTTGGGCCCGATCGGTTACTATCACTTTTTGGCCAAGTGCCAAGAGAAGGTCACTTGAGACAAATAGTCTCTCTTAGGTTCTACATAGTTTTTTCTTAAAACTTTCACGCACAGTCCATTTTTAGTCTTTCCCTTTACCTTCTTCTTTATACGTGCTCTCTCTCTCTCTCTTTCACTCCACCTTTTTCTCTGTCACATCACGACAGCTCTCGAAACGCTGTGTCGAAAAAATACAGTAATTACATACACACTTTGCCCCCTAATACTATGTACGTTTTCAGCTGTAACACATCCTCTGATGTATATCTCTGTAAGACTCTTCTTTGCAATTTTATATATTTATCGATCGACATGTAATCATTTTGCATTTCAAAAAATTAAGCACATTAAATCATCAATCGAAATGACAAATTATGACAATAGTAAAACTAATGAAAACATGACTAGAGAATACAAGATCAATTCAATTCAATTTAATTCAATTTATCATTTCAAGCAATAATTGCTAGATGAGGATGGGAGGAAAAGCATCATAGGGTGTATTCCACCATCATACCTATGATACCTACCCTATGATGCTTTTCACTCCCCGGGATCAGACGGCATTCTTCCTGAGATGTTATACAAGATCAATCAATAAATTAAATTATGCTAATCAATAAATGAGATCACATTTTTGGAGAGTTTGCGGAAAACTTGAAAAACCGAAAAATCTATCAACCAATCAATAATAGTTGCATATCTAACCTATTACGATTTAACGAAAGTCAACACATATGAAAAAAAACAGTGTCGGGGACCAATCAATATACTTGGCAAAAATCAAACCCGAAACATAATAATAATAGTTGAAGTAGTATGGCACTAGCCTCTTATTTTCAAGAACAAATCTTACAACATTACAAACTATCATATTACAATATTAATACAAAATATGAAAAATAAAAATTTGAAATTAAAATAAAACTAAAATATGTATTTTCATCCTTATCATTTGGTCATATTCATCTCCTTGTAGATCAACTTGCACGTGGATACCACTGCCGCCTTTTTCTCCGTAGTCACAGCCTCAGTCATAATAACAATAATAATAATATAGAATAAACATGGCTACGTATTTCTTGACATGATCTACATATTTTTCTATGCGAATATTTACTTCATAAAACCAATATTCTTAATATATTATTAAATATAAGTAAATTATTTATAAACCTTGTCCCTCCATCTACCGTCTCTGATTTCCGTGCATCGCTTGAGCAGATCCGTGTCCGTGATGAACGGAGATTCCACAAACATCTCAAGGTATACGGTAGATTATTGATTGATGTTTTATACGATTATCGATTGGTATACGGAAACCAATGTCAATTGTGCAGCTTCACAAAAAGAACTTTGTGAATTTGATGGTTCATTGGAACGGGAATCACACAGGTTGAATGACTCCTCGAGAGAACAGTAACATATTCAAACTTTACACGCTTGACCGAGTGTTTATTTTAGAAGATAATAAACAAATAGTAGTATCACACCAATCTCTGACAGATATATTTAAATCAATATTTGAATATTTATTTCAATACCGATATGAGTATTCGTCGATTCATGACGAATGTTTGCCACGATTGAACTAAAAAATGGAAGCTGGAATCAATAGATCATGATTGATAACCAATTATCGATCGATATACTCTTCTTCCATTACAAACAATGTGATATAAAAGTAAAAATCGATATCAGGGATGCGAAACTACCGTACACGACAGATGTTGGATCCAGGCAGGAGACGGCGCGTTCTTCGAATCGGTGCCAAGAAAGTCCACGACAACCGGCTCCTGCATAAATGAGACATAATTAATGTTTAAAAAATCAGTTAGTGATAATCTCCAGAGGTATACGGTACTGACCGTATACTGTTCACAAATGTTATAGAGAAAGAGACAAAAGAGAACACAAAAATGGATTGTGTTAGAGTTTCAAAAAAATGCTGATCACCAGAGGTGTGCTGTAATGACCGTATATAAATAAATAGCGTTGCTACACGTGTGCAGAAAATATTAGGAAAAGAATCAGTTTGAGATAGACTACTCGATATTACGGTGGGACTAATAGCTTCTTTCCTAGAGCGGCAAGGCTCCTCGTACAACCGAAAAACCGAATTACTTTCAGTTTCCCTGAGTTAAATTGACAAGATATTTGCCCTATCCCCATAGGCCTATGTCCATTATTCAACCTCCACGTTTGTTTTGTTGTTGTGTGTTCATCATTCTTTTAAATTTATTTATCTATTATTATTTACCGTGTTTTCTTGTAAAACGCATAAATTTATTATTATACGGTAAATACCTTTTCATTGATCATGGGAAGGAAACGGATCTCGACTGAGCCTTCGGGAGTGAAACGACGTCGTGTAATATGATCATTGGTGAACCTGATATCGATTGATTATTGATTTTATTCCACTGATCAAACTACAGTTGCCAACAAAGATCAAAGATTAAACTACAAATATCAAATCCAATATACCATTCATATCCGAGATCCTTGACCGTCATCTTCACGCCAAACTCATTCGTTGAACTGACTCTGGACACGATAAGAATTGACTGCAAAAGATCAAAGATCAAACTACACGAATGGTAGATCAAACTACAAACAAATCTTACCGATCCATGCACAGTTGTGATATACCGATGATCAAGAGCGCCATATTGACTGCGAACAATGAGACCCAGAACTGTAAAGATCAAAGATCAAATAAATTAGGAACATGATTTCTAAAACAACTCACCGCATAGTTCATAAACGTCAGCCGATCCTCCTCTAGCGAGCGCATCGTAGCTTTGCGGTTGCCTGAATAAATACCAAAATTCAAAGACGAAGGGCCAAAGATCAAAGATCATAGATCAACTCACTCATGATAGTTCCGAGTGACGCGGCCATTGCGATGCAGTGAAGCGGAGGCACGAGGAAGCCTTGATGCTGAAAGAGGAATAAAATGATCGTATTACGATACAGTAATTTGGAGCGAACATCGGACCGTGAACAGACATTTATGCTCATATCTAGTGAAATATCCTCCCCCCAACGTCAAAAGAAGAATTAAATAAATTTAAAAATAATATAGCACTTTCAACTTGTACGATTCGCGTTTCAGAGATCCATTAAGAGCGCTAATATCTTTCACTATCACTACGTTTGACGCTGTCTTTAAGATATTAATCAATTCTGAATGCCGATAATCAATCGATAATCATCGATAGATACAGTATACCACCACTTACCATAATCACCATGACTAACACGACAAAGAAGATCTCGGCAAACGATCGCCGTTCGTCTCCCAGATTGCCGATGACGTACACTCCTGGACGAGAGATCAAAGATCAAACTATACAATTAAGAGTACTGTAGTTTGATCTTTGAACTCACCAAGTGCCACAGCCGTGCTCACTCCCAGTGCCATTGGCCAGCCAGTGTAGTCTGTGCGAGCGTAGGTGAGAACGGCTGAATGGAACGGAATGAATCAATGATCTCTCAACTGGGATGAATTACGTTTCAACGATTCATCAAAAGCATCGAGAGATTTTCAGCGCCAACGAGAGAAGAACCACTAATTGTAAGCTAAAACGAAAAAAAGTAAAATATTTGTGACAAATTGTGGCAAAAGTGGGCAAAAAATCACAAAATTTTAAGTTTCATGTTATCTAAACCGCTGTTGTTAGTTTTTTTTATTAAGCAATGAGATAATTGACCATCACTGCTAGGCTGGTGATATTTCAGATATATGCGATACCAGACGTCTCCAAGGTGGAGCTATTGTAAAAGAGAAGAGCCAAAGAGAGGAAGAAAGAGGATAAAGGAAGAGAAAAAGAGGGAGAGAGGGCGTGACCAGTATCATACGCCACGACATTATGTTTTATAGATACTGGACTCCTACTACCCTATACTCCTATCACCAATCTCATAAAGAGCAATTCCTCATAATTCTTCTGAAGCAGGAACAAGAATCCACCGGGGGACTGGTATGTTGAATATTTCTTATATTAATGTATTTTTACGGGATTACAAATGATTATAAGCATTTATGCGCTATTAAAAGCATTCTCTTACACCCCTGATACTCTTTCCCGAACTGGTTTAAACACGAAACCAACTGGTAAAAGGTACAATCATAATGTATCATCAGATTGGCCTTTGACCAGTTGGTTTCGTGCTGTGGTCTTCCATTAAAACACCATCTAGGGGATGTGGGCATGATAGTCTTTGTTCTAAGTCATCATCAATATCTATTATCAAGTGGAATTGGTAATAACTATATAATGTGGAAAGTACTTCCGAAGAAGGGATTAGGCCCCCGGACTGAATTGACCTTTAAATAAACACTGATCTAGAAGAGATTTACAATTAGCACAGGTCTTTGCGTGCCTTGAATAACGGAATGTACCTTTTTATCACTCTCCTTCTATCCGGCTCCTCTCATACTCCCATGGCCCCTCCTCCTCCTCTGCTCACTCCACTCCATCATAGTCATCATCATTCAATGGAACGATCAAGGGAGAGTAGAGATTCAGATTAGAGTGAGCCCGGACTTACTGTGTTTAGTCGCTTGTGTATTATATTTATTTGATTTTGTTCACTTTTGATAGCGCAAAAGATACCTATATCATATATTAAAGACGATCTTGACTTTGTCAGGACCAAAAGACGTCAATTCACCGGGTTCATTTGCACTGGTTTATAATTTATGATGAGCAGATTGGCTAAATCATACTAATGCTCGACTTTTTGATTTATCGGAAATTGCAGAAAGGATACGGTAGATCAACACCACAATATCGATCAAGGACTGACTGAACATTATCCTCATCATCGTAGTCATGAACAGGGAAGAAGGAAACAGAGTGCGGAGCAATTACTCACGATTAATTAGTTTTTTTTTAAATTTTATTTTTTGCAATAAAGAGGCTCGGGTGTTAAGACTGTGGACCATTGTTGATTCATGTTTCAATAACTTTGCGAAACGGGCAACCACCGGGTTGCTTGTCTTCACTTATGGTAAAAGTCCTTGGTCTGTTTAAGAATCATAGCTTATGTTTTAGACAATATGAGTGCGCTTGCGAGAGAATCGACTAAGTGCCGGCACATTAAAAAAATCAAATTTTGGGGATCGGGGTACTCAAGGGTGCTGATGACGATGGACATGTTCATTTTGCACCTAGATCCACTGTTGAGGCCAGACGACGTCGCGTTTAAATCTCATTTTTCGCGTTGAAAAATCGTTTCTCTTTACCCGATAATGCTAAAATTATGAAACTGTGACTCACGGGGCAGAATTTTATGGCGATCACGCCTGTCTAATTTATTTTTCATCGAAAATTTACATAATTTTCATAAGTGGAATTTCTCTCAACGGCAAAAGGAACACAGATCGGACCGGAATGGCGCCAGCTTCACATAGAAAAAAATCAGAAAATTTGCGCCCGCGACTTTCGAGAAAATCAACTTTCAGTGTAGTCATTTTGTCTTAAAAGAGGAGAAAAGAGGCGAGAGAGTGTGGTGGTGTGAGAGAGCAAAGGAGGTAGAGGGGGAGACACCCCCTTCCTTTCTATGCGGCTCGCCTCACCTGCCTCTCTGCTCTCTCACACCACCACACTCTCTCGTCTCTTGTCTCCACTGGATACGGTCGATTCTCTCGCAAGCGCACTCATATTTTTTTGATTATGGGCCTTTGATTCTATTGATCATCGATTATTATTGTATTAGCTTTCCTACTTAGGTCTCGCTGATCATATTTGACCTTTAACCACAATGTATGGTATATATTTCTGTTATCTCTAATTATAAGAAAAATTCTAAGTAGTAAGTGCCTGTTAAGGTTATCGTGGTATCGACGGTGTTCCTGTGGTAGCACCCGTGCCCACAGTCGATGGATCCATGACGCTGAAGGAGTTCAGAAGACACTCCTCCATTCCGAGCAATGCTGGAGTACAGTCAGTTAATTTATATATTTTATTATTATTAGGCCACGACATATATAACGCTCGTTTTTCACTCTCCAAAAAATTATCATAAAATTTTAGCAAAGCATGATGGATTCTGGAAATATTCTCCGTTCGGATGGATGGCCTTCTGTCTTCTACCCAGCAGTTTATGGATCCATTCGTGATAAAAGGACTGGGGCTAATTCCGGAAATAGGTGTCGACTACGGTATGGATAGTGGTTCGGTATTTGAAGCTTTGCCCTTTGAGGAAGTGATGGAGCACCGCGAAGAGGTGACAACCATAGTCGGCAAGGTCGGGTGAGTACACAAGGTGGGGGAGTACACTCCAGTCATATCCCGTTAGCTCAGCCTGGGTCGTTCTTTTGGTATGATATCGAGCATGGTCATGTTGAAATTAGATCCGAGTGTCCTTCCCGCGTGATTGTTCGAGGTGGAGTCTTAGCTTCCGCAGCTGGAGCAGCCTATGACTACCGTAATCTATAGGATAAACATTATTCGCCACTAGCATCATGTTAGCACTTAGAACGGGACGTTAGCACATCTAGAAGCTGAGTTATAATGTTTGGGGGTCAAAGTTGCAACCCTGCTACAGCTTGAAATCGGAATCGGAGCCATTCCGGATTGTTTGACTGTGCAGCCCTGGCAGGGTTCTCCACTCTCAAAATGTTTCAGAAGAACAGGACTTTTGGCTAAAGAAATAGAATTTTTCAAAAAGGTGTAATTAGATTGCGCTATCACTACGCAATAATGAACTTATTTAATATCACCAACACATCATGGTTGCATTCCTTAATAAATTCTGTACATTGACTCAAAAGATTTGCTTGATTGCTATCATGGATCAAACGTTGTCAAAAATGTAAAATTATCCGGAGACTTGTTGCCTACACTGTCTATCGATTTCATGTGCAACATATGAGGCCGTTTGCGTAAGACTCGACTAAGTGCCGGCACAGTAAAAAAATCAAATTTTGGGGATCGTGGTTCTCAAGGGTGCTCATGACGATGGTCACGTTCATTGATTTCATGTGTAACATATAGTATACTATTTGTTAGAAGTTTTGTTGGATTATTGTTTTTCTTTTTACATTTCAGAGCAACGTTATATTTTTAAGTTATCGATATGATTTTGTATGGTCTTGTTTATATTTATTACGTTGTTTCGCCACATAAACATGCTGATTCATCCTTTTCAAAAATAGTGCAAACGGAACAAAATATTTTGATCTCCCACGAGTGTGGTAGATCAAAATACAAACTTCCGAAACGATAGAAAAATAAGTGACGATGGGCAGTACGGTTGAAAAGCTATATATTGTGATCGATTTGGTTGTTTTCCCCGCAAAAAACGCCCTCAAAATCACATTTGAACGAGCCGGAACGAACCGGAACGGAAGCGGAATAGGCGAGAATCACTCTCTAGCCGGCTGGAGGTGATTAGCATATCTCGAGTTTCGGCTGGGAGAGATAATCAAATTATCTCAACCGAAATTCCGCTATCCGTTTCGTTTCGTCACCTCTAGCGAATACAAATTCGCATACATATATATATGATATGATGAGGAAACGCGGAATCAACGGGCCATTGTACATAGGTTCCCGAGCAGCCCTGGTACCTTCGTCTTATTCCGTGCACTTTCTTGGCTGGAATTCTTCCATTCGGAGCAATGTTCATCGAACTCTTCTTCATCTTCTCTGTAAGATTTCTTTAAATATTTAAAACCTAAGTTATTACCAATTCCACTTGATAATAGATATTGATGATGACTTAGAACAAAGACTATCATGCCCACATCCCCTAGATGGTCTTTTCATGGAAGACCACAGCACGAAACCAACTGGTCAAATGCCAAATCTTGTACAGGTTCGATCCGGTTGTAGTTCTTTTGTTTTACTCCTCCTATAAACATTATCACTTTTCTTTGTAGATGATTCGCAGTATTTTATTTTATATTTCTCTGGGAATGTGGTTTCCTATTATATTTCGTGGTATTATAGCACAGAATTATCGATTAGCTACATACGTTACAATTTTTAATGCGATCATGTTTTCAAAAAAAACAGAAAATGAGGAGAGGCGTCATACATTGCCATACCCTCGCAGTGCGAGGATTGGCCCACTATATAAGGCCATTTTAGGGCACTTGATTAAAAAATTAAAGCTAAAAATGACGATTTTTAAGCGAAAATAACGAATTTTGTGAATCAACCCACTCTATTTCGAGAATTGACCCACTATATAAAAATAAACGGCGAGGGTACCGAAAATGTATGAGAGGCGTGTGCAACGTACTTTTCGAACTATACATAGAACCAATCTCTAGTAGATAGTTTAAGCGGTAATTAATGCTTTGTTGAGAAAACTATCAAAATGAAATCGATATATCGATCGATTCACCGATAATAGATCGATATTTCAGGTCCCTTCTACGACACATTTCGTCTATCGGATGAAGTGAATCGGCAGAACGAAGAGATATTTCTCAATTCACCCGAGGAGAGGCAACTCAGAAGGCACTTACGGTAAGGCTAATAGGCGAAGCGGTTACTGTAATGAGCGTTTGTGGTACGCCTTTTCTCTGATCTGAAAGACTTGTGGTTCAATTGACGAGGGTTCAGTGAATGCAGGTTGAAGAGGGCTCCACCCGGTCAAGGCTGGGATCTCAAAAAAGGTGTAATGTGGGTAACTTCCCCCGGTGGTTTCTTGTTCCTGCTTCAGAAGAATTATGAGGAATTGCTCTTTGTCATAGTAAAACCATATGAAACCGACAATGAGAGTATATTAAACAGAATGTCGTGGCGTTTGATGCTGGTCACGCTCACTCTCTATCCCTTTATCAGACCCGTCTATGATCTTGCGGTGATTAAGTGTGTTCGCATATTTTGCATAGCTTGTTTATTGATTGATTGATTTGCTTTCCAGGAACGGAGCTCCCCATAATACTGTGAAGTTCTCTCTCACTCGTTTCATCGTCTCCATGATGTATTCGTGCTGGTTGGGAGGATGGGCGTGGCTAACTTGTGAGAAGATCAGAGATCTAAGATCAAAGACCAAAGATCGCTTATATTTTAAAGGATCAATGATCACTTGTAAAGATCAAAGATCAAATTTATCTGTGAGTATCGTACATGTTATAGCAGAGCAAACATTTAAATCTGAAATTTATTAAATTATTATGTAGACAGTTTAATAGTTTAATGAGTCTAGAGAAACGTGATCATTGTTTTGGCGGTTTTTATTTGTCTTGTCGGGAGTCATGGTGATTATGGTAAGTGATGGTATACTATATGTATAGACGATTATTGATTGATTAAGGGCATTAAGAATTTGTTACGATCAAAGCTAGAATGATATTGATAGTGAAAGGTATTGGCGCGCTTAATGATTCACTGAAACGCGAATCGTACATGTTGAAAGTGCATTCTTATGGCGATGAGAAACAATAAATGGTGGGAGCCAAAACTCTTCCTGATCTCTTCTAACCGTGCTGCTCTCTAGGACTGTGGAGTAAAGCAGTTTATGATTTTGACGTTTATCCGGTCTTGCGCTCAGAGTGTCCCTGATTGTTAATTGACGGTTTTTTCTAAAATTTAATTTCGCTTTTTTGTGTACCTAGAAATTTTTGGTCCAAAATGTGGGTACTTCACATGTATGAACTGTATGAACTGTATGAACTTGCAGGCATGTCTATTAGAGATAGAGCGAGGAGTATACCAGTTCTTGGTAAATTGAAACGTGAATCGACCTGTTTCAGAGGGTTGAGTTGGCTCCCAGGAAATGGGAAAGTTCTGGGAACAGAAATCTGTCTCGCCCGATTGTTAATACAATCATCTTTCTCTTTCAGCCCCAGGGCTTCCTCGTTCCCCCGCTTCACTGCATCGCAATGGCCGCGTCACTCGGAACTATCATGAGTGAGCTGATCTTTGATCTTTTGAACTTTGATATTTGATTTGTTCAGGCAACCGCACGGCTACGATGCGCTCGATGAGGGAGGATCGGCTGAAGTTTATGAATTATGCGGTAAGATTTTTAGAAAAAAATATATTGATCTTTGATCTTTCTAGTTCTGGGTCTCACTGTTCGCATTCAATAAGGTACTCTTGATGATCGGCATATCACAACAGTACATGGATCGGTAAGATTTGTTTGTACTTCGATCTCCTGCTCGTGTAGTTTGATCTTCTAATCGTTTAGTTTGATCTTTGGTCGTTGATCTTTGATCTTTTGCAGTCAATTCATGATCGTGTCCAGAGGCAGTACGACGAATGAGTTTGGCGTGAAGATGGAGATCAAGGATCTCGGATATGAATGGTATATTGGATTTGATCTTTGTAGTTTGATCTTTGATGTTTGTTGGCAACTGTAGTTTGATCAGTGGAATAAAATCAATAATCAATCGATATCAGGTTCACCAATGATCGGATTACACGACATTGTTTCGCTCCTGAAGGCTCAGTAGAGATTCGCTTCCTTCCCATGATCAATGAAAAGGTATTTACCGTATCCAAGTACTACCGTAATATCGAGTTGTCTATCGCAAACTGGTTCTTTCCCCAATCATTTCTGTTGACGATATACGGTCATTACCGTATACCTCTGGAGATTATCACTAACTGATTTTTTCCATTAATTATGTCTCATTTATTCAGGAGCCGGTTGTCGTGGATTTTCTGGGCATCGATTCGAAGAACGCGCCGTCTCCTGTCTGGATCCAACATCTGTCGTGTACGGTAGTTTCGCATCCCTGATATCGATTTTTACTTTTATATCACATTGTTTGTAATGGAAGAAGAGTATATTGATCGATAATCGATTATCAATGATCTATTGATTTCAGCTTCCATCGTGGATGGAATACGCTCTGCAGCTGTAGGTCAATCGTGGCAAACATTCGTCACGAATCGACGAATACTCATATCGGTATTGATTAATTTTTTTATCGTTTTAAAGGGAGATAGTTTGAAACTCTCCGCTCTGGCCACACTCTCTCGCCTTCTGTGTCTACGAGAGAGTGTTGTCAGAGCGGAGAGTAAAATAACCTCGGATGTTCCTTTAAAATCTATCGCACTTTGATCTGATAGTACTATTTCTTTATTATCTTCTCCAATCCATGTTTATGTCTAGCGTGAAAGTTTGAATATGTTGCTGTTCTCTCGAGGAGTCGTTCAACGTGTGTGATTCCCGTTTCAATGAACCATCAATTTTACAAAGCTCTTTTATTGACAATTTATCAAAGACGAGAAAATTTTACGATTTAAATGATTAAAGTCATACAACCAATCCTCTAAACATATCAATCAATAATCTACCGTGTACCTTGAGATGTTGGCGGAGTCTCCGTTCATCACGGACACGGATCTGCTCAAGCGATGCACGGAAATCAGAGACGGTAGATGGAGGGATAAGGTTTGTATTAAATTATGTATCTACAATATTATTAAAAATGGTAGAGGGTGATGATAAGGAAACGAAATGAAGAATTGTGACGCATAAGTTATTTTATTATTGATTATTTTTCCTTGTGCTCGAAGCCAATGGGCTGTAGGCAGCCCATTGGCTTTACGAAGAAAAATAATCGATAACATAACACGAATTACGCAGCTATGTGACCTAGCCTTTGTCTATTCTATATTATTATTGTTATTAAGGGTGATACTGTGACTGCTGAGAGGAAGGTAGCTGTGGTATCCACGTGCAAGTTGATCTACAAGGAGATGAATCTGAACAAATGATGCGGATAAAGATACATATTTAAATTTTTATTTTTTTAAATTTTTTCTGAGTAAATATGGTAGTTTTTGTAATATTGTAAGATTTATGCTTCATAGTAAGAACCTAGCATGTTTCAGATTTCATTTAGCAAAGTATATTGATTTGTCCCCAGTCTGTTTTGTTCATATGTGTTGACTTTCGTTACATTGTAATATGTTAGATATGTAACTATTATTGATTGAGTCATTGTATCTGAATTCGGTTTCTAAAGTTTTTCGAAAATTGTCCAACAATGTGATCTCCTTTATCGATTAGTATACTTTAATTTATTGATTGATCTCGTATTCTCTAGTCATGTTTTCATTAGTTTTACTTTTGTCATAATTTGTCATTTTCATTCATGTTTTAATTGATTTTTGAGATGCAAAATGATTAACAATTACATGTCGATTGATTAATAAAAATATATAATATCGCAAAGGAAAAATCTCACAGAGATACGTCAGACAGATATGTTGCAGTAGAAAATGCACATAGTATTAGAGCACATAGTGTGGATGTAATTACTGTACACAGCGTTTCGAGAGCGATCGTGATGTGACAGAGAAAATGGTAGAGTGAAAAGAGAGATAGTACGCAAAACAGAGAAGGCGCCGACGATGAGAGTACACCATACGTATTTTTATATTTTGTCAAATTTTCAATGAGTACTCTCCCTGTGTTTTAGGGACGGTGTATTCGATGCTTTGGACATAAAAAAACATAAACTTTATTATCACTATCAATTGTTAATACCATTGGGAGATAGGACATGTACCATTGGGAGATTTTTCGATTTAATACAATTTGTGTTATGTGCTTTGATTCTCAAGGCCAATATAGAAACAGGGATTTATTTACGATTTTACGATTGAAAACACATTTATCAAGAGTAGGACTCTGATGTGTATGGGGAAAAGCTCTTCTTACTTCCGACAGTCCCAGAACACCGACGTTGATCTTTATATTAGCGTCTTCGATTTCACAAATCCGAGAGGATCGGCAGGCAGTTTGGAGATGATCGAAGAAGTTGGCTTCCCATGATTGGGTCTCACTGCCACGGTGACCCAATCCGGCTTGGCAGGGATTCTTGATGCTCAGAGCAAAATGAACGGGCGAGCGCTAAAGATGACTGACGCAAACGAGAAGTACTTCTACTTCTAGTTAGTACCTAATATCAACAGTAATCTGATCATAGAAAAGGGGCGGGGCTTAGATAACGAAGAGGATGTGAACTTCTTCAATGGTACTTGTAAATGTGATTGAATGGCACACAAGTTTTGGAAAGATCAAAGATCAAAAATCACAGAAGAACGGTAAAATGGCAGCCTAATGAAGAAAACAAAGAATAAAAGAAATTATTGATTGATCGATAGCAATAGTGATAAATACTTTTCATTACACGTATCATGAATCCGTCATGATACAGTAATGGGGTATGGCTACAGTACTCTCGAATGACACGGTAAGATTATGGTGATCAATCAATCGATGGCGGCCATCTTGAGTTCAGCCGCGACACGACCATTGAACAGCGGAAGTACGGTAGCATCATCCTATAAATCAATCAATAATCATTGCATTACTGTACAAATGGTACAGTACCTTAACAAGGAGCAGTTTATATTTTTGATTATTGATCGGCTCAACATCGGGTACCGTATCCTCATCGTCGTCAAAATCGTCACACGACGTCTTGAAGAAGAATCTGAAATCAATAGTTACGGTACACCATACGACAATATGATATCCTAGGACAATTCATTCCAATTTTATCTCGGGCCAAAGGACGCATAATGAATTTTTTTTAAATTCAATAATAATAATAATAATTAATAATATTTAAATGAACTGACTGTACTCCAGCATTGCTCGGAATGGAGAAATGTCTTCTGAACTCCTTCAGCGTCATGGATCCATCGACTGTGGGCACGTGTGCTACCACAGGAACACCATCGATACCACGATAACCTTAACGGGAATTGTTAAAGAATCATGACTCAGGATTTAAGACCCAGGACTTAAGAAGACATAGGATTTAGCATAAGTAAGCTCGTAACAGATTCTGATAGTCTAAACAACTATACTAGAAAAATGGAGAAAAAAAGCAAATGAAAAGCAACCAGGTGAATAGAAAAGTGAAGATAAACAACCACCCGGTGAATGCCCGTTTCGCAACTTCATTGAAACATGAATCAAGCATGGTCCACAGTTTTCTACACAGCAGAAATATTGCAAAAATAAAATAAAATAAAAACTGACTAATAGTGAGTAGCTGCTGTGCACTCTGTTTCCTTCTGCCCTGTTAATGACTACGATGATGAGGATAATGTTCAGTCAGTCGTTGATCGATATTGTGGTGTTGATCTACCGTATCCTTTCTGCAAATTCCAATAAATTCCAAAAGAAAGTTTAACATTAGTATAAATTTGCCAATCTGCTCATCCTAGATTAGAAACCAACGCCAAAAATAAACCCGTTGAATTGACGTTACCTATTCCTAACAAAGTCAAGATCGTCTTTAAAATCCGATGTAATTTATCTTTCCGCTATCAAAAGTAAACAAAATCAAATAAATAGAATACACACAGCGACTAAACACAGTAAGTCCGGGCTCACTCTAATCTGAATCTCTACTCTCACCTTGATCGTTCCATTGAATGATGATGACTATGATGGAGTGGAGTGAGCAGAGGAGGAGGAGGGGCCATAGGAGTATGAGAGGAGCCTGATAGAAGTAGGTATTGACAAAAGGTAAAGGTACATTCGGTTGTTCAAGGCGCACGAACGCTTGGGGGAAATCACTTCTAGACCAGTGGTCTATTTAAAGGTCAATTCAGTCTGTAGTGCAGAGTTTCTTCTTTGGATATTTTATCGCATGATCTAGTTCCACTTGATAATAGGTATTTGCTCGTGAGGACTAGGAAGAAAGGATACCATTCCCTTATACCCTTGACGGTGTTTTCATGGATGAGTACAACACGAAACCAACTGGAAAAATGCCAATCTCATGATATGCAACATTATGATTGTGGCTTTGACCAGTTGGTTTCGTGTTTTAGCCAGTTCTAAAAAGCATATCGCTCATGCTTACGGTCAAGGCTGGGCGTACAGTACATCTGTATATTTATCGACATGCCCAGCATGAAGCAATCCAGGTTAATAAAGCAAAAATAATGGATTTCAGAATACTCTGGAGTTATTGACTAGTTATTGAATGAAATATTTAATTTGTGAAAAACATATGGTAAGAAAAAAATAAGGAAAGGAAGAATGGGGTGGAAAGCAAGGCTGGGCGTCAAATGAAAATTTGACGGATTCGTCAAAACATCGATTTGACGGTTAGAAAATCATACCGTCAAATTCCTCAAATTTGTCAAAATATTGTAAATGCCTCTTGCTTAATTCAAAATGATCTTTTAACAAGGGTTTTCAATTAAGAGCAACAAAAAAAGCACAACGACATAACATAAACATCGAGTCGTAGATAATTACTCAAATCATAAATCTGGAAGTTTTTATTACATGAAGAAAAGCGTTTTTGTTCATTACTGAGCACATTTACAGTATTTCATTAATCGTGAGAAATAAGGGGATGGTAGTCGAAAAATATATAGTGGAAAAATTACATATTATTATTGATTATTCTCGCAGTCAAAAATCGTCAAACGTCAAATCCCAGCCCTGGCGGAAAGAGAGGAGGATTTTTTTTGTCTCATCTCGAAAAATATGTGTAATGAGCTATCTCCCAGTCACCCGGTGGTTTCTTGAATCTACTTCAGAAGAATTATGAGAAATTGCACTTTATTTTAGTTAGCTTCCGATTATGCCAAAATAACATATAAATATGTATATCATTTACTATATATAAAACAGAATAGTAATGGTTATAATAGCAACGTCTCTCTCTCTATCTCTATCTCGTTCTCGTTCTCTCGCATTCTCTCTCTTTCTCTTTCTCTCTCCCCCCCCCCTTCTAGAACCTTCAAAGGGGAAGGAATGGAGATGAAGTATGTACGCATATTTTGCATTGCTCATTTATTTATTTATTTATTTTCCAGGAAAGGAGCTCCCAGTACTTCGGTGAAGTTCTCTCTCACTCGTTTCATCGTCTCCATCAGGGCTGTGCATTTTACGTTTTACGATTTTACGAATTTTACGATTTTACGACTTTTTTCGTAAAATATTTACGTCGTAAACTTTTACGAAATGTTGAAAATTTAACGAATCGAAAAATATGAATAATTGATGAAATTATTGACACGAATTGGCGGAAAGTCAATCTTTGGAGATGTATACATAATTTTCTAAAACTTTTTAGCGGAAATTTCTTTCTTATCGTCTGCCCTTTGCATAGGAGAGTCGTTTATGAACATTCGATTGTTTCATATCTTTTATCACGAAATACATTTTGGACAAATTCTTATAAATTTGGCTCAAAATGTTTTACGAAAATTTTACGAATTTTACGAATTTTACGAGAAAAAAAGTCGTAAAATTACGTTTACCGAAAATTTTACGAAAAAGATTTTACGCACAGCCCTGGTCTCCATGATGTATTCGTGCTGGTTGGGAGGATGGGCGTGGTTAACTGGTGAGAAGATCAGAGATCAAAGATCACATATATTTTAAAGGTCTTGTGATCACTGGCCTCACTTGTAAAGATTAAAGATCAAAATTATTTATGAGGATAAGAAGCGCACATATGAGTCTAGAGAATCGTGATCGGTGTTTCGGCCTTGGTCTAGACACCGACCACTCTCTTGTGGATATCAAAATCAAAGATCAAAGATCACACTTCGCCTATAAGATATTTTGCATAGAGATATTATCTGCCCATTGGAACTGAAAATCTCTTGGTGTTCTTTATGAATCGTTGAAACGCTATGATCCTAGTTGAGAGATCATTGATTCATTCTGTTCCATTCAGCCGTTCTCACCTACTCTCGCACAGACTACACTGGATGGCCAATGGCACTGGGAGTGAGCATGGCTGTGGCACTTGGTGAGTTCAAAGATCAAACTACAGTACTCTTAATATTATAGTTTGATCTTTGATCTCTCGTCCAGGAGTGTACGTCATCGGCAAACTGGGAGACGAACGGCGATCTTTGCCGAGAGCTTCTTTGTCGTGTCGGGAGTCATGGTGATTATGGTAAGTGATGGTATACTGTACATATGTATAGAGGATTATCGATTGACTATGGGACGCCGTTTCACTCCCGAAGGCTCAGTCGAGATCCGCTTCCTTCCCATGATCAATGAAAAGGTATTTACCGTATCCCTAGTCCTACCGTAATATCGATTTGTCTATCGCAAACTGATTCTTTCCCCAATCATTACTGCACAGCAGGGCTGTGCGGCATGACTATATTTTCAGCATACGGCATAACGGCATACATATGCCGAATATTTTTTCGGCATATTTCGGCATAAAAACGGCATATTCGGCATAAGTTTCCAAATGATAATTGATCTGATTTTTATCAACATTACAATGTTTTAGGCGAAAACATTAAAATCCTTTTCTAAAGATGTGTTAATCGATGTTTAAGATTTAGTTACAGGTTAAAAAAGCTGAAGGATACCAGAAAAAAATTTATTTGCGTATTTTTTTAATATTGAAAAATACTCAAATTTTGCCGTATATTTAGTAGATTTATGCCGAAAATATTTAAAATTTTCATGCCGTTTTCGGCACGGCATAAGCGGCATGAAAAAACCGGCATAAACGGCATATTCGGCATACCGGCATGGCCATGCCGCACAGCCCTGCTGCACATGTGTAGCAACAGTATTGCTTAATATACGATATATTAGAGTTCGCAATAATGCACTATTCATTGCGGGCCCGCAGAGCGGTGTAATTCATTGCGGGCCCGCAAACTCGAATGGTGCGGTGTAAAATCATTGCGGGCCCGCAATGCCATTGCGGACCCGCAAAGTATTATTAAAATGAGAAAGAAAGGAGAGAGAAGGAAGAGGAGAGGAAAAGGACTTTGTGCGGGCCCGCAATGATTTTACACCGCACCATTCGAAATTGCTGGCCGCAATGATTTCACACCGCATTGCGGGCCCGCAATCACTAGCAATGAAAAGTCAATTTCATTGCGGGCCGCAACGCCCAAATTGCCAACTCTACGATATATCATCATTACAGTGCACTTCTGCAGATTATCACTAACTGATTTTCTTAACATTAATTATGTCTCATTTATGCAGGAGCAGTTGTCGTGGATTTTCTGGGCATCGATTCGAAGAACGCGCCGTCTCCTGTCTGGATCCAACATCTGTCGTGTACGGTAGTTGCGCACCCTTAATATCGATTTTTACTTTTTTATCACATTGTTTGTAATGGAAAAAAGAGTATATCGATCGATAATCGATTATCAATCATGATCTATTGATTCCAGCTTCCATAGTGGATGGAATACGCTCTGCAGCCGTTGGTCAATCGTGGCAAACTTTCGTCATGAATCGAAGAATACTCATATCGGTATTGATTGATTTAAATATTGGTTTAAATATATGTGTCAGACATTGATGGGATACTACTATTTATTTATTATCTTCTAAAATCAACACTCGGTCAAGCGTGAAAAGTTTGAATATTTTGTTGTTCTCTCGAGGAGTCGTTCAACCTGTGTGATTCCCGTTTCAATGAACCATCAATTTCACAAAGCTCTTTTATTGACAATTTATCAAAGGCGAGAAAATTTTACGATTTACAATGATTAAAATCAATCAACCAATCCTCTAAACATATCAATCAATAATCTACCGTATACCTTGAGATGTTGGCGGAGTCTCCGTTCATCACGGACACGGATCTGCTCAAGCGATGCACGGAAATCAGAGACGGTAGATGGAGGGATAAGGTTCATAATGATATATGCATTTATAATAATATATTGCGAATATTACGAATATTATTATATTGCGAAGCGCGAGATGATAAAAACGAAACGAAATGAAGATTGTTAATGCATAAGTTATTCTATTATTGATTATTTTTCTTTGTGGTCGAAGATAATGGGTTTTAGACAAGATAGTATATATAAACTCAATAAAGTAGAGTGGTACAAGGAACTCACTGGTCAATTACTAAATTGAATACAAAAAAAAATATCTAGATAATGTTAAGAACTAAGAAGATATGTCTATTCTATATTATTATTGTTGTTATTAAAGGTGGACACCCGCGAATGATCATGCAAAATGCTTGCATCTCGAATATGCAAGTGTCAAGTGATATGCAAGAAGATGAGAGTCCCCTCTAATCAGTTCCTTAGCGCAGTGGTAACATCTCAAACTGTCTAGCGCACAGTAGCGGGTTCGATTCCTACTGCCGAACTTTCCTATTTTCAAAAAGCGCGCCTTTGCCTGCGATTGCAAGAAAGACTCATGCATGATTCTAGCGATCAATAAGCTGAATTAGCATAAAATACATAGTGTACGGCATGAAGAATAACTTTTGCTAGCCTCCTGTCTTCATAGTTTGTTCGCGAAAATATTCGCGGGAGTCCACCTTTAAGACTGAGGCTGTGACTACGGAGAGAAAGGCGACTGTGGTATCCACGTGCAAGTTGATCTACAAGGAGATGAATAAGAACAAATGATATGGATGAAGATGCATATTTTAGTTGTTTTATTTTTATTTTAAATTTTATATTTAATACTATGTATTAATATGGTATAATGGTAGTTTTTTATGTTGCAACATATTGTGCTTGATAGTAAGAGCCTAGCGTCATACTACTTAATCCATTGTCATGTTTCGCATTTCATTTAGCAAAGTTTATTGATTTGTCCCCCAGTCTGTGTTTTGCTCATGTGTTGATTTTCCTTACATTGTAATATGTTAGATATGCAACTATTATTGATTGATTGATTGATTGATTATCTCAGATTTTGGTTTCTCAAGTTTTTGGCAAACTCTCCAACAATGTGATCTCATTTATTGATTAGCATACTTTAATTTATTGATTGATCTCTTATGTTGTATGTTTTAATTAGTTTTACGATTGTCATAATTTTGTCATCACTAACGATTTAATGTGCTGCATTTTTTTGAGATGCAAAATGATTAACTATTACATGTTGATCGATAAATAAAAATTATAAAATCGCAAAGAAGATATCTCACAGGGATACTTCAGACGAATATTGAAAGAACAAATAATGAATTAGAAATCATAATAAGTGAATTGTTGTTTTGTATTTTTTTAATTAAAAATTGTAATTGACCAGCGATATCCTTGTTGTACTCGCCTTTATTTACTTCATGTCATTTCGTTTCCATGGTACGTTATGAATAATTTTCAATACTATTTAGAGGAACACTGTTTCGGGCATAGGTTCTAAGACAGTTAACCTCTACTCAATGGGGAAATGTTGCAGTAGAAAATGTACATATTATTAAAGCACGTAGTGTGCATTTATGTGGAATTTGTATTGTTCGGACAGACCGCTCTCGAAACGCTGTATTCAATAATACATTTCAATAATACAGCGTTTCGAGAGCGGTCGTGATGTGACAGAGAAAAAGGTAGAGTGAAAAAGTGAGTGTACGAAAAAATGAGAGGGCGCTGACGATGAGAGTACATCATGGTGCACCATACCGTATTTTTTCACATTTTACCAACGTTTCAATGAGCACTCTCCCTGTGTTGGAGTAACGATGTGTTCGAGGCTTTGGACTTATAAACATAAACTTTATTATCACTATCAATTATTCATATAAATCACATGTACCATTGGGAGATTAGGCGATATAATACAATTTGTGTTATGTGCTTTGATTCTCAAAGCCAACAAAAGGATTACTGTACCTAATATCAACCGTAATCTGATAATAGAAAAGGGGGCGGGGCTTAGATAACGAAGAGGATGTGTGTGCACTTCTTCAATGATATTTGTAAATGTGATTGAATGGCACAAGGGTTTTGGAAAGATCAAAGATCAAAGAAGAACGATAAAATTGCAGCCTAATGAAGAAAACAAAGAATGAAAGATATTGTTGATTTATCGATGGCAATATTGATAAATCTTTTCATTACAAGTATCATGAATCTGTCATCATACAGTAATTGGGTATGACTACAGTACTCTCGAATAGTATGGTAAGATTACGGTAATCAATCAATCGATAGCGGCCATCTTGGCTCATCATTTCTATTTTTTTGAAAGATAATTGGACAACTTTGAAGTGAGATACAATCAAAGAACTGAAAGAGATCAAAAATCGGCCAAGTCCGTGAGCTATACAGTAATCGACCCTGAGGGCCAAGAGATACGGGCAATGAACTAGATAGTGATATTGTGCGTAATTAGTAGACATAATTTTTGCAATAAAACCGATGGGGTCAAGAAAAAAATTTCGAGAAAACTTCGCTTTTTTGATCAATAAAAATGATTTTCGCGGTTTTCACCCTAAATACGACTTAGCAGCGAACGGGTCATAGACAACTTTTTTGGAGAGCTTTAGAATGTGGTTCGAATGACACCTCTCTGCTCACTGTACGATCAAAATTGATCGAGTTATGATCATTTATGTGGTAGGTCACAAAAAATCGATAATCTACGATTTTGGCACAATCAAGTAGCTAGGCCTTCTCATGAGCACCAACCACATCTGTCAAAAGAGTTTTATCGAAATCGGAGACAAAAAATTTTTCCTGGTGGCACAGAGGGCCGATTTTGCTACACTTTTACAGGAGACCCGTGATAGATCCATCGACTGTGGGCACGTGTGCTACCACTGGAACTCCGTCGATACCACGATAACCTTAAAAGGGGTATTGTTAGTACTTCTTATTCCTATTATGCGAGTATGAATTTAACTAATTCGAAACCTTATTGTAATAAGTTTGCGTGCTTATACAATAGTAACCGATGATCAATAATCAATCCGATAATCAAAAATGCAGTGTTTATCGACAGTTTATTTGATCATCAAAAGAAGCAAGACTTGGGATTCAAACCCATGAGTTAGTAAGACTTAGGATTTAGCATAAGTAAGCTCGTAACAGATTCTGAGACTCTGTTCAGGTGCAACTAGAATACTAGGAAAGTGGAGAAAAAAAGTATAACAGCAACCAGTTGAATAGAAAAGTGAAGATAAAGAACAACCCGGTGATTGCCCGTTTCAGAAACTCATTGAAACATAGATCAACAATGCGCCACCGTTACATCGACCGAGCCTAGTGATGGTCTATCAATATCTCAAACCCTTAAAATGCGTGTTGGTACCCCGATTTTGAGATAAAACGCGCGTGGGTACCTCTAAATTTATTATCCAATTTTGCGGGTGGGTTCCCATGAAAGGCACGTTTTTGCGGGTGGGTCTATCCAAAGGGATCACCAGAGACTATGTCCGATTGCGCCTCAGTTATATTGCAAAAACAAATTTAAAAAAAAGAATAACAACTGACTAATCATGAGCAACTACTGTGCACTCTGCTTCCTTCTTTCCTGCTCATAACTGCGATGATGATGTTCAGTCAGTCGTTGATCGATATTGTGGTTCGTCTTTCCCATGGTACTCGTCATAGATTAGAAACCAAAGCTTATGAACCCGTTGAATTGACGTTTCCTTTCCTAGGCAAAGTCAAGATCGTCTTTAAAATACGATGCACGTGACCTTGGCGTGGTCAATATTGATCAAAATCAAATAAATGGAATACATGCAGCGACTAAACACAGTAAGTCCGGGCTCACTCTAATCTGAATCTCTACTCTCACCTTGATCATTCCATTGAATGATGATGACTATGATGGAGTCGAGTGAGCAGAGGAGGAGGAGGGGCCATGGTACGTTTTGGGTCTGCGACAATCAATAATCTGATTTGTAAATCTAAGATCAAACTACAGTATCCAGCGATCAGACTACGAAGATCAAAGATCGATCCTTTCAGGTTCCATTCGGAACGATGATCGCGTTGCTCTTCATGTGCTTTGGTATCGATCTCCCGCTCACCTTTCTCGGCTTCTACTTTGGCTACCGTAAGCAGAGCTTCCAGCATCCCGTCAGGATCAATCAGATTCCGAGACAGGTAGGGGAGAGATCAAAGATCAAAGATCAGAGATCAGATGGGTTTTTTGGTGGCTGAATACTTTTGAGACGAACCAGGCACTTGGAGGTTTCATGTAGTAGAGAATTAGCGAAATGAATGGGAGTTGTGGCTTGTATGTTGTAGGCTCATGGATTGGCGTATTTGTATTTTGACACTCGCTGATGAGGGGCTAGATTGATCATGGCGTCGTCAATTTCCCATTTATAGACATTATAATTGATTTTTAGAGTCGTAAGATAGCTAAATTGGAATGAGTGAATACAAATTGCATATGATATGATAAAGAAACGCAGCATCAACGGGTTTGATTGTTGCGCATTCGAAAGAATGCCTAAGATTATTATTAATGTTATTATTATTATTATTATTATTATTATTATTATTATTATTATAATTATTATTATTATTATTATTATTATTATTATTATTATTATTATTATTATTATTCCTTTGTAGGTGGCCGAGCAGCCATGGTACCGTCTTATTCCGTGCACTTTCTTGGCTCGAATTCTTCCATTCGGAGCCATGTTCATCGAACTCTTCTTCATCTTCTCTGTAGGACTTTTAAAACTTCTTTTGATGTGCTGAAAAGTAGTTTAAATCTTGCAAGCGTTTTCTGTTACCAATGACCAGTGAGGTCCTTGTCACACTCTCCTTTAATAACTAAGGTTCTTTTTGTTTTGATGACCTATTCGACTCAGGCAATCTGGGAGAATCAATTCTACTACCTCTTCGGCTTCCTCTTCATCGTTTGCGTCATTCTCGCCATATCGACCAATCAGATTTCCATCGTCGTCACCTACTTTATGCTTTGCTCTGAGGTATACTCTAGTTTGATCTTTGATCTTTGATCTCTATCTAAGTTTTCAAATATAGTCTGCTATCTTTGATTTTTTAGCTTTTGTTTTTTTTTTCATATTTGTTGTTTTCTATACTCTGGGTAGATTCTAGTTTGATCTTTGATCTTTTGATCTCTGATCTCTATATCATTCACTGATTGATCACATTTGTAGAACTACCACTGGTGGTGGCGTTCGTTCGTCGTCAGCGGTGGATCGGCTGTTTATGGTAAGTGATCTTTGAACTTTGAACTTTGATCTCTATATTTTGTAGTTTGATCTTTCGCTCAAACTTGCCATTTGTAGTTTGATCTTTGATCTATCTGTGCTCATTTCAGTCATGCTCTACTCTGCCCTCTACTTCCACACCAAATTGAGCATCGTCGGTTTCGTGCCCACCGTCCTCTACTTTGCCTACTCGGCTCTCATCGCCATCACTTTCTGGTTTGTACTTTGATCTTTGAGCCTTGATTGTGCTTGTAGTTTGATCTTTGAGCCCTGTTTATTTTTGTGATTTGTTCATGCAGTGCAGCTCGTGGAATCATCATGAGGTGTTAGAAAAGAAATATGATCTATTTCCGAAACACGAAAGGGACGAGTGTCTTTGATACATATTGTTAGTTTCAATCTTTGATCTTTGATCTCTTCTTCAGGTTCCTCACTGGTACGATCGGATTCTATGCCGCCTACGCGTTCCTGTGCCGAATCTACGCTGCAGTCAAGATTGATTAGATTTTATCGATTGATTGGTTGCAAATTTTCGATTTATTGATTGATTTCAGTCAATTTTTTGCCTTTTTTTCGCTTTTTTTCACGACTGTTTTACCCCTGTAATTCGAGCTTCTGCAAGCTGCTTTGTATCATGAGCGCTCTATCCGGGGTAGCCCTACTGCCATTACCGTATTCCCCACTCCCTTTAAACGACCACACACCCGGCTTTCCTATCGTAAACTAACTCCCTATTTAGTAATGCATTGCAATTTGATTACACACAGAGGTAACACGTGGTCAGCCTAAGGCGCTTAACTACGGAGAGCTTTGGGCGTTTTAGGACGTACCTAACGATTAAGGTTTTATTCGTACATAACCACATTCCCACTCTTTTGTTTATATCTTTCACTGATCCTACATCTATGTAGATACACGTTATTGGATTTTTGTATCCAGCTTTGAGCTCATTTTGAACCCTGATTCAAGCCCTGACGAGCGATTACTGTAGACCCGGAAATGTATTGGTTGATTGATTAATTATTATTCCCGCCTCCTAATTTTGTTTGTTTTTCCCCTCATAATTATTATTATGTTATTATCGTATATATGAGTGCGCTTGCGAGAGAATCGACCATATCCAGTGGGGGTCCGGCACAGGCAAAAAATCAAATTTTGGGGATCGGGGTTCTCAAGGGTGCTGATGACGATGCGCATGTTCATTTTGCACCTAGAGCCACCGTTGAGGCCAGACGACGTCGCGTTCAAATCTCGTTTTTCGACTTGAAAAGTCGTTTCTCTTCACCCGACGGTGCTAAAATTATAAAACTATGCCCCACGGTGCAGAATTTCATGGCGATCACGCCTGTCCAATTCATTTTTTACCCAAAATTTTCATAATTTTCATAAATGGAATTTCTCTCTACGGCAAAAGTAAGTAATGCAACCTACACAGATCGGACCGGAATGGCTCCATCATCAGATAGAAAAAAATTCAGCCAATTTACGCCCGCGACTTTCGAGAAATTCAACTTTCAGTGTAGCCGTTGAAGTGGAGACAAGAGGCGAGAGAGTGTGGTGGAGTGAGAGAGCAGAGAGGCAGGTGAGGCGAGCCGCATAGAAAGGAAGGGGGGGGGGGTGTCTCCCCGTCTACCTCCTTTGCTCTCTCAAACCACCACACTCTCTCGCTTCTTTTCTCTTCTTCTAAGACAAAATGACTACACTGAAAGTTGATTTTCTCGAAAGTCGCGGGCGCAAATTGGCTGAATTTTTTTTCTATGTGATGCTGGAGCCATTCCGGTCCGATCTGTGTAGGTTGCATTACTTACTTTTGCCGTTGAGAGAAATTCCATTTATGAAAATTATGTAAATTTTCGATGAAAAATAAATTAGACAGGCGTGATCGCCATAAAATTCTGCCCCGTGAGTCACAGTTTCGTAATTTTAGCACGATCGGGTAAAGAGAAACGATTTTTCAACGCGAAAAATGAGATTTAAATGCGACGTCGTCGGGCCTCAACAGTGGATCTAGGTGCAAAATGAACATGTCCATCGTCATCAGCACCCTTGAGAAACCCGATTCCCAAAATTTGATTTTTATTTACTGTGCCGGCACTTAGTCGATTCTCTCGCAAGCGCACTCATATGATCACATGTTTGCATAGTAGATGTATTTTCTGTACACAGACAGATTTGATAAAGACTAAGATATACTGTAATTTGGTGTTTAATTATTGATCGATTACGGTATAAGTCCGGTAGGGAATCTTGTCCGTTTACTGATAGTAAGTGTCATGTTGATTTGTGATCGCGAAATTTGTTATAGCAGATGTGATTTTATTATAATGAATGAATAAGTTATAATGTAGTAGTATAAGTTTGCATGCACATTAAAGATTTAATTGTATTAGGTTGTCGGGAAAGTCTTGATAACTCTGTTTGCCTTTCCACTGTGTGTCGCAGTTGCACTCTGGTTTTCTCTCGTTACTAGTGAATACCAAGCAGTGAGGGACCTTTGCAGTAAACAACTCCCCATTCCATTCCCATCAGTCAGGCTGTAGTAGTACAACGATGTATGTCCCTAGTGATTTTTACAACCGCGATGTTCCACTTTACCTCTTCCTATCCGACACCACGAAGGATTCGGATACCCTCCTGAAGATTTTTTATGGCACACATGCCCACACTACAACACCATCAATAATTGGTTCCATCGCTTCAAAGGAAACGACATTTCCTTCCATAAACGGCAGACCCCGTGAGTTGGATCAAGCTAATCTGCATCTCTATACTCTCACCTTGATCGCTCCATTGAATGATGATGACTGATTAATCAGGGCTTCCTGATTGAGGTCCTATCCAAGGGCCTCTTCTCATACGTGGGCACCACTGCCGCTAGCGGCAATACACCCCCCCCCCCCCATTTTTAGCACCCGACCCCCCGATTTTCCAAAAAAAAGGACATGTCCATCGTCATCTTTTCTATTCGCCTGGTTGCTTTTCATTTGCTTTTCTCTATATTTTTCTCAAACGTGGGCACCACTGCAGCTAGCGGCAATACACCCCCCGATTTTCCAAAAAAAAAATCATTCAAAATGACGTATAAATGCTCCATTTTTGCTTCCGACCTACGATTTTTGCGTCCGACCCCCCGATTTTCATTTCCAGCGGCAATGCCCGCCCACGTATGGCTCTTCTATCTTGAATATTTTTTCTTTCATATAAAACGGGTCAAACTAATTTGTCCGAGACGCAGAGCGAGTTTGGCCAAACAGACCATGCAGGGCATGCATTATTGTTAGGAAATGGTAGCTTGAGTACATTTTTAGAAAAATCTCTCTATTCTAACAACATTCTGTCCAAAATATTCCGTATTATAGATTTCTTTTAATAATTGTATTTCTTTCGCTATTTGAAGCTGTTTAAATTTGAATTTGAAGAATTTGAATTTTAAGCAATTTGAAGCTAATTTCATTTTTTATTATTACTATGTACTTTCTTAATGTTATTTCTTTTTCGTATTGTATTGTACAAACGAAATATTTTACATCACAAATTTATCGCAGTTATTAGCACAATTCACTCAATTATGTGGGTCACTCGTTCTGCAATTCGACGATAGGATTGGCAGGATTCGCATTGACATGGTACAACAACACAAGATATGTTCCAGTACCTCCCACTGAGACTGACTGACGTTGTTCAGATCCTGCAAATATGTTTTTGTAAAACATCATTCACTACGGTATAAGCTACCTTATCTCCGTTAATGATCACAATTCTGGAAGGTCATCGATAGATGTGATTGATTGTGTAGTATTGCTTGAATCCATGAGCTGTAGCTTCCTGCCTAGCGCAGAGACATGATGATTACCCATTACGAATTTCTCTGCCCTCAGCATCCTAGAATGTAAACTCAACGTAAATTTGGTGAGGGCGCTATTACGAGATTTCAGACTCTAAAATCTCGTAATTTTTTTCATTCCTCTCTCTCAGATGGAGGGGTGCGGTCGCTATTACGAGATTTCAGACTCTAAAATCTCGTAATTTTTTTCATTCCTCTCTCTCAGATGGAGGGGTGCGGTCGCTATTACGAGATTTCAGACTCTAAAATCTCGTAATTTTTTTCATTCCTCTCTCTCAGATGGAGGGGTGCGGTCGCTATTACGAGATTTCAGACTCTAAAATCTCGTAATTTTTTTCATTCCTCTCTCTCAGATGGAGGGGTGCGGTCGCTATTACGAGATTTCAGACTCTAAAATCTCGTAATTTTTTTCATTCCTCTCTCTCAGATGGAGGGGTGCGGTCGCTATTACGAGATTTCAGACTCTAAAATCTCGTAATTTTTTTCATTCCTCTCTCTCAGATGGAGGGGTGCGGTCGCTATTACGAGATTTCAGACTCTAAAATCTCGTAATTTTTTTCATTCCTCTCTCTCAGATGGAGGGGTGCGGTCGCTATTACGAGATTTCAGACTCTAAAATCTCGTAATTTTTTTCAAACTTCTCTCAGGTGCGGTCGCTATTACGAAATTCGAAGTTCGAATTGAAGTTCGTATTCACGACGATTCACGACGGATCCGCTTGCTGCCCACTACAATGCCTTGCGCATTTTAACAAGTTAGTCGATTGTAGATTGTCAAGCTCTGTAACTGTAAATGAGTAGGGAGAAAGCAGAAAATTACAAACCGTATTGCCCTGCTTTCTTCTCAGCACAGCAGTTGATGATGCTCATTAAAGAAATATTTCTTTCTTCGTAGACAATTGTATTATTTCCAACATGAAACAATACCGATTTGCAGATGAAATCGACAAGAAAAACTAACTTGTTAAAATGCGCAAGGCATTGTACTGGGCAGCAAGCGGATCCATCGTGAATCGTCTTGAATCCGAACTTCAATTCGAACTTCGAACTTCGTAATATCGACCGCACCTGAGAGAGAGGTATGAACAAAATTACGAGATTTCAGAGTCTAAAATCTCGTAATAGCGACCGCACCGCTCCATCTGAGAGATAGAAATGAACAAAATTACGAGATTTTAGAGTCTGAAATCTCGTAATAGCGACCGCACCCCTTCATCTGAGAGAGAGAGGAATGAACAAAATTACGAGATTTTAGAGTCTGAAATCTCGTAATAGCGACCGCACCCCTCCATCTGAGAGAGAGAGAGGAATGAACAACATTACGAGATTTTAGAGTCTGAAATCTCGTAATAGCGACCGCACCCCTCCATCTGAGAGAGAGAGAGGAATGAACAACATTACGAGATTTTAGAGTCTGAAATCTCGTAATAGCGACCGCACCCCTCCATCTGAGAGAGAGAGGAATGAACAAAATTACAAGATTTTAGAGTCTGAAATCTCGTAATCTAGGATTTTCGGATCAAACATCAAACAACTACCTGCGAGTGGTATGTTTTCATAATTTTGAAATAAATAAAATTCCATTTGCAGAAAAATGGCAAACAAGTTGAAGCAAAGGAATTAAAAGCACGGGACAAATCATCGCTGGACGACTTCTAATCCAATCGAAGAAGTCAAGAAAGCGAAAAATAACTGAGAAAGAATAATAATATCCGATAAAATTTTATTCATGAATATTAGTCGAAGAAGCATTGAAGAGGTCAAACATACAGAACACACAGAAAAAAACAACTTTTAAAAAATGGGGATAAAATGGGGATACAATACGAAAAAGAAATAACATTAAGAAAGTGAATTATAATAAGAAAAAAATTAAATCAGCTTCAAATTACGAAAGAAATACAAATAAAATAAAATGAAATAATAAGAGATAAAATGTGTTTTCCCATTACATAAAATTAGGGACATTTGCTTACTTTTTGAAAAGATCGAAAAGTCTGTATATAGAGGTTGGGCACGTATGAGTTTGGCCAAACTCACTCTGCGTCTCGGACAAATTAGTTTGACCCGTTTTATATAAAATACTTGATGTAATTTCAGTTATTTTGCCGGTCGTCTATACAAAGGCTTCCGGTGCAAGAACCCGATCCGTTGTTCAGGTTTGATATTTGATCTTTAATCTTTCACCTTATGATCTCTAATCTTTGATCCTTTGATCTCTAATCGTTTGTATTTTCTCAAGATGGCGGCTATCGATTGATTGATTATTGTATCTTACCGTATCATTCGAGAGTACTGTCCCCATGCCCCATTACCCATTACATTACTGTATCATGACGGATTCATGATAGGTGTAATGAAAAGATTCATCACTATTCCCATCGACTAATCAATGATATCTTTCATCCTTTTTCTTCTTCATTAGGCTGCCATTTTACCGTTATTCTGTGAGCTTTGATCTTTGATCTTTCCAAAACCCTTGTGCCATTCAATCACATTTACAAGTATCATTGAAGAAGTGCACATCCTCTTCGTTATCTAAGCTCCGCCCCCTTTTATATTATCAGATTACGGTTGATATTAGGTACAGTAATCCCCGTTTGGTCTTGAGAATCAAAGCACAAAACACAAATTGTATTATATCGCCTAATCTCCCAATGGTACATGTGATTTATATGAATAATTGATAATGATAATGAAGTTTATGTTTTTAAGTCCAAAGCCTCGAACACATCGTTACTCCAACACAGGGAGAGTGCTCATTGAAACGTTGGTAAAATGTGAAAAAATACGGTATGGTGCACCATGATGTACTCTCATCGTCAGCGCCCTCTCATTTTTTCGTACACTCACTTTTTCACTCTACCTTTTTCTCTGTCACATCACGACCGCTCTCGAAACGCTGTATTATTGAAATGTATTATTGAATACAGCGTTTCGAGAGCGGTCTGTCCGAACAATACAAATTCCACATACATGCACACTACGTGCTTTAATAATATGTACATTTTCTACTGCAACATTTCCCCATTGAGTAGAGGTTAACTGTCTTAGAACCTATGCCCGAAACAGTGTTCCTCTAAATAGTATTGAAAATTATTCATAACGTACCATGGAAACGAAATGACATGAAGTAAATAAAGGCGAGTACAACAAGGATATCGCTGGTCAATTACAATTTTTAATTAAAAAAATACAAAACAACAATGCACTTATTATGATTTGTAAATTCATTATTTGTTCTTTCAATATTCGTCTGAAGTATCCCTGTGAGATATCTTCTTTGCGATTTTATAATTTTTATTTATCGATCAACATGTAATAGTTAATCATTTTGCATCTCAAAAAATGCAGCACATTAAATCGTTAGTGATGACAAAATTATGACAATCGTAAAACTAATTAAAACATACAACATAAGAGATCAATCAATAAATTAAAGTATGCTAATCAATAAATGAGATCACATTGTTGGAGAGTTTGCCAAAAACTTGAGAAACCAAAATCTGAGATAATCAATCAATCAATCAATCAATAATAGTTGCATATTTAACATATTACAATGTAAGGAAAATCAACACATGAGCAAAACACAGACTGGGGGACAAATCAATAAACTTTGCTAAATGAAATGCGAAACATGACAATGGATTAAGTAGTATGACGCTAGGCTCTTACTATCAAGCACAATATGTTGCAACATAAAAAACTACCATTATACCATATTAATACATAGTATTAAATATAAAATTTAAAATAAAATAAAACAGCTAAAATATGTATTTTCATCCGTATCATTTGGTCAGATTCATCTCCTTGTAGATCAACTTGCACGTGGATACCACAGTCACCTTTCTCTCCGTAGTCACAGCCTCAGTCTTAATAACAACAATAATAATATAGAATAGACATAGCTTCGTAGTTCTTAACGTGATCTAGATATTTTTTCAATATGAATATTTTCTTCGTAAAGCAAGTGGGTTGACTATCTTGTCTACAACCCATTGTCTTCGACCACAAAGAAAAATAATCAATAATAGAATAACTTATGCATTAACAATCTTCATTTCGTTTCGTTTTTATCATCTCGCGCTTCGCAATATAATAATATTCGTAATATTCACAATATATTATTATAAATACATAAACCTTATCCCTCCATCTACCATCTCTGATTTCCGTGCATCGCTTGAGCAGATCCGTGTTTGTGATGAACGGAGACTCCGCCAACATCTCAAGGTATACGGTAGATTATTGATTGATATTTTTAGAGGATTGGTTGTATGACTTTAATCATTGTAAATCGTAAAATTTTCTCGTTTTTGATAAATTGTCAATAAAAGAGCTTTGTGAAATTGATGGTTCATTGAAACGGGAATCACACAGGTTGAACGACTCCTCGAGAGAACAGCCAATTATTCAAACTTTACACGCTTTACCGAGTGTTGATTTTAGAAGATAATAAATAAATAGTAGTATCCCATCAATGTCTGACACATATATTTAAACAATATTTAAATCAATCAATACCGATATGAGTATTCTTCGATTCATGACGAAAGTTTGCCACGATTGACCAACGGCTGCAGAGCGTATTCCATCCACTATGGAAGCTGGAATCAATAGATCATGATTGATAATCGATTATCGATCGATATACTCTTTTTTTCCATTACAAACAATGTGATAAAAAAGTAAAAATCGATATTAAGGGTGCACAACTACCGTACACGACAGATGTTGGATCCAGACAGGAGACGGCGCGTTCTTCGAATCGATGCCCAGAAAATCCACGACAACTGGCTCCTGCATAAATGAGACATAATTAATGTTAAGAAAATCAGTTAGTGATAATCTGCAGAAGTGCACTGTAATGATGATATATCGTAGAGTTGGCAATTTGGGCGTTGCGGGCGGCGTTGCGGAAATTGACTTTTCATTGCTAGTGATTGCGGGCCCGCAATGCGGTGTGAAATCATTGCGGCCAGCAATTTCGAATGGTGCGGTGTAAAATCATTGCGGACCTGCAATGATATTGCGGGCCCGCAAAGTCCTTTTCCTCTCCTCTTCCTTCTCTCTCCTTTCTTTTTCATTTTAATAATACTTTGCGGGCCCGCAATGATTTTACACCGCACCATTCGAGTTTGCGGGCCCGCAATGAATAGTGCATTATTGCCAACTCTAATATATCGTATATAAAGCAATACTGTTTCTACACATGTGCAGCAGGGCTGTGCGGCATGGCCATGCCGGTATGCCGAATATGCCGTTTATGCCGGTTTTTTCATGCCGTTTATGCCGTGCCGAAAACGGCATGAAAATTTTAAATATTTTCGGCATAAATCTACTAACTATACGGCAAAATTTGAGTATTTTTCAATAATAGCTTTTTTAACCTGTAACGAAATCTTAAACATCGATTAACACATCTTTAGAAAAGGATTTTAATGTTTTCGCCTAAAACATTGTAATGTTGATAAAAATCAGATCAATTATCATTTGGAAACTTATGCCGAATATGCCGTTTTTATGCCGAAATATGCCGAAAAAAATATTCTGCATATGCCGTTATGCCGTATGCTGAAAATATAGTCATGCCGCACAGCCCTGCTGTGCAGTAATGATTGGGGGAAGAATCAGTTTGCGATAGACCACTCGATATTACGGTAGGAGTAGGGATACGGTAAATACCTTTTCATTGATCATGGGAAGGAAGCGAATCTCGACTGAGCCTTCGGGAATGAAACCACGTCGTGTAATCCGATCATTGATGAACCTGATATCGATTGATTATTGATTTCATTACTCAGATCAAACTACATTTGTCAGCAAAGATCAAAGATTAAACTACAAAGATCAAATCCAATATACCATTCATATCCGAGATCCTTGACCGTCATCTTCACTCCAAACTCATTCGTAGTACTGCCTCTGGACACGATCGTGAATTGACTGCAAAAGATCAAAGCTCAAACTACACGAGTAGGAGATCAAACTACAAACAAATCTTACCGATCCATGCACTGTTGTGATATTCCGATCATCAAGAGTACCATATTGAAGGCAAACAGTGAGACCCAGAACTGTAAAGATCAAAGATCAAATTAAGTATGCTTCCCTCATTCAATATAAATCAAAGTCAAGAGTATCCTGTGATATATTATCTTTGCTTTTCAAACCAGTATTGTTTCATGCTAAGCAAGTCGACAAATGTATAATATATATTTTTTAACACTATTTATCAAACAACTCACCGCAAAATTCATAAACTTCAGCCGATCCTCGCCCAGCGAGCGCATCTTAGCAGTGCGGTTGCCTGAATAAATCAACTAACAAAGTTCAAAGATCAAAGATCAAAGACCAAAGCTCAAAGATCAAAGATCAGCTCACTCATAATAGTTCCGAGTGACGCGGCCATTGCAATGCAGTGAAGCGGCGGAATGAGGAAGCCTCGATGCTGAAAGAGGAAAAGGTACTGCTACACAACCATAGGTCGAAAAGTATGTTTCAAAGTACCTAGCCTGATCGAATTTTGAACCAAAATTTTACAAAAATCGAAAAACCTGACCGGATTTTGAAAATCCATAACCTAGCTATTCGACCTATGTACACAACCGTATCATACAAACATTTTCATGCCCTCATAATCGGACGATCGATCGACCCACTATATAAATGATATTTTCAAGCGAAAGATTAAATTTTTCTTGTGCGGGTGAAAATGTGTGGTCGCATTCACAAAAATTTCTTCGTTCCAGAGCAAGAGAGAGATAAAATCGGGAAAACGGAAATGCACCTGGTGTACATGAACAACCACGTCGGCTTCACCCTCAAGCACCATAAGGCCGATGCAACCGTCAAATTCCGTGTGGAATGTTTCAGGTGCATTGGGATGAGTCAGAGATTCCTTGGGCCTCCCGTTGGGATGTCTTCTTGAAGGTACGATATTATAGATTATCACTTCTGTATTTGCTGGGGGGGGGGGGCATCTGTCACGGGTGTATCAAATAAATACGTAAATGATTATTATTGTTTTTTTTTCATTTTGGAGTTCAATTAAACGCATCACTTTATAAAGACATTATCGTGTGATATAACTCATCTGAATCGCGATACTGCCTGGTATGTACCGTTTTGGAGACCATACTTTATCACGTTCGCACATTGTGCAGTGGGTCAGGGTCCTTCAATTGGTTCCTTTCTTTAATTCGTCGGCCTTTGTGTCGTATCTTGATGTGACTATAACTATATAAAATCTTTATTTGGAGAGAATAAATCGATATTTACAGGCTCGCGCAGTCGATATCCATTGGTTCTCCATTCTCAATTCGATCATTGTCGTCATTTCTCTTACCGGTAAAGCATGGTTCAATACGGTAGTCCTTGATCGAGTACTGTAGACTCTGATGTCTACACGATTGGACCCCACTATAAAAATCCCCCATCATGCAATGATATCTTCAATGCATACGATACAATAATTGTGGGAGCCAACACCGTACGGTGAACAGATATTTATGTTCATATCTAGTGAAAACTCCCGTCCCAAAGTCAAAAGAAGAATTTAAAAAATTTAAAAAAAAGATTGTACTTTCAACATGTACGATTCGCGTTTCACTGAGCCATTAAGCGCGCCAATACATTTCACTATCAATAGCATATAATATCATTATCATGAAGATAGTACAGTGCGGGACATAATGATATGACACCCCTAAAAATTTGGGATTCTGGCCGAATTTTGAATGGAAATCAAAAGAGTTATATACCATTTGTATCCACTCCTTGGAAAACTAAGGTAGCCCACGTATGAGGAAATTCAATTTCCCGGTCAACGAGAAAATAATGATTTTTCGAAATTTTAACGGGACATAATGATATGACACCCCGATTTTTTTCATGAAATATTATTTTTTTCAAACTTCTGCATAACAACAATGGATCAACAACAGGTTAGTAATCAATGTTGTGGCCCTTCGTCGAGATTGGACCTAAGATCCGAATGGACATGCTTCCACAGAGGGCAGAAATCGCTTGAGGCTCGATGCCGTCCCACTCCTTTTGATAGCATCCTTCAACTCGGCAACGGATGCATACTGTTTGTTGTTCTAGTACACACGACTAATCAGTATGCCCCTCATGATCTACATAGGGTTTGCATCGAGGTTGCCCGTAAGGCATGGAAGAATTGGGATATTCTTGACTGTGAACAATGGTTTTGAGGGGTGTTGGTGGCGATGGAGGAGCCGTGTTTCTGATGTGGTGTTAATTTCTTGTAAATGGAATTGGAAATTGTAAAAAGGGTGTTAATTTTGTCCACTTGTAAATAGCATTGTAAAAAGCAAATATCTCGGTTCCCTTACTAGTTAGAGACTTGAAACTTGGTTTTTAGGTTAGATACAACGAAAAAAACTTATAAACGAAGTTTCAAGTCTCTATCTCTAGAAAGAGCGGAGATATTTGCTTTTTACAAGAATGTGCGAGTTTTTCCTGAAAAATCTTGTAAAAAGCAAATATCTCCGTTATTAGTAGAGCCAGAGACTTGAAACTTCGTTTATAAGCTTTTTTCGTGGTTTCTAACCTAAAAACCAAGTTTCAAGTCTCTAACTAGTCAGAGAACCGAGATATTTGCTTTTACAATGCTATTTACAAGTGGACAAAATTAACACCCTTTTTACAATTTCCAATCCCATTTACAAGAAATTAACACCACATGAGAGATGAGATGATAGACACGGCTCTTCCTCATGAACGGAACGAGGGTATTCTGGAGCATCACCCGATACTCAGCATAGTCCATCCTGCTGGAGCGGAAGGAGAAGGGAGGCATGTCGAATTTTAAGAACGCGCCCCTGAACATGACTGAACTTCCTCCAGCTGAAATTACGCGGTTCCTTGAGGAACTCACGTCAGAAGCAGTTACAGCCGTCCGGACTATAGGGGTTGATCTTCCTCTCATCAGAAACTGATAATTTCAATATTTTGTGGAAAAAAAATCATGTACCGTTCTGGGGCGCGTTCTTAAAATTCAACATGTCGTCCATCTCCTTCCGCTCCAGCAGGATGGACTATGGGGAGTATCGGGTGATGCTCCAGAATACCCTCGTTCCGTTCATGAGGAAGAGCCGTGTCTATCATCTCATCTCTCAGAAACACGGCTCCTCCATCGCCACCAACACCCCTCAAAACCATTGTTCACAGTCAAGAATATCCCAATTCTTCCATGCCTTACGGGCAACCTCGATGCAAACCCTATGTAGATCATGAGGGGCATACTGATTAGTCGTGTGTACTAGAACAACAAACAGTATGCATCCGTTGCCGAGTTGAAGGATGCCATCAAAAAGGAGTGGGACGGCATCGAGCCTCAAGCGATTTCTGCCCTCTGTGGAAGCATGTCCATTCGGATCTTAGGTCCAATCTCGACGAAGGGCCACAACATTGATTACTAACCTGTTGTTGATCCATTGCTGTTATGCAGAAGTTTGAAAAAAATAATATTTCATGAAAAAAATCGGGGTGTCATATCATTATGTCCCGTTAAAATTTCGAAAAATCATTATTTTCTCGTTGACCGGGAAATTGAATTTCCTCATACGTGGGCTACCTTAGTTTTCCAAGGAGTGGATACAAATGGTATACAACTCTTTTGATTTCCATTCAAAATTCGGCCAGAATCCCAAAATTTTAGGGGTGTCCTATCATTATGTCCCGCACTGTAGCAAATTCTTAATTCCCTTAATCGATCAATAATCCTCTATACATACAGTATACCATCACTTAAGCTTGTGATGTCAAGTGTGACGTTAACGGATAGCTCCCACCAATTCTGTAACAATGCAACAAATACGATTCCCGTTTCAGTGAGGCATAAAGCGCGTGAATACTTTTCACTATCAATCGTCTGGTAGCTCTGTATTTAAGATATTAACACATTATTAATGCCCATAATCAATCGATAATCATCGATACATACACTATTCCATCACTTACCATAATCACCATGACTCCCGACACGACAAAGAAGATCTCTGCGAACGATCGCCGTTCGTCTCCCAGATTGCCGATGACGTACACTCCTGGATGAGAGATCAAAGATCAAACTATACAATTAAGAGTACTGTAGTTTGATCTTTGAACTCACTAAGTGCCACAGCCATGCTCACGCCCAGTGCCATTGGCCATCCAGTGTAGTCTGTGCGAGAATAGGTGAGAACGGCTGAATAGAACGGAATGAATCAATGATCTCTCAACTAGGATCATTAGCGTTTCAACGATTCATCATGAGCACGGAGAGATTTTCAGTTCCAATAATCGGTCTAGAAAAAGCTCTGAATCTCCAGGACAAGCGAGACCCGTGATTACTGATCCTTTAATATAAATGTGATCTTTGATCTATGATCTTCTCACCAGTTAGCCACGCCCATCCTCCCAACCACCACGAATACATCATGGAGACGATGAAACGAGCGAGAGAGTACTTCACAGAAGTACGGGGAGCTCCTTTCCTGGAAATCAATCAATCAATCAATCAATCAATCAATAAATAAATAAATCAATCAATCAACAAACGACCAAAGTAAAATTGTGTGCACAATTCATCTTCAGTAGATAAGAGGTCGGTATCTGATAACAGGCAAAGGTAAGGGTTATCCTGTTATTCAAGGCACACCAAGTAATTCGTCAGATCACTGCTAGGTCAGTGATATTTCAGATATATGCGATACCAGACGTCTCCAAGGTGGAGCTAATGTAAAAGAGAAGAGCCAAAGAGAGGAAGAAAGAGAATAAAGGAAGAGAGAGAGAGAGAGAGAGAGAGAGAGAGAGAGAGAAAGCGTGCCTAGTAGCTGACGCCACGACATTATGTTTTATATATACTGGACTCCTACACTCCTATTACCACTATCATAAAGAGCAATTCCTCATAATTCTTCTGAAGCAGGAACAAGAATCTACCGGGGGACTGGTATGATGAATATTATGATTATAAGCATTTATGCGCTACTACTAGCATTCTCTCACACCCCTGATACTCTTTCCCGAACTGGTTTAAACACGAAACTAACCGTTCAAAGCTACGATCGGAATGGCACATATCACCAGATTGGCATTTCACCAGTTGGTTTCGTGCTGTGGTCTTCCATGAAAAGACCATCTAGGGGATGTGGGAATGATAGTCTTTGTCCTAAGTCATCATCAATATCTATTATAAAGTGGAATTGGTAATAACTATATGAGTGCGCTTGCGAGAGAATCGACCATATCCTGTGGGGGTCCGGCACAGGCAAAAAATCAAATTTTGGGGATCGGGGTCCTCAAGGGTGCTGATGACGATGTGCATGTTCATTTTGCACCTAGAGCCACCGTTGAGGCCAGGCGACGAATCTCGTTTTTCGACTTGAGAAGTCGTTTCTCTTCACCCGACGGTGCTAAAATTATAAAACTATGCCCCACGGTGCAGAATTTCATGGCGATCACGCCTGTCCAATTCATTTTTTACCCAAAATTTTCATAATTTTCATAAATGGAATTTCTCTCTACGGCAAAAGTAAGTAATGACTACACAGATCGGACCGGAATGGCTCCATCATCAGATAGAAAAAAAGTCAGCCAATTTACGCCCGCGACTTTCGAGAAATTCAACTTTCAGTGTAGTCATTTTGCCGTTGAAGTGGAGACAAGAGGCGAGAGAGTGTGGTGGAGTGAGAGAGCAGAGAGGCAGGTGAGGCGAGCCGCATAGAAAGGAAGGGGGTGTCTCCCCCTCTACCTCCTTTGCTCTCTCAAACCACCACACTCTCTCGCTTCTTTTCTCTTCTTCTAAGACAAAATGACTACACTGAAAGTTGATTTTCTCGAAAGTGGCGGGCGCAAATTGGCTGAATTTTTTTCTATGTGATGCTGGAGCCATTCCGGTCCGATCTGTGTAGGTTGCATTACTTACTTTTGCCGTTGAGAGAAATTCTATATATGAAAATTATGTAAATTTTCGATGAAAAATAAATTAGACAGGCGTGATCACCATAAAATTCTGCCCCGTGAGTCACAGTTTCGTAATTTTAGCACGATCGGGTAAAGAGAAACGATTTTTCAACGCGAAAAATGAGATTTAAATGCGACGTCGTCTGGCCTCAACAGTGGATCTAGGTGCAAAATGAACATGTCCATCGTCATCAGCACCCTTGAGAACCCCGATTCCCTAAATTTGATTTTTTTACTGTGCCGGCACTTAGTCGATTCTCTCGCAAGCGCACTCATATAATGTGGAATTTACTTCCGAAGAAGGGATTAGGCCCCCCCGGACTGAATTGACCTTTAAATAAACCACTGATCTAGAAGAAGATATTTACAATTAGCACAGGTCTTTGCGTGCCTTGAATAACGGAATGTACCTTTTTATCAATCTCCTTCTATCAGGTTCCTCTCAGACTCCCATGGCCCCTCCTCCTCCTCTGCCCACTCCACTCCATCATAGTCATCATCATTCAATGGAACGATCAAGGTGAGAGTAGAGATTCAGATTAGATTGAGCCCGGACTTACTGTGTTTAATCGCTGCGCATATTCCTATTTATTTGATTTTGTTCACTTTTGATAGCGCGAATCATAATTGCATCGTGTTTTAAAGACGATCTTTGTCATGACCAAAAGACGTAAATTCACCGGGTTCATTTGATTTGGTTTCTAATTTACTACGAGCAGTCAGGCTAAATCATACAAGTGTTCGACTTGTTCATTTATTGGAAATTGCAGAAAGGATACGGTAGATCAACACCACATTATCCTCATCATCGTAGTCATGAACAAGGCAGAAGGAAACAGAGTGCACAGCAGTTACTTACGATTAGTCAGTTTTTATATTATATTTGCAATAAAATGCGGCTCCTCTCTTATTTTGCCACTTAAAGTCTACTTAAACTTTCCCACTTTAAGTAGACTTTAAGTAAACTTAAAGTGAGACGTAAGTCTACTTAAAGTGGTGTGGTATACTGTAATGCATTTCGTCAAATGTTCTTTCACTTAAAGTTTACTTAAAGTATACTTAAAGTCTGTGACGTAGTTTAGTAGACTTTAAGTGGCAAAATACCAGAGTCCGAGGATAAAACTGTGGACTATGCTTGTTTTATGTTTTAATGTTTTTGTGAAACGGGCAATCACCGGGTTCTTTATCTTCACTTTTCAATTCACCGTATTGCTTTTATACACTTTGTTCTCCACTTTTCTAGTATTGAAGATGCTTCTGATCACTCACGATTAGTCAGTTTTTATTTTATTTTTTTTCTTATATTTCTAGTTTTCCTAACCCAGTATAACATGATAAGAAAAACTCAATTCCATGCCGTACCATTCTTATGCAGGAATAAACGATTTGATTTGACTTATGTGTGTCATTGTACTAAAAAAACTGTGGTCCATTGTTGATTTATGTTTCAATGAGTTTGTGAAACGGGCAATCACCGGGTTGTTTGTCTTTAGTTTTCTATTCACCTGGTTGCTTTTCATTTACTTTTTTATCCACTTTTATATTATTGTAGATGCGCCTGCTCACACTCCGAATATGTTACGAGCTTATGCTAAATCCTAAGTCTTCCTAAGTCCTGGGCCTTAAATCCTGAGTCATGATTCTCTAACAATTCCCTCGTTAAGGTTATCGTGGTATCGACGGTGTCCCTGTGGTAGCACACGTTACCACAGTCGATGGATTCATGACGCTGAAGGAGTTCAGAAGACACTTCTCCATTCCGAGCAATGCTGGAGTACAGTCAGTTAATTCAAAAATTATTGCTACTTAGGTTGAACTTGTAATATTCTGTGTGAGACCAGATGGATGAAGGGAGAAACTTTATAATTCAGACGTTTCGAGGACTAATTCCTCATCATCAGTGAGATTGGATTACCTACAATGTGAAAATATGAAAATCAACGACTTGACTAGAGAACACAACCGAATAGAAAATAGATACACAGGAAGTAATGAATGTAAAAGACTATGGACGATAAGGTTGAAAGGATCAATGAATGGTTTGGGTTAGATAGAAGGAGTGATAGATAGATAGATAGAGATAGAGATAGGTCACGGAAGAGGGTATAGACGTGATCACAGATCAAAATTTAGTAAGGACAATTGTGAAAGTTCAATGGACAATTCAGCACGATTGTTTTAGGTTGGGTTTAGTGATTGGATGAGTTAGGCTTCAGACACCTTACGTCTTATGATGTTAGGTTCTCTATGTAGTATAGTGCCTGTTAGTGGAATGGGCTGGGAGTTGTGACAGGCAATGGAATGTTGTGCTACAGCTTATGATTTGTAAGTACTTAGGGTAGGGTTATTTGCGGCACGAATATGCTCTGAGGCACGTTCATGAAGGGTTCTACCAGTATGGCCTACATAAAACTGTGAGCAAAGTGTACATTCTATACGATAAACCACACCCGATGCGAGACAAGAACCAGGCGAATTGGGGCAGAATATACAATTTCGAACCGGACAAGACGAATCACGATATCTATTACGAGATAGAAGACCAATTAAGGATTGACTTGTACGCTCCACAACATTCACATCGAGACCAGCCCTTTTGAAACTGTCTCTTATGTCCTTTGAGAAGGCATCAGAAACGAATGGTATACTAAAGATGGGCCGGTCGTCACGAGTCTTGGGGGTCCGATTTCCCACTTGGCCCTTATGGGTAGTGGGTTTATCGTATCCGTTTGATTGGATGATGCTCTTGGCTAAGAGCATTGATTCCCTTTTGAATTCGTGAGATGATAATGATGTGGAAGTGCGCAAAGTTGACGAGACAATTGAACGCTTGACATGTGAGGGGTGACCAGAGGAGCTATGGTATTGCTACTTAATATTATTCTTATTATTTATTGGTTAATATAAAAGACTAATTCTTCATTCATTGTGCGATCATTGGTACTAGATAAAATTGGAATGAATTGACCTAGGATATCATATTGTCGGATGGTATACATTAACTATTTATTTCAGATTCTTCTTCAAGACGTCCTGTGACGACTTTGACGACGACGAGGATACGGTAAACATAAACTTTATTATAACTATCAATTGTTCATATAACTCTTATTCTTATTCTTTTTCTTATTCTTATTCTTTATTCCATCATAATATATGTGACATTAAAAACGAATGACAGAGGGGTTGAAGGATGTCCGTCGCTTCGGTAGCGATATCGGTTTAGGGTGGGGGTACAGTGGCCACCCTAAACCGATATCGCTACTCACATGTACCATTGGGAGATTAGGCGATATAATACAATTTGTGCTTTGATTCTCAAGGCGAATACACAAAAGGGGATTACTGTACCTAATATCAACCGTAATCTGATAATATAAAAGAGGGCGGGGCTTAGATAACGAAGAGGATGTGCACTTCTTCAATGATACTTGTAAATGTGATTGAATGGCACAAGGGCTTTGGAAAGATCTAAGATCAAAGATCAAAGATTAAAAATCACAGAAGAACGGTAAAATCAGCCTAATTAAGAGGCCTGTTCCCTAAGACTCGATCATATTCGACCACCCCCGGACACGTGAGCTAGCAATGAGAACTGGGAGTCCATACTTGGGTGTTAGGAGTGCCCCCGGCCCTTATTACACAAAACGGCTGAAATTTCCTGTTTGTGCCCTCAGGCTATTAGAAATTTTTTTTTTTTTTAAACTTTAAAAAACCATAATTTCTCAAATTATTGAGATGAAGTCTAAATACCATCTGCGATGCGTCTAGGGTGCACATACCTTGCTAATTCACTATTAGCATCGAATGTGCGTTGATTCCTAAACCACTTTTTTGACTCAAAATTTTGGTTTTTTCGGACAAATCATCCCTTGTTTTAGTGAGTGCCCAAAATTTCCGACCAGGTATTGTAGCCTAAGCAATTCTGCATTGATTAAACTTAAAACTGGGTTCTTCCCGATCGACCATTTTGTCGAATTTTTTGCTCGAACTTCCGTCATCGATGGTTTTCCCGAACAAATGCTGTATTTTCCCAACGATTGGTGCGGAATTGTGGTCTGCTCAAAGTTTAGAGGTGAGTCGAGTAAAATGACACAAGTAGCCCATCACTTTGATCAACTTGAAAATTTCGATTTTCATGACCCGGGGGTCATGGTCTGAAAATTTCAAAATTTCTCAAGTTTGAAATGTTTTCATTTATGTGGCTTATTGTAAAGTACTAATGATGTGAATAATATTCAGCCAATGCTCAATGGTCGATCTCTCCTTTCAACCATTTTTTCGAAAATTTTCATTCTGATTGCGTGCGAAAAATCAGAATTGTGTTTGAATCAGTTTCCAACTTGCTTTCTGTAACATTCTGTAACATTTATACAATCAATATGAAAATCGTTGATTTTCGAAAATTCATATTTTTTTACCATGACCCCGGGGTCATGGAAATCGATTTTTCAAAAGAGAGCCGAATGCCGGGATTCCAGTTCTACTACGTTTACTCATCATGAAACTTCACATTGTCATTGTCATTTGCTCATTGTCGCAGCATTCGAGTCGAAAAAATGGAATATTATAGAAATTTGTCATGAAAGTAGGCACTCAAATTGAATTTTTTGAATTTTCGAAAATGAACGATTTTCATATTGATTATGTACATTGCATAGTACTATGACAGAATGTTACAGAAAGCAAGTTGGAAACTGATTCAAACACAATTCTGATTTTTCGCACACATTTATAATGAAAATTTTCGAAAAATGGTTGAAAAGAGAGATCAGCCATTGAGCATTGGCTGAATATTATTCACATCATTAGTACTTTACAATAAGCCACATAAATGAAAACATTTCAAACTTGAGAAATTTTGAAATTTTCAGACCATGACCCCCGGGTCATGAAAATCGAAATTTTCAAGTTGATCAAAGTGATGGGCTACTTGTGTCATTTTACTCGACTCATCTCTAAACTTTGAGCAGACCACAATTCCGCACCAATCGTTTGGAAAATACAGCATTTGTTCGGGAAAACCATCGATGACGGAAGTTCGAGCAAAAAATTCGACAAAATGGTCGATCGGGAAGAACCCAGTTTTAAGTTAAATCAATGCAGAATTGCTTAGGCTACAATACCTGGTCGGAAATTTTGGGCACTCACTAAAACAAGGATGATTTGTCCGAAAAAACCAAAATTTTGAGTAAAAAAAGTGGTTTAGGAATCAACGCACATTCGATGCTAATAGTGAATTAGCAAGCACTGTGTACCCTAGACGCATCGCAGATGGTATTTAGACTTCATCTCAATAATTTGAGAAATTATGGTTTTTTAAAGTTTAAAAAAAAAAAAATTTTCTAATAGCCTGAGGGCACAAACAGGAAATTTCAGCCGTTTTGTGTAATAAGGGCCGGGGGCACTCCTAACACCCAAGTATGGACTCCCAGTTCTCATTGCTAGCTCACGTGTCCGGGGGGTGGTCGAGTCTTAACGGACATCTCTCTTAAGAAAACAAATTATGAAAGATATTGTTGATTTATCGATGGCAATATTGATAAATCTTTTCATTACAAGTATCATGAATCTGTCATCATACAGTAATTGGGTATGACTACAGTACTCTCGAATAGTATGGTAAGATTACGGTAATCAATCAATCGATAGCGGCCATCTTGAGTTCAGCCGCAACGCGGCCATTGAACAGCGGGAGTACGTAGAATCATCCTGTAAACCAATCAATAATGATTACATTACTGTCCAAGTGATACAGTACCTTAACAAGGAGCAGTTGATATTTCTGATTATTGATCGGCTCAACATCTTGTTTCGGCTTCAGAAGAATTAAGCGGAATTGTTCTTTATGATAGTGAAGATAGGATGTCTATAAAACAGAATGTCGTGGAGTTTGATGACGGTCTCTCTATCGCTTTATCAGACCCGTCTATAATCTAGTGGAGATTAAGTGCGTACGCATATTTTTATTTTATTTATCGTACACCACAAGGGTGTTTCATCAAAATCTTCGAGTGTAAGAAAATATGTGAAATATCAAAATTATTATAAGTGAGGGAGATGGAGATATTTTGCTTGCTCGTTCATTGATTGATTGATTGATTGATTGATTGATTGATTGATTTTCCAGGAAAGGAGCTCTCCGTACCTCTGTGAAGTTCTCTCTCGCTCGTCTCATCGTCTCTATGATGTATTCGAGTTGGTTGGGAGGATGGGCGTGGCTGACTGGTGAGAAGATCAGAGATCAAAGATTACTTATATTTTAAAGGATCAACGATCACGGGTTTCTCTTGTGAAGATCAAAGATCAAAATTATTTGTAAAGATAAGAAGCGCACATATCGTACATTTATAGCAGATCACATATTGAAATCTGAGATATATTAAAATATTATTTGGACAGTTTAACAGTTTAATGAGCCTAGAAACGTGATAGGTGTTTCGGTCCTGGTCTAGATACCGACCACTTTCTTGGGGGATATCAAGAGGATATCAAGGATTTCGTCTATAAGATATTTTGCATAAGTCGATGCGTCACAGTAGTTACTTATTGGCGCCGAAAATCTCTTGGTGTTTTTGATGAATCGTTGAAACGTTAATCATCCTAGTTGATAGAGCATTGATTCATTCCGTTCCATTCAGCCGTTCTCACCTACTCTCGCACAGACTACACTGGATGGCCAATGGCACTGGGAGTGAGCATGGCTGTGGCACTTGGTGAGTTCAAAGATCAAACTACAGTACTCTTAATTGTATAGTTTGGTCTTTGATCTCTCGTCCAGGAGTGTACGTTATCGGCAATCTGGGAGACGAACGGCGATCGTTTGCCGAGATCTTCTTTGTCGTGTCGGGAGTAATGGTGATTATGGTAAGTGATGGTATACTGTATGTATCGATCATTATCGATTGATAATTGACATTAAAAATTTGTTAATATCTTAAGACTACTCAAGGCGATTGATTGTGAGAGGTATTAGCGCTCTTATGGTGCGTTTATCGTCGCCGCTCACTCTGTGAGAGGGGTCAGAATGACTGCGCAGAGGGGTCTGAGAATGAGAAATGATATCAGGCCTGTCACGAGAGAATCGGCCTAAAGCTCGGAATTGAGAAATATTACAAAACAAGTTCTCTACAGTTTTATTCTTGTTTAGGCATGCCCTACCATCCCCCAAAGTCCCATTGTGTAAATATCATTCTGTGGCTCCCTACATCGTGTCGGTCATCCGGGAACCCAACTTCAAACTCAAATATCTCGGTTCAGGTGCATTTGTGTCAAAAACTACCACGAGGGTAACCCCCGCTATTTTTCCGAGCTCTATCGATCTAAACAAACCAGAACTCATGAAAGTGCTTCCGAACAGCTCTACATTCTAGGTAAAATAACTCAAAACCTGTCAATAACTCAATTCGGCGCGGACGAGCCTGAAATGTGTTATGTAACTTTTCAAGGGCTACAAAATGAGTGGTTTACGAAAAAAATACGTTAATGCGTTCGTATGGTTCATCCCCTTGGAAATTTCCTGATGATTTGAAGTCATTTTCGCCCAACCACAATCTCTCGTTTCACACATGATATTTACACAATGGGACTTTGGGGGATGGTAGAGCATGCCTAGAGGTACCGAAAACTGATGATAACTTATTTCATGATTTTCGCTCCATTCCGAAGAATTGCCATTTTAGCTCGATTCTCTCGTGACAGGCCTGATATGTCGGAATGAGTGAATTTGAGGGGCCTCGAAGGGACAAATGAGAGGTCAGAATGGACTGCACAGGGGGGTCTGAGAACGTGAAATGATATGTCAGAATGAGTGAATTTGAGGGGTCTAGAATGGACAAATGAGGGGTCAGAATGCACTGCACAGGGGGGTCTGAGAACGTGAAATGATATGTCAGAATGAGTGATTTTGAGGGGTCTCGAAGGGAAGAAGGGGATGAATTATGCCCTTGGCTTGGCTTATGCCTTTCATTGGTTTTAGAATCCACGTGCATCACCATAGCGGACAAATAGTGCATCGGAGCAGCAACCCTTTCCAGGGACTTCGGTATTTTCGTGGATGTTATCCAGAATGAACTTTCCCATCTTATTAGATTTCCCTCTGATCCAACTGAACTTCTTACAATTGCTGAAGATTTCTATGAAAATACCCATTATCCCAATTGTATAGGTTCCCTTGATGGAAAGCATCGTAGAATCCAGAATTTTCTAATAAGATGGGAAAGTTCATTCTGGATAACATCCACGAAAATACCGAAGTCCCTGGAAATGATTGCTGCTCCGATGCACCATTTGTCCGCTATGGTGATGCACGTGGATTTTTCATTTTTGAAAGGCATAAGCCAAGCCAAGGGCATAATTCATCCACTTCTTCCCTTCGAGACCCCTCAAATTCACTCATTTTGACATATCATTTCTCATTCTCAGACCCCTCTGCGCAGTCATTGAGACCCCTCTCACAGAGTGAGCGGTGACGATAAACGCACCATTAATGGGTCTCTGAAACGCGAATCGTACATGTTGAAACAAATGGTGAATGGGAGGATGGGACGATTGACTAAACTTGTGCTCACAAGAGATGGTCGATGGTTATATCGTGGGATAGATCAACCCGCAACATTCCGCAAAATTGGTTACTAAATTGACGGTTTTCTTTAAAATTTCAAAACATTTCGGGCGGAAATATGATGGAAATGCAAAAAAAATCTGTTCACCGTCACAATGTTCGCTCCAAATTACTGTATCGCAACACAATCATCTTATTCCTTTTTCAGCATCAAAGCTTCCTCGTTCCTCCGCTTCACTGTATTGCAATGGCCGCGTCACTCGGAACTATCATGAGTGAGTTGATCTTTGGTCTTTGGTTTTGGTCCTTCCTGTTTTCTCTATACTTTGTTAGTTGATTTGTTCAGGTAACCGCACGGCTACCATGCGCTCACTGGGTGCGGATCGGCTAAAGTTTATGAACTATGCTGTGAGATTTTTAGAAAAAAAATATTTTGATCTTTGATCTTTACAGTTCTGGGTCTCATTGTTTACCTTCAATATGGTACTCTTGATGATCGGAATATCACAACAGTGCATGGATCGGTAAGATTTGTTTGTAGTTTGATCTCCTACTCGTGTAGTTTGATCTTTGATCTTTTGCAGTCAATTCATGATCGTGAACAGAGGCAGTACTATGAATGAGTTTGGCTTGAAGATGACGGTCAAGGATCTCAGATATGAATGGTATTGTATTTTATCTTTGTAGTTTGATCTGTGATCTTTGCTGGCAAATGTAGTTTGATCTCTACGATCAAGTAATCGCAGCCTTCTTTCTTACCTCCTGACTTTACCATATTTTTAAACATTTAATTATGTCCCTCTTCTCTATCCCTCTTCTGATCCTATACATATCACCTTTTATTATTATATTTGATAGAATAAATAAATAAATAAATAAATCTCAAAATACCCTCCGAGGTCAGATAAATTTATTATTATTATTATCTGTGGAATGAAAGCAAAAATCAATCGATAAGCCTTCGGGAGTGAAACGTCGCACGTCTAGCAGCATTATTGCTTTATATACGATATACGGACATTACCGTATACCTCTGCAGATTATCACTAACTGTTTTTTTGAACATTAATTATGACTCTTTTATGCAGGAGCCGGTTGTCGGGAATTCTGGGCATCGATTCAAAGAACGCGCCATCTCCTGTCTGGATCCAGCATCTGTCGTGTACGGTAGTTGCGCATCCCTGATATCGATTTTTTCACTTTTGTATCACATTGTATATAACGGAAGAAGAGTATATCGATCGATAATTGGTAATCGATAATGATATTTTGATTCCAGCTGCTATCGTGGATGGAATACGCTCTGCAGCCGTAGGTCACTCGTGGCAAACTTTCGTCATGAATCGAAGAATACTCATATCGGTATTGATTAATTTTTTTATCGTTTTAAAGGGAGATAGTTTGAAACTCTCCGCTCTGGCCACACTCTCTCGCCTTCTGTGTCTACGAGAGAGTGTTGTCAGAGCGGAGAGTAAAATAACCTCGGATGTGCCTTTAAAATCTATCTTGTGTCAGACATTGATCTGATAGTACTATTTCTTTGTTATCCCCTCCAATCCATGTTTCTGTCAAGCGTGTAATGTTTGAGTATTTTGCTGTTCTCTCGTTCAACCTGTGTGATTCCCGTTTCAATAAACCATCAATTTCACAAAGCTCTTTTATTGACGTTGACATTGACTACAATCGACCAATCGATAATAATATAAACATATCAATCAATAATCTAACGAATACCTTGAGATGTTGGCGGAGTCTCCATTCATCACGGATTCGGATCTGCTCAAGCAATGCACGGAAATCAGAGACGGTAGATGGAGGGATAAGGTTTGTAATTATATATGCATTTATAATAATAATCGTGAGACGATAATAACGAAACGAAATAAAGATAGTTAATGCATAAGGATACTGAAACCTTTGTCAAAGGTCTCTTCAACGTTCTACGCTCTCTCGTTGTTATCGAACAGAAAAATAGTGTGCGCAATGAAGAGGCCATTGAGAGAGGCCCTTTAAGTTATGCTATTATTGATTATTTTTCCTTGTGGTCGAAAGACAATGAGTTGTAGGCAAGACAAACAACCCATTGGCTTAACGAATAATCGATATCATGACCAGAATTACGAAGGTGTATCTATTTTATATTATTATTATTATTATTGTTATTAAGACTGAGGCTGTGACTACGGAGAGAAAAGCGGCTGTGGTATCCACGTGCAAGTTGATCTACAAGGAGATGAATCTGACCAAATGATACGGATGAAAATATATATTTTTTAGTTGTTTTATTTTAATTTGAAATTTTAATATTTCATATTTTGTATTAATATACTAACACGGAAGTGTTCCGCTGTGGTAAGATTTATGCTCGATAGTAAGAGGCTAGCGTCATACTACTTCAGACTATAATCATTACATTGTAATATGTTATATATGCAACTATTATTGATTGATTGACTGATTGATTAATTGATCATCTCTGAATTCGGTTTCTCAAGTTTTTCGAAACCGTCCAACAATGTGATCTCATTTATTGATTAGCATTCTTTAATTTATTGATTGATCTCTCGTATGTGTGTTCTAGTCATGTTTAGTATTACGATTGCTATAATTTGTCGTTTCGATAGATGATTTAATGTTTAATTTTTTGAGATGCAAATTTTTCGATCATGTATTACATGTCGATCGATAAATACAATTATATAAAATCGCAAAGAAGAGATCCTACAGGGATACGTCAGACAGATTTGCGTCTGTTTTAATTTTTTTAAATTTATAATTTTAAAGAACAAGCCTTAGAGAGGAAAGTGTTCTTGTAATCACTGTATTCTATTCGAGCCATTCGAGATATAGTCATTTTTCAGTGTGAGGAGTGGATCACTATCAATTTTTCATATAAATCACATGTATCATTGAGAGATTAGGCGATATAATACAATTTGTGTTTTGTGCTTTGATTCTCAAGTCCAACACACAAGGATTACTGTACCTAATATCAACCGTAATCTGATAATAGAAAAGGGGGCGGGGCTTAGATAACGAAGAGGATGTGCACTTCTTCAATGATACTTGTAAATGTGATTGAATGATCTAAGATCAAAGATCACAGAAGAACGGTAAAATGGCAGCCTAATGAAGAAAACAAAGAATGAAAGATATTATTGATTGATCGATGGCAATATTGATAAATCATGGCTACAGTACTCTTGAATGGTACTGTAGGATAACGGTAATCAATCAATCGATAGCGGCCATCTTGAGTTCACCCGCGACGCGACCATTGAACAGCGGGAGTACGGTAGCATCATCCTATAAATAAATCAATAATCATTACATTACAGCATACATGATACAGTACCTTAACAAGGAGAAGTTGATATTTTTGATTATTGATCGGCTCTACATCGGGTACCGTATCCTCGTCGTCGTCAAAGTCCTCACAGGACGTCTTGAAGAAGAATCTGAAAACAATAATTACGGTAAACCTTCCGAAATGCGATACCCTAGGTCAATTAATTCCAATTATACCTGGAGCTAAGGGCTGCACTATAAATGAAGAAATAGTTATTTTATTTTATTTAATAATAATAATAATAATAATAATAATATTTAAATTAACTGACTGTACTCCAGCATTGCTCGGAATGGAGAAGTGTCGTCTGAACTCCTTCAGCGTCATGGATCCATCGACTGTGGGCACGTGTGCTACCACAGGAACACCGTCGATACCACGATAACCTTAACGGGGGAATTGTTAGAGAATCATGACTCAGGATTTAATACCCAGGACTTAGGAAGACTTAGTATTTAGCAAAAGTAAGCTCGTGACAGCTTCGGAGAGTGTGAACAGGTAATAGAAAACTGAAGACAACCAACCCGGTGATTGCCCGTTTCGCAAATTTATTGAAATATAAATCAACAATGGACCACAGTTTTATCGTTTTCTGATTGTGAGCCAAGGTATATTGCAAAAACAAATAAAAACTAACTAATCGTGAGTAACTGCTGTGCACTCTGTTTCCTTCTTCCCTGTTCATGACTACGATGATGAGGATAATGTTCACTCAGTCGTTGATCGATATTGTGGTGTTGATCTACCGTATCCTTTCTGTAATTTCCAATAAATGAAAAAAAGTCTAACATTAGTATGCCAATTTGCTTGTCATGAATTAGAAACAAAAGCATATGAACCCGTTGAATTGACGTTTCCTTCTCATGGCAAAGTCAAGATAGTCTTTAAAATACGATGTAATTCTGGTTTGCCAACAGTGAACAACACGAAAACAATGAGAACACAGTAGGGAGCTAATCTGAATCTCTACTCTCACCTTGATCGTTCCATAGAATGATGATGACTATGATGGAGGGAATTGAGTAGAGGAGGAGGAGGGGCCATGGGAGTATGAGAGGAACCTGATAGTTGATCAGAGGTAAAAAGATAAACGTAAATCCAGCTATTCCAAGCACATAAAGTCAGTCCAGAGGGCCTTATCTTTTCTTTGCATCTATTTTATCGCATGATATCGAAAGTATTTTATTGAAATCCTGAAATATGGGATGATTTCCATTTCCCCTAGATGATGTTTTCATGGAAGAGCACAACATGAAACCAACTGGTCAAATGTCCATCCCATGAAAAGTGCCATTGTGGCTTTGACCAGTTGGTTTCGTGCTTTAGCCAATTCTGAAAAAGACTATCTGGGGGTGAGAGGGAATTGTTCTCTGCATCGCTTTATCCAAACATGCTCATAATCATCGTCAAGCCAATAATAATATATTATTATTAATATTACAAGTATTAATCATCATACCAGGTCAACTTCTCCTCCTCGATGTGGTCTCATCTGATAGAGCGAGTGATTCAATGCCGCTACTATCGTAGGTTGGAGAGGAGAAGTTTGCACGGTCTTTCGATGGAGATCTGTATTGTTGATTAGTTGTTAAGATAATATTGTTTTCCACAGAATACTAAACTTTAAACTTATATTCGCATGCTGGTTTGCAGCAATGGAAGACTATGTTGATATCCACTGGAAATACAAATGATGTTTCATTTCGCATTCGCCCCCGTGGACATCGTCCTCCCAGTGAGGAGGACGACCCCTCCATTCGATCGAAAAGATCGAAATTGGGAGTCGGGGGGGGGGGGGTGAATGAGCGGGGTGGGCCAGAAATCAAAGAAGTTCCGAAATGTTTCAGGTACATTAGGAGGAGTCGTAGATTCCTTGGGCTTCCCGTTGGGATTAGGGTGGCGAGAATGACTCTTCACTCACCTGTTTTGCCTCCCTCCAACTGGTGAGCAGTCTCTCTAACTTGCTCACTCGTTCCCCCTGGCAGCCGTTCGCTGAGGTCACAAGTGAGTCGAAAAAACAGTTCTTTTTCGATTCACTTGGGTTTTCTCTGCTCTGAGTGGTCGAAATGTGCAAATGTGAATATTTTTGGAATCTACATGTCAGTGGCTATTCAACAAGCATAAAATCGACTGTCAAAGTACACTTTTAAAATTCGCTGATTTCTCATGTAATGAATACTATCAAGTCTCTCAGAAGACGATGAAGAAGGGTTTTAATTGTAATTCGAGTTTACTGTACTAACATAATAAAAATATATGATATTATCATAGTCTGATCCGAATTTATGGCATGCATAACATGACAAATCAACGAAATTTAAAAGTGTACTTTAACAGTCGATTTTATGCTTGTTGAATAGCTATTGGTGTGTAGATTCCAAAAATATTCAGATGTGCACATTTTGACCAGTTTGACTAGAGAAAACCCAAGTGAATCGAAAAAAGAATTGCTTTTTTCAGCTCACAAGTGTTTTTCTGATCTCATTGCAAGTACTTGACGAGAGAGAGGTCGTAAATGACCTCTCTCGCAAGTACTTGCACAAGACTGCCAGGGGAACTGGTGAGTGAAGAGTCATTCTCGCCACCCTAGTTGGGATGTATACTTGAAGGTACGCTATTATCGCTTGCTATTCCTGTATTTGCTGTCGCACCTGTCACCGGTGTATCAACACTGAGAGCAAACTTACCTGGCAAATCGTTACCCCGATACACTTCCCTGGCAAACGATTACCCCAAATGGTGAATTATTCAATGGCTGAATTCACCATTTGGGGTAATCGTTTGCCAGGAAAGTGTATCGGGGTAACGATTTGCCATGTAAGTTTGCTCTCAGTGAAATAAATACGTAAATAAATGAAGATCATTATTGTTTTTTCATTTTGATATAAGATAGCAATCACTTTATAATGACAGTATTATGCGATATAGCTCTCTTGAATCACGATACTGCCTGGTCTATGAAATTGGTGCGGTGGGTGAGGGTTCTTCAATGGCTTTCCTTTCTTCAATTCATCTACTATCGTGTCGCATCTTGATGTGACTATAGGCTATATAAATCTGTATTTGGAGCACGCGCAGTCGATATCCATTGGTTCTGCATTCTCAACTCGATCATCGTCGTCATTTCTCTTATTATAGAATTACAAAAGTTTTGCACACACCGCGCCAAATGCCGAATATAGTAAACTTCTCCACCGTTGAGAAAAACGCACTCCAAATTTTCGGTTTTTTTTTCGAACGTTTTTTCAATGCATATAATTTTATTTTTATTGAAAGTCCTGTGAAATGATGAGGAAACGTCATAAAATTCGATAAAATAAGAGAAAAAAAGATACATGTCGCGCGAAGAAGTGGGCGGAGTCTGAGTATTGCGCGGCAAAGAGCGGAATTTGTATTGTTCGGACAGTTTTAATTCTATAATACCGGTAAGGCGTGGTGGAATACGGTAGTCCCTGATATCGATTGATTTTGTTCTGATCTCATATTGGATTGGTTACACATGTCTCTTACACTGATATCGATTGTATTAAGTAGAAGGCGATTACTGTAGCTCAATGGTATACAGTAATATGATGTGTATTGATTGGCTACGGTAGTTGGCGACAAATACGGTTGCAGTCAGCTATAGTTGATCCGCAATTTCGAAAATGAATTTTAATCAATCACTATCTAATCAATAATTTTAAACAATCAATATCAGGCTTCCTCTCGGTCTCGATCATTCGATATTGCCCACTATAATCGTGATGTTATTATTATTTTTTGATTATACCTTTTTCTTAATTATTGTATAGTAATAGAGTCCTATAGATACATTTCAAGGAGTCATAATATTGTCTACTTACTTCGACGAATGTTTTGCTGGAAAACGTTGTTAGACACGTGTTTTTTAACTCAATTACACATTACTTTCCAGGTGCGTACGACGCTCCTCCCGTCAGCCAACTGCACGACATGTACTCCTGTTCCTAGCAAGTGCATGGCCGTGCCCATCTCCGACAAGGACCCCAATGCAGCGTATGTATTATTTATATGTCATATTTTTACATTTAAATTTTAAGCGTTATCAATAGGTTTAGCGATGATATCTTGTCAACTGCGTCGGCATGATATTTCTCCCTTGTTTGCTATCGTGAGAAATGTGCTTTTTGATTTGTTAGATTTTGTTTGTTTAGCAGTGGCAGATCGAAATTGACTAGGAAAGGCTTTTATCATTACTTGATGTACCAGTGAAACCTAACTGAACACTTGCATTTGTAACTTTTACGCCTATTAACATAAAGAGTATGCGAAGTTGTGAAGATAGTCGGGTCAGGCTTTATCAATGTTGCACACAGAGAGCAAACTTGCCCAAATACGGGCAATAGATATGCCACCTTACACTACTTGTGTACACGATTTACCCATATTCGAGCAACTACCATTTGCTACCATTTTTTTCGATCGATACAGCGATAATAGATCGATATGTCCAGGTCCCTTCTACGATACATTTCGATTATCGGATGAAGTAAATCGACTAAACGAAGAGATATTTCTGAACTCACCCGAAGAGAGGCAACTCTGAAGGCACATACGGTAAGGCTAATTGGTGGTTTACTGTAATGAGCGTTTGTGGTCCTGCGGGTAACCGGATGTATCTTTACCTTTTCCTTTTTTCGGATCCCGGTCTATGATATAGTGGATTTGAAGTGTGTACGCATATTTTGCATTGCTTGTTTATTGATTGAATGATTTTCCAGTAAAGGAGCTCCACGTACTTGTGTGAAGTTCTCCCTTGCTCGTTTCATCGTCTCCATGATGTATTCGTGGTGGTTGGGAGGATGGGCGTGGCTAACTGGTGAGAAGATCAGAGATCAAAGACCAAAAATCACTTATATTTTAAAAGACGAGCGATCTCCTCTGGTATTTTGCCACTTAAAGTCTACTTAAACTACGTCACAGACTTTAAGTAGACTTTAAGTAAACTTTAAGTGAAAGAACATTTGACGAAATGCATTACAGTATACCACACCACTTTAAGTAGACTTACGTCTCACTTTAAGTTTACTTAAAGTCTACTTAAAGTGGGAAAGTTTAAGTAGACTTTAAGTGGCAAAATACCAGAGTCGGGCCGTAAAGATCAAAGATCAAAATTATTTGTGAAGATAAGAATCTGAAATTTATTAAAATATTATTTAGATAGTTTTATGGTTTAATGAGCCTAGAGAAACGTTATCGGTGTTTTGGCCATGATCTAGACATCGACCACTTTCCTGGGGGATGTCATGATCAAAGATCACACGTCGTGTATAAAATATTTTGCATGAAGCGATGGACACTCATCGGTGCTGGAAATCTCTCGGTTCTCTTGATGAATCATTGAAACGCTTGTTGAGAGAGCATTGATTCATTCCGTTCCATTCAGCCTTTCTCACCTACTCTCGCACAGACTACACTGGATGGCTAATGGCTCTACAGTACTCTTAATTGTATAGTTTAATCTTTGATCTCTCGTCCAGGAGTGTACGTCATCGGCAATCTGGGAGACGAACGGCGATCGTTCGCCGAGATCTTCTTTGTCGTGTCGGGAGTCATGGTGATTATGGTAAGTGATGGTATACTGTATGTATCGATGATTATCGATTGATTATCGGCATTGAAAATTTGTTGATATCTTCCAGACAGCTAGACGTCAATTGATAGTGAAAGGTATTGCCGCTCTTAATAGCTCAGTGAGACGCGAATCGTGCATGTTGCATTTTTATAGCGATGAGAAATAGAGAAATTGTGGGAGCCAAAACTCTTCCTGGTCTCTTATAACCTATCTGCTCTCTCTCACTGCGGAGTAATGCAGTTTGTGAATTTGACGTTTAACTGGTCTTGCGCTCAGATATGGTCTCTGGTTGTTAATTGACGGTTTAAAAAAAATTTAATTTCACTATTCTTTGTACCTAGTAACTTTTGGTCCAAAATGTGGGTACTTCATATCACGCATCTCGCCTAAGAATTGACCGAAATCCACAGATTTACTACACACTTTTGAGTTGACCCCCACTTTTCTCCACAGTTTTCGATAGGCCTTGGGTAGGACATCAATAATCCAGAGTAGTAAGGATGGTAGATCACGCACCTCTCCAGGAGCTCACGTCAAAACTCGTCGTTGAGGCTCCCTCCGATGCGATTTTCTCAGTTCACAGCAGAGCTATGAAAAAGTTTCCAACAGATGAAATGTATATTTTCTCGAGTACTTTCAGATAAAAATGTAAAAATTCAACTTTTTAATTTTTCGTTCCCTAAGAAATTGATCGCGTTCCATAGCCCCGGGAAAGATTTTTTTAAAGATTCAATGGATAGAGCTCGTTCACAGCGTTCATTCAAGCTCTTGAGAGACGATTTTCATGGGGATTGGGCTGAATTACGTCCAAAAAACTGCATTTAAATGCTGGTAGATCACCAATGAAAGCTTTGATCTACTCGAAATTGTCGGCTATTTGACTGGATTGTCCTGTAACATACTGGAGAATGGAACCATCAGAAGGGACTCCTTACGCTGGTTTGGCTGCAGCGAGCGCAAAACGAATATGAGCGATCGACTTGACGTCAAAATGATCCTCAGCCCATTCTCCAGTATGTTACAGGACAATCCAGTCAAATAGCCGACAATTTCGAGTAGATCAAAGCTTTCTTTAGTGATCTACCTGCATTCAAATGCAGTTTTTTGGACGTAGTTCAGTCAAATCCCCATGAAAATCGTCTCCCAAGAGCTTAAATGAAAGCTGTGAACGAGATCTATCCATTGAGCCTTTAAAAAAATCTTTCCCGGGGCTATGGAACGCGATCAATTTCTTAGGGAGCGAAAAATTAAAAAGTTGAATTTTTACATTTTTATCTGAAAGTACTCGAGAAAATACACATTTCATCTGTTGGAAACTTTTTCATAGCTCTGCTGTGAACCGAGAAAACCGCATTGGAAGGAGCCTCAACGACGAACTTTGACGTGAGCTCCTGGAGAGGTGCGTGATCTACCATCCTTACTACTCTGGATTATTGATGTCCTACCTAAGGCCTATCGAAAACTGTGGAGAAAAGTGGGGGTCAACTCAAAAGTGTGTAGTCGGTCAATTCTTAGGCGAGATGCGTGATATGTATATGAACTGTCAGGCATGCACATTAGAGATAGAGCGATGAGTATACCAGTTCTTGGTAATTTGAAACACGAATCGACCTGGTTGAGAGGGTTGAGTTGGCTACCGGGAAAAGGGAACGTTCTGGGAACAGAAATCTGTCTGTTCACCGCCCGTTTCTCACCCCAAATTATTAATACGATCATCTTATTCCTTTCAGCACCAGGGCTTCCTCGTGCCCCCGCTGCTTTGCATTGCAATGGCCGCGTCACTCGGAACTATCATGAGTCAGTTGATCTTTGATCTTTGGTCTTTGACCTTTGAACTTTGGTAGTTGATTTGTTCAGGCAACCGCATGGCTACGATGCGTTCGCTTGACGAGGATCGGCTCAAGTTTATGAACTATGCGGTGAGTTGTTTTAGAATTCATGTAACAAATTTATTTGATCTTTGATCTTTACAGTTCTGGGTTTCATTGTTCGCATTCAATATGGTGCTCTTGATGATCGGCATATCACAACAGTACATGGATCGGTAAGATTTGTTTGTACTTCGATCTCCTGCTCGTGTAGTTTGATCTTCTAATCGTTTAGTTTGATCTTTGGTCATTGATCTTTGATCTTTGGCAGTCAATTCATGATCGTGTCCAGAGACAGTACGACGAATGAGTTTGGCGTGAAGATGGAGATCAAGGATCTCGGATATGAATGGTATATTGGATTTGATCTTTGTAGTTTGATCTTTGATCTTTGCTGACAAATGTAGTTTGATCTGTGGAATGAAATCAATAATCAATCGATATCAGGTTCATCAATGATCGGATTACACGACGTCGTTTCACTCCCGAAGGCTCAGTCGAGATTCGCTTCCTTCCCATGATCAATGAAAAGGTATTTACCGTATCCAAGTCCTACCGTAATATCGAGTAGTCTATCGCAAACTGATTCTTTCAACAATCTTTTGTGCACATGTGTAGCAACAATAATGGTTTCATTACAAAACTTTCATATACGATATACGATCATTCCAGTATACCTCTGGAGATTATCACTAACTGTTTTTTAAACATTAATTATGTCTGATTTATGCAGGATCCAGTTGTCGTGGACTTTCTGGGCATCGATTCGAAGAACGCGCTGTCTCCTGTCTGGATCCAGCATCCTTCATGTACGGTAGTTGTCTGATATCGATTTTTTCACTTTTGTAGCACGTTGTATACAATTAGATAAGAGTATATCGATCGATAATCGATTATCAATCATGATCTATTGATTCTAGCTTCCATCGTGGATGGAATACGCTCTGCAGCCGTTGGTCAATCGTGACAAACTTTCGTCACCAATCGACGAATACTCATATCGGTATTCATTGATTTTTTGTCGTTTAAAATCTAAAAAAAATGTATAATGATTGTAGAAAATGTAATTTAAAAATCTTTAAAATCTGTCGGATATTGATAAGATGCTACTTGCTTTCTCTTTATTATCTTCTCCTATCCATGTTTCTGTCAAGCGTGTAATGTTTGAGTATTTTGCTGTTCTCTCGTTCAACCTGTGTGATTCCCGTTTCAATAAACCATCAATTTCACAAGCTTTTTTATTGACGTTGACATTGACTACAATCCACCAATCGATAATAATATAAACATATCAATCAATAATCTACCGTATACCTTGAGATGTTGGCGGAGTCTCCGTTCATCACGGACACGGATCTGCTCAAGCGATGCACGGAAATCAGAGACGGTAGATGAAGGGATAAGGTTTGTAATGATATATATATATCTATACTATAATAATATGAAAATGGTAGAAACAATATAAAAAGGATGATGATAATAAGTCGAAATGAAGACTTGTAATGCATAAGTTATGTTATTATTGATTATTTTTCCTTGTGGTCGAAGTCAACGGGTTGTAGACAAAATAGACAATATTGGCTTCGCGAAGAAAAATAATCGATATCTATATGATGACAAGAATTACGAAGCTGTATCTATTCTATATTATTATTGTTGTAATTAAGACTGAGGCTGTGACTACGGAAAGAAAGGCGACTGTGGTATTCACGTGCAAGTTGATCTACAAGGAGATGAATCTGACCAAATGATACGAATGAAGATACATATTTTAGTTGTTTTATTTTTATTTTAAATATTTATTTTAATTTTTTGCTTTAATATAGAAGAATTCGATGTTGTAGATTTATACTTGATAGTAAGTACCTAGCTTCAAACTACTTAAACTTTTGTAATGTTTCAGATTTGATTTTGCAAAGTATACTGATTGGTCCACGACCCTGTGTTATGTTCATATGTGTTGCCTTTCGTTGTTAGATATGCAACTATTATTGATTGATTGGGAGCATGACAAAACCGCAACGACAAAATCGCAAACGACATAACCGCAAACGACAAAATCGCAACTCGCAATAACTTCGGCGAGAGTTGTCCAATCATGGTCAGCTTGAACTTTTTGAACTCCTGAGGCTCAGGGCTATCACGTAACAAGTTGATCTTTGATCTTTGGCCCCTCAACGTCAAAATCGCAACTCGCAATAACTTCGGCGAGAGTTGTCCAATCATGGTCAGCTTGGACTTTTTGAACTCCTGAGGCTCAGGGCTATCACTTAATAATTGATCTTTGATCTCTGGCCTCTCAACGACAAAACCGCAACTCGAGCTATCTCCGCTCAGAGTGATTCTAGACACTTCCGGAGGGGCTCATACGAAACCTCAGGACCTGCGCCATCCCGCATTGTAAACTACCGCAATCTACCGTAATCCGGTTCGGTGGGTCAGATCAAGTGCAATGGGTCAGATTTCACTAAAAATTGTCGAAATAGCTGCTACAATAACTCATAATGATATCGCACACGCAGTGGCTATTCCGACAAATTTTAGTGAAATCTGACCCACCGCACTTGATCTGACCCACCGAACCGGGTAACGGAAGATTACGGTAGTTTACAATGCGGGATGACGCAGGTCCTGAGGTTTCGTATGAGCCCATCCAGAAGTGTCTAGGATCACACTGAGCGGAGATAGCTCGAGTTGCGGTTTTGTCGTTGAGAGGCCAGAGATCAAAGATCAACTTCTTACGTGATGGCAATGAGCCTCAGGAGTTCAAAAAGTCCAAGGTGACCATGATTGGACAACTCTGGCCGAAGTAATTGCGAGTTGCGGTTTTGTCGTTGAGGGACCAAAGATCAAAGATTAACTTCTTACGTGATAGCAATGAGCCTCAGGGGTTCAAAAAGTCCAAGGTGACCATGATTGGACAACTCTGGCCGAAGTAATTGCGAGTTGCGGTTTTGTCATTGAGGGACCAAAGATCAAAGATTAACTTCTTACGTGATAGCAATGAGCCTCAGGAGTTCAAAAAGTCCAAACTGACCATGATTGGATAACTCTGGCCGAAGTTATTGCGAGTTGCGGTTTTGTCGTTGAGGGGCCAAAGATTAAAGATCAACTTGTTACGTGATAGCCCTGAGCCTCAGGTGTTCAAAAAGTCCAAGCTGACCATGATTGGACAACTCTGGCCGAAGTTATTTCGAGTTGCGATTTTGTCGTTGCGGTTTTGTCATACTCCCGATTGATTATCTCTGAAGTCGGTTTCTCAAGTTTTTCGCACTCTCCAACAATGTGATCTCATTTATTGATTAGCATACTTTAATTTGTTGATTGATCTCTTATGCTCTAGTCATGTTTTTAATAGTTTTACGATTGTCATAATTTGTCATTTCGATTGATGATTTAATGCACTTAATTTTTTGAGATACAAAATGATTAATCGATCGATCGATAAATAAAAAATATATAAATTCGCAAAGAAGAAGTCTCACAGAGATACTTCAGGCAGATATGTTGCTGTGAAAACCACAGTATTAGAGCACGGTGTATGGAATTACTGTAGGCTATGCGACACAGCGTTTTGAGAGCGGTCATGATGTAACAGAGAAATGGGTAAAGTGACAAAGAGATAGAGAGTACGAAGAACTGAGAGGGCGCAGACGAAGAGAGTAGAACATGGTGCACAATACCGTATTTTTTGATATTTTGTAAAATTTTCAATAAGCACTATTATCATACACTTCATCAAGATTAATTTTAAGCAGTGATGTGACTGGATTTGCAGTGTGAGGAGTTGAGTTCAACATATAATCATAAACTTTATTATCACTATCAATTATTCATATAATTCTTCATGTACCATTGGGAGATTAGGCGATATAATACAATTTGTGTTTTGTGCTTTGATTCACAAGTTCAACACACAAACGGGGATTACTGTACCTAATATCAACCGTAATCTGATAATAAAAAAAGGGGCGGGGCTTAGAAAACGAAGAGGATGTGCACTTCTTCAATGATACTTGTAAAGGCGATTGAATGGCACAAGGGATTAGGAAAGATCAAAGATCAACAATCACAGAAAAAACGGTAAAAATGGCAGCCTAATGAAGAAAACAAAGTATGAAAGATATTATTGATTAGTCGATGGCAATAGTGATGAATCTTTTCACATGTACCATGAATCCGTCATGATACAGTACATTGCTACAGTACTCTCCAATGATATGGTAAGATTACGGCAATCAATCAATCGATAGCGGCCATCCTCAGTTCGGCCGCGACGCGACCATTGAACAGCGGGAGTACGGTAGCATTATCCTGTAAACCAATCAATAATCATTACATTACTGTACAAGTGATACAGTACCTTAACAAGGAGTAGTTGATATTTCTGATTATTGATCGGCTCAACATCGGGTACCTTATCCTCGTCGTCATCAAAGTCATCACAGGAAGTCTTGAAGAAGAATCTGAAATCAATAGTTACCGTGCACCATCCGATAATACTATAAACATGGCCAATTCGTTAAATTTTATCTGGTACAATGCCGTACAATGAATGAAGAAATAGTTATTTTATTTTATTTAATAATAACAGTAATAATAATAAGTAGTAATAATAATAATTAAATTAACTGAATGTACTCCATTGCTCGGAATGGAGAAGTGTCTTCTGAACTCCTTCAGCGTCATGGATCCATCGACTGTGGGCACGTGTGCTACCACAGGAACACCATCGATACCATGATAACCTTAACGGGGACTTGTTAGAGACTCAGGATTTAATACCCAGGACTTAGGAAGACTTAGTATTTAGCAAAAGTAAGCTCGTGACAGCTTCGGAGAGTGTGAACAGGTAATAGAAAACTGAAGACAACCAACCCGGTGATTGCCCGTTTCGCAAACTTATTGAAACATAAATCAACAATGGACAACAGTTCTATCGTTTTCTGATTGTGAGCCAAGGTATATTGCAAAAACAAATAAAAACGGACTAATCGTAAGTAACTGCTGCGCACTCTGTTTCCTTCTGCCCTGTTCATGACTACGATGATGAGGATAATGTTCAGTCTGTCGTTGATCGATATTGTGGTGTTGATCTACCGTATCCTTTCTGCAATTTCCAATAAATGAAGAAAAAAAACTAACATTGGAATGATTTAGCCAATCTGCTCATCATAGCCTAGAAACCAATGCAAATGAACCCGTTGAATTGACGTATTTTTGTCCTGACAAAGTCGAAATAGTCTTTAAAATACGATGCACACCTTTGCCGGACAAAATTGATCAAAATCAAATAAATGGAATACACGCAGCGACTAAACACAGTAAGTCGGGGCTCAAGTTAAGACACCGGCTCAGTAAGATTCGAGGGTTTAGCCACTGACCCCGGACATCGACCTCATCGATTTGGCTCAAATTTTTTTGTGGATACCCCCACGGCCCCCTATCACAAAATGGGTATCCATTTGGGCTGGATCTTTGAAACACAGATGTGGCGGGTTCTCGAAATTTGAAAACTCGATTTTCGCAAAAAAAGTGGAGCGACCTAGGTCCAATTTTAGTGTGGAATAATTACATATATGCTTATGCAACAAAAACTCGCTATTGGACGGTCCGGATATCCGATAGCAAACTGATTTTTTTACCTCCTCAAAACATTCTAAATTTAATTAAAATTTTAAAACAAAAAACGGCAGCCCAATTTTAGCCTCATTTTATAGAGCAAAAAATTCCGCATCGAATAAGGCAAAAAAATCAAAAATCGATCGGCCCGTGTTTTGAGATAAATGAACCTGAAGATGACCCAAAAATATTTTTGTTTTCAAACCCCTTCATGTTTGTACTCATATTGAAGAGCTTGTCGAGTAGAACAAATTTCATGTTGAACGTTTTGTCTGAAACTCATGTTCAAGAGAAATACATCTGTTTTATTTATTCTCACAGTTTTTCAGTCAATTTAGAGTAAATCGAAAGAAAAATATTTTTTGTGCACAAAGTGATTACGCCTATATTGTAGAACTCAAAAATCCATACTTTATTAGTTGTTTCACGAAAAAAAAATGTTGACCCCTATGCTGAAAAACATGGCCTCTAAAGTTGTCATGAAAAAAAAGTTGCCGAAACCTTACCATGTTTATACTCATTTTAAAGAACTCGTCGAGCACATCATTTCTCATGTTGGTCGTATTCTATGAAAGTCCTTTGTTCTCAAGATACAAGCGATAAAAAAAATTTCCAATAAATCTTAATTCATGTATTTCTCTTGTACATGAGTTTCAGACAAAACGTTCAACAAGAAAGTTGTTCTACTCAACGAGCTCTTCAATATGAGTACAAAAATGAGGAGGTTTAAAAACAAAAATATTTTCGGGTCATCTTCAGGTTCATTTATCTCAAAACAAGGGTCGATCGATTTTTGATTTTTTTGCCTTATTCGATGCGGAATTTTTTGCTCTATAACAAGAGGCTAAAATTGGGCTGCCGTTGTTTTGTTTTGAAATTTTAATTAAATTTAGAATGTTTTGAGGAGGTAAAAAATCAGTTTGCGATCGGATATCCGGACCGTCCAATAGCGAGTTTTTGTTGCATAGGCATATATGTAATTATTCCACACTAATATTGGACCTAGGTCGCTCCACTTTTTTTTGGCGAATATCGAGTTTTCAAATTTCGAGAACCCGCCACATCTGTGTTTCAAGGATACAGCCCAAATGAATACCCATTTTGTGATAGGGGGCCATGGGGGTATCCACAAAAACATTTTGAGCCAAATCGATGGGGTCGATGTCCGGCACTACCTGGAATCTCACTGAGCCGGTGTCTTAATATGAATCTCTACTCTCACCTTGATCGTTCCATTGAATGATGATGACTATGATGGAGTGGAGTGAGTTGAGGAGGAGGGGCCATGGGAGTATGAGAGGAGCCTGATAGAAAGTATTCATAAAACGTATACGGTAAAGGTACATCGTGTACTGCATGACACATGAAGCACTGCTGGTGATCACTTCTAAACCAGTGGCTTTATTCAATGCCAACACAACAGGATATCATTCTCCCCTCGATGGTGTTTTCATGGAAGCCCACAACACGAAACCAACAGGTCAAATGTCAATCTCATGATATGTGCCATTCCGATCATGGCTTTGACCAGTTGCTTTCGTGTTTTAGCTAGCTCGGTAAAGACTATCTGGGGTGTGAGGGAATGCTACCAATAGCGTGTCTTGGGAAACATGCTTATAATCATTTATAATCCCATAAAAATGCATTAATATAAGATATATTCTTCATACCAGGTAAACTCCTTTTCCTCGATGTGGTCTCATCTGATGGAGCGAGTGATTCAATGCCGCTACTATCGTAGGTTGGACAGGAGAAGTTTGCACGATCTTTCGATCGAGATCTGTATTATTGCTCAATTGTTAAAGCCACACCCAAACTAGTTTTAAAGTTTCCGCTCTGGCCACACTCTCTCGGTTTCTTTGTCTACAATAGAGTATTGTCAATGAAGAGAGTGAAATCTGATATGCGGTATGTTCTCTATTCTAATTGAGAGGTTCAGAGCGAAGCGTGTATAGCTAAGTGGTTACATGCCAGCGTTCGTAACCGTGCCACGCGGGTTCGATCCCCGTTTGCAATTTTCTATATATTTTCAAAAACTCGCGCCTTTCCCTGGACATGAATGAACTTTAATCCCGTGCTTACGGTATTCCGGGTCATATAAAATTTTAGAGAAAATTGTTTTTTGTATTCAGGGAGAAGTTATCTATAGTTCTGCCTGGCCAGTTTAGTCACGAAAAAACTCGAGGGCCCCCTTCTTTATCAGACTGTGTAGAACATTGCGAAATAAAATGAAGTGGGTCATGAACGTTAAAGAAATGTTTGTTAACAAATGTGACTTCACACGCATGGTCGGAGGCCGTTTGCCAAAGACGCTTGTAACGTCACCTTTGTCGACAAACCGTTTTCCAACGTTCATTCTTACGGTCAAGGCTGGGCGTACAGTACATCTGTAAATTTATCGACATGCTCAGCATGAAGCAATCCAGGTTAATAAAGCAAAAATTATGGATTTCAGAATACTCTCGAGTTATTGACTAGATTTTGAATGAGGGTAGCATTTGTGGTTGATTATATGGCCAAGAAAAATGAGGAAAGGAAGAATGGGGTGGAAAGAGAGGGGGATCTGTCATTGTCTCTTTCAAAAAAAGGTGCAATTGGCAATTTCCCAGTCTCCCGGTGGTTTCTTGTTTCTGATTCAGAAGAATTATGAGGAATTGCACTTTATTTTAGTATGCTTCCGGTAATTTCACATAACATATATATATATTAGGTTGAGTCATAATTAACCGTGGATTTTTGCCCCTCTCTCACTCCCAGAGATATCAGTCATTATAGTCCCCCGCCAGTTAAGAAATAACGAATAATTTCCATACGAATAAACAACATATTCGGCATGTCATGCTTTTCCTTTTTTTTGTCTGGCCTTAAAGTCCCTGATAGTCGACGGCGCATGGCTTATGTTTACCACTCGGACACCCCTTCTAACAACGGTGCAATATTGGTTCCATCGCTTCATATATTATAGAAGAATTACAATATGAAGAAGAGGAAGGTCGAGGTCGTCATCCAAGCAACTATTTGGACCTACTGAAGAATAGCTTCGAGGCTGATCCGTATATGACCAACTGGTAAATGGCCTCTACTCTTGTTGTGTCACAGTCCACTATCGTTCGCGATCACCGCTCAATCGACAAGGCGCGAAAGATGAGCCGAGGGGTTCCTCACTTCCTGAACGAAAAGAACAAGGATGACCATTCCGGGTTCACCAGGTAATTACTTAGCTACGAAAGGACCAACGCATGGCTGGCTAATATCGTCACTGGTGATGATAAGTGAATACTGTACCACAACGTTGTGCGCCTTGCCCAGTGGGCGAACACGTGGGATCAGGCAGAGGACGTCTCCAAACCCGAGCTACGCGAGAAAAATGGCATGTTCAGTGTTTGGTGGGATGTCAAAGGCGTGTACCGCAGGGAGCTGCTATCCGAAGAATAGGCCATCAACGTCGCCTATTACGCTTCCCAACTACGAACTCTCAAGCAGAAACTCGGATCTTCACGGGCGGCAGGTGATCGAATTGTCTTTCAGCAGCTTAGTACGCGCCCCTACATGGTGAAGGCCTTCGAGAAAGAGCTGATGACGTTTGGCTGGTGAGTCCACCCCTAGCCCAAATATACAACGGACAATGCCCCTCCGATTATTGGCTCATCGGTGATGTGCATCGTGCCATGGTGGAAAAACACTTCCAGAATCGAGTCGAGGTCGAATCGCGGCTGACCACCTTCTTCGCCTCCAAGCCGGCCGCGTGGTTTGAGGAGGGAATCGAGCCGTTGCCCACACTTTGGCAGAAGACCATCGACAATGATGGTGGCTAGAATGATTCATACGCTCATTGATTGACAAAGAATTTTCAAGTCAAAGTTGAAGTTCAAAATCCACGGTTAATTATGACTCAACCTAATATATATATATATCATTTACTATATGAGAGGAATCGCGAGAAAATCGACCGTTTCGGAGGGTCCGCGGACATAGAAATTTCGACCCCCTGAAAAATTCAGATTAAGTACTTTGAACGATGCTCTATCGAACTGCGTTGGCCGAATTTGCATATCTGCTCTCATTTTCGAGTAGCGGTAGGTCAAAGTTGGCAGGTACGGTATTTTTGGCTCGAGTGTGCGTCAGAAAAATGATCATAACTCCGTTCAAAATAATGATAGACAATTTTTCAAAAAAAAGCATCGAAAGAGGAGATCTTGGGCACCATTTCTCAGTTGATGACGTCATTTTTCGACCATGCGCCGGTGCGGGGCGGTCGGTTTTATGAAAAAGTGACGTAACTTTCCTAATCGGAAAAAGTGCACTTTTCTTCTATGCGCGTTTTGTTGCACCCATATGTGTCTAAAAATGACCCAAGTTTCAGAGGATTTGAGAATTGGAAAAAAAAGGCGTTGATTTTAGTGACGCGACCTCGGCTTATTCCTTTATTTAGTGACGCGACCTCGGCTTATTCCTTTATCAAGAAACAGCAAAGGAACTAAAATGACTCAAAAAGATTCGAAAAAACATTACGAGCTCAAAATACCCATATATGAGAGGAATCGCGAGAGAATCGACCGTTTCGGAGGGTCCGCGGACATAGAAAATTCGACCCCCTGAAAAATTCAGATTAAGTACTTTGAACGATGCTCTATCGAACTGCATTGGCCGAATTTGCATATCTGCTCTCATTTTCGAGTAGCGGTAGGTCAAAGTTGGCAGGTACGGTATTTTTGGCTCGAGTGTGCGTCAGAAAAATGATCATAACTCCGTTCAAAATAATGATAGACAATTTTTCAAAAAAAGCATCGAAAGAGGAGATCTTGGGCACCATTTCTCAGTTGATGACGTCATTTTTCGACCATGCGCCGGTGCGGGGCGGTCGGTTTTATGAAAAAGTGATGTAACTTTCCTAATCGGAAAAAGTGCACTTTTCTTCTATGCGCGTTTTGTTGCACCCATATGTGTCTAAAAATGACCCAAGTTTCAGAGGATTTGAGAATTGGAAAAAAAAGGCGTTGATTTTAGTGACGCGACCTCGGCTTATTCCTTTATTTAGTGACGCGACCTCGGCTTGTTCCTTTATCAAGAAACAGCAAAGGAACTAAAATGACTCAAAAAGATTCGAAAAAACATTACGAGCTCAAAATACCCATATATGAGAGGAATCGCGAGAGAATCGACCGTTTCGGAGGGTCCGCGGACATAGAAAATTCGACCCCCTGAAAAATTCAGATTAAGTACTTTGAACGATGCTCTATCGAACTGCGTTGGCCGAATTTGCATATCTGCTCTCATTTTCGAGTAGCGGTAGGTCAAAGTTGGCAGGTACGGTATTTTTGGCTCGAGTGTGCGTCAGAAAAATGATCATAACTCCGTTCAAAATAATGATAGACAATTTTTCAAAAAAAAGCATCGAAAGAGGAGATCTTGGGCAACATTTCCCAGTTGATGACCTCATTTGTCGACCATGCGCCGGTGCGGGGCGGTCGGTTTTATGAAAAAGTGACGTAACTTTCCTAATCGGAAAAAGTGAACTTTGCTTCTATGCGCGTTTTGTTGCATCCATATGTGTCTAAAAATGACCCAAGTTTCAGAGGATTTGAGAAATGCAAAAAAAAGCGTTGATTTTAGTGATGCGACCTCGGACCTGTCAAAGGAAATAACGGCTTATTCCTTTATCAAGAAACAGCAAAAGAGCTTAAATGACTCAAAAACATCCGAAAAAACATTACGAGCTCAAAATACCCATATATGACGGTTATTTGAAACACAAAATCACCGAGTTCCGAAAAATTTGAATAAAAAATATATTTTGCTTTTCCACGTGGAAAAAACGTTTCAGTAATGTTAATTAATCTTTATAATATTTCTTATAATGTTTTTGAACATTTATGTTTTTGGAAGTGAAGGCCTACCTGCTCTTAGAGCCGAGATATCCGCCATCGAGATTACACGCGCGCGCCCCAACTCCGCGCGACTGCTCATCATCCGCTCTCTCACTCCCACACGCTCTTTCGTGAACAGACAGGGAGAGAAAAAAGGAGAAGTTAGACTAACATCTGGCAACTACACGAAATGGAGATGTTAGAAAACTGAGCGAACAGAGTTCCATTTGAACAACAAAGAACGAGTGTGAGCCCCCCCCCCCCCCCCCCAAACCTTCCTCGCTCTCTCTCTCTCTCTCTCTTCTTTCACATATTTGTTTTGCACTCGAACACTTTGTAGTTGTTGAAACACCCTTGCGGTGTACGATAAATAAATAAATAAAATAAGCAAAATCATTCGAGGCGTCGATGTAAAGAGGTACCGCTCTAAAAACACCGAGCGGGTTCGAACCCCGGTTCGATCCAAATCTTTTGCTGATTTTTACAGACACAGAAAACGTGTTCCAAGGAGTTTTTCGTGCTAAGAATGATGAAACAAGTTGTTTTGAGTCATTCTGAGCTGGAAAACGTTCATTTTATGGCAATACATCTCTTCTCAAAGGGTAATTGAGGCAGATGGACGCGCAGCGACCTTCCGCGCTAGCGAAATGCTCTTCCCGCGCTAAAAGTATAAAACACTCGCAAGTTTCTGGCCTTTTCAATTCTATTTCGACTATTTTGTTCGCTGTTCCCAGTTACGCGCAATAATTTAAGTGTTTTTGCGTCGATCTAGACCTAAACGATTGTAAACGAAATGCGAAAAGTGATTGGGGGAAGGGATTAAAGATTTATCACTGCGACCGTGAAATAGCATATACACGTACATACTTTTTCACGGATACGGATAAAAACCGCCCGGATACGGATGAGAAAGAATTCGTACCCGTTGCCCTCCGTGAGTCGCGCGGAGTTGGGGCGCGCGCGTGTAATCTCGATGGCGGAAATCTCGGCTCTAAGAGCAGGTAGGCCTTCACTTCCAAAAACATAAATGTTCAAAAACATTATAAGAAATATTATAAAAATTAATTATCATTACTGAAACGTTTTTTCCACGTGGAAAAGCAAAATACGGTTTTTTTTCAAATTTTTCGGAACTTGGTGATTTTGTGTTTCAAATAACTGTCATATATGGGTATTTTGAGCTCGTAATGTTTTTTTCGGATGTTTTTGAGTCATTTTAGCTTCTTTGCTGTTTCTTGATAAAGGAATAAGCCGAGGTCGCGTCACTAAATAAAGGAATAAGCCGAGGTCGCGTCACTAAAATCAACGCTTTTTTTTCCAATTCGGAAATCCTCTGAAACTTGGGTCATTTTTAGACACATATAGGTGCAACAAAACGCGCATAGAAGAAAAGTGCACTTTTTCCGATTAGGAAAGTTACGTCACTTTTTCATAAAACCGACCGCCCCGCACCGGCGCATGGTCGAAAAATGACGTCATCAACTGGGAAATGGTGCCCAAGATCTCCTCTTTCGATTCTTTTTTTGAAAAATTGTCTATCATTATTTTGAACGGAGTTATGATCATTTTTCTGAGGCACTCGAGCCAAAAATACCGTACCTGCCAACTTTGACCTACCGCTACTCGAAAATGAGAGCAGATATGCAAATTCGGCCAACGCAGTTCGATAGAGCATCGTTCAAAGTACTTAATCTGAATTTTTCAGGGGGTCGAAATTTCTATGTCCGCGGACCCTCCGAAACGGTCGATTTTCTCGCGATTCTTCTCATATATATATATATATATATATTTATATATATATATATATATATATATATATATATATATATATATATATATATATATTGGATGTGAAATTATCGGAAGCATACTAAAATAACGTGCAATTCCTCATAATTCTTCTGAATCAGAAACAAGAAACCACCGGGAGACTGGGAAATTGCCAATTGCACCTTTTTTCGAGAAGAGACAATGACAGATCCCCCTCTCTTTCCACCCCATTCTTCCTTTCCTCATTTTTCTTGGCCATATAATCAATCACAAATGCTACCCTCATTCAAAATCAAGTCAATAACTCGAGAGTATTCTGAAATCCATAATTTTTGCTTTATTAACCTGGATTGCTTCATGCTGAGCATGTCGATAAATTTACAGATGTACTGTACGCCCAGCCTTGACCGTAAGAATGAACGTTGGAAAACGGTTTGTCGACAAAGGTGACGTTACAAGCGTCTTTGGCAAACGGCCTCCGGACATGCGTGTGAAGTCACATTTGTTAACAAACATTTCTTTAACGTTCATGACCCTCTTCATTTTATTTCGCAATGTTCTACACAGTCTGTTAAAGAAGGGGGCCCTCGAGTTTTTTCGTGACTAAACTGGCCAGGCAGAACTATAGATCACTTCTCCCTGAATACAAAAAACAATTTTCTCTAAAATTTTTATATGACCCGGAATACCGTAAGCACGGGATTAAAGTTCATTCATGTCCCGGGAAAGGCGCGAGTTTTTGAAAATATATAGAAAATTGCAAACGGGGATCGAACCCGCGTGGCACGGTTACGAACGCTGGCATGTAACCACTTAGCTATACACGCTTCGCTCTGAACCTCTCAATTAGAATAGAGAACATACCGCATATCAGATTTCACTCTCTTCATTGACAATACTCTATTGTAGACAAAGAAACCGAGAGAGTGTGGCCAGAGCGGAAACTTTAAAACTAGTTTGGGTGTGGCTTTAACAATTGAGCAATAATACAGATCTCGATCGAAAGATCGTGCAAACTTCTCCTGTCCAACCTACGATAGTAGCGGCATTGAATCACTCGCTCCATCAGATGAGACCACATCGAGGAAAAGGAGTTTACCTGGTATGAAGAATATATCTTATATTAATGCATTTTTATGGGATTATAAATGATTATAAGCATGTTTCCCAAGACACGCTATTGGTAGCATTCCCTCACACCCCAGATAGTCTTTACCGAGCTAGCTAAAACACGAAAGCAACTGGTCAAAGCCATGATCGGAATGGCACATATCATGAGATTGACATTTGACCTGTTGGTTTCGTGTTGTGGGCTTCCATGAAAACACCATCGAGGGGAGAATGATATCCTGTTGTGTTGGCATTGAATAAAGCCACTGGTTTAGAAGTGATCACCCGCAGTGCTTCATGTGTCATGCAGTACACGATGTACCTTTACCGTATACGTTTTATGAATACTTTCTATCAGGCTCCTCTCATACTCCCATGGCCCCTCCTCCTCAACTCACTCCACTCCATCATAGTCATCATCATTCAATGGAACGATCAAGGTGAGAGTAGAGATTCATATTAGCTTGAGCCCCGACTTACTGTGTTTAGTCGCTGCGTCTATTCCATTTATTTGATTTTGATCAATTTTGTCCGGCAAAGGTGTGCATCGTATTTTAAAGACTATTTCGACTTTGTCAGGACAAAAATACGTCAATTCAACGGGTTCATTTGCATTGGTTTCTAGGCTATGATGAGCAGATTGGCTAAATCATTCCAATGTTAGTTTTTTTTTCATTTATTGGAAATTGCAGAAAGGATACGGTAGATCAACACCACAATATCGATCAACGACTGACTGAACATTATCCTCATCATCGTAGTCATGAACAGGGCAGAAGGAAACAGAGTGCACAGCAGCTAATAACGATTAGTCAGCCTTTACATATATTTCTACAATACTTTTTTTATGTCGATAAAACTGAGACCCATTGTTGATTTGCGTTTCAATGACTTTGTGAAACGGGCAATCACCGGGTTGTTTGTCTTCACTTTTCTATTATAGTAGTTGCGCCTGTTCAAACTCTACCAATATGTTACAAGCTCACCAAAAAGTATTAAGTCCTTCCTGTTAAGGTTACCGTGGTATCGGTGGTGTTCCTGTGGTAGCACACGTGCCCACAGTCGATGGATCCTTGACGCTGAAGGAGTTCAGAAGACACTTCTCCATTCCGAGCAATGCTGGAGTACAGTCAGTTATTTTAAATATTATTTGCTATTATTATTATTAATTTAAAAAAATAAATTCTGCATTCATTATGCGGCAATTGATACCAGATAAAATTGGAACGAATTGGCCATGTTTATAGTATTATCGGATGCAGTACCGTGACTATTGATTTCAGATTTTTCTTCAAGACTTCCTGTGACGACTTTGACGACGACGAGGATACAATAATCAAAAATATCAACTGCTCCTTGTTAAGGTACTGTATCATACAGTAATGCAATGATTATTGATTGATTTACAGGATGATGCTACCGTACTCCCGCTGTTCAATGGTCGCGTCGCGGCCGAACTGAAGATGGCCGCTATCGATTGATTGATTACCGTAATCTTACCATATCATTCGAGAGTACTGTAGCAATGCCCCATTACTGTATCATGACGGATTCATGGTACATGTAATGAAAAGGTTCATCACTATTGCCATCGACTAATCAATAATATCTTTCATACTTTGTTTTCTTCATTAGGCTGCCATTTTTACCGTTTTTCTGTGATTGTTGATCTTTGATCTTTCCTAATCCCTTCCAATATACCATTCATATCCGAGATCCTTGACCGTCGTCTTCACGCCAAACTCATTCGCTGAACTGCCTTTGTTCACGATCATGAACTGACTGCAAAAGATCAAAGATCAAACTACACGAATATGAGATCAAACTACAAACAAATCTTACCGATCTGCTGTGATATGCCGATCATCAAGAGTACCCTATTGAATGCGAACAGTGAGACCCAGAACTGTAAAGATCAAAGATCAAAATATTTTTTCTAAATATCTTGCCGCATAGTTCATAAACCTCAGTCGATCCTCGTCTAGCGAGCGTATAGTAGCCGTGCGGTTGCCTGAGCAAATCAACTACCAAAGTTCAAAGATCAAAGACCAAAGATCAACTCACTCATGATAATTCCGAGTGACGCTCCCATTGCAATGCAGTGCAGCGGAGGAACGAGGAAGCCCTGGTGCTGAAAGAGGAATCAGATGATTGTATTAATAATTTGGGGTGAGAAACGGGCGGTGAACAGACAGATTTCTGTTCCCAGAACGTTCCCTTTTCCCGGTAGCCAACTCAACACTCTCAACCAGGTCGATTCGTGTTTCAAGTTACCAAGAACTGGTATACTCATCGCTCTATCTCTAATGTGCATGCCTGACAGTTCATATACATATCACGCATCTCGCCTAAGAATTGACCGATTCTATGTACTACACACTTTTGAGTTGACCCCCACTTTTCTCCACAGTTTTCGATAGGCCTTAGGTAGGACATCAATAATCCAGAGTAGTAAGGATGGTAGATCACGCACCTCTCCAGGAGCTCACGTCAAAGTTCGTCGTTGAGGCTCCTTCCGATGCGGTTTTCTCGGTTCACAGCAGAGCTATGAAAAAGTTTCCAACAGATGAAATGTGTATTTTCTCGAGTACTTTCAGATAAAAATGTAAAAATTCAAATTTTTAATTTTTCGCTCCCTAAGAAATTGATCGCGTTCCATAGCCCCGGGAAAGATTTTTTTAAAGGCTCAATGGATAGATCTCGTTCACAGCTTTCATTTAAGCTCGGAGACGATTTTCATGGGGATTTGACTGAACTACGTCCAAAAAACTGCATTTGAATGCAGGTAGATCACTAAAGAAAGCTTTGATCTACTCGAAATTGTCGGCTATTTGACTGGATTGCCCTGTAACATACTGGAGAATGGGCTGAGGATCATTTTGACGTCAAGTCGATCGCTCATATTCGTTTTGCTCTCGCTGCAGCCAAACCAGCGTGAGGAGTCCCTTCTGATGGTTCCATTCTCCAGTATGTTACAGGACAATCCAGTCAAATAGCCGACAATTTCGAGTAGATCAAAGCTTTCATTGGTGATCTACCAGCATTTAAATGCAGTTTTTTTTGACGTAATTCAGCCCAATCCCCATGAAAATCGTCTCTCAAGAGCTTGAATGAGAGCTGTGAACGAGCTCTATCCATTGAGTCTTTAAAAAAATCTTTCCCGGGGCTATGGAACGCGATCAATTTCTTAGGGAACGAAAAATTAAAAAGTTGAATTTTTACATTTTTATCTGAAAGTACTCGAGAAAATACACATTTCATCTGTTGGAAACTTTTTCATAGCTCTGCTGTGAACTGAGAAAATCGCATCGGAGGGAGCCTCAACGACGAGTTTTGACGTGAGCTCCTGGAGAGGTGCGTGATCTACCATCCTTACTACTCTGGATTATTGATGTCCTACACATGACCTATCGAAAACTGTGGAGAAAAGTGGGGGTCAACTCAAAAGTGTGTAGTAAATCTGTGGATTTCGGTCAATTCTTACATTCTTGATAGGCGAGATGCGTGATATGAAGTACCCACATTTTGGACCAAAAGTTACTAGGTACAAAAAATAGTGAAATTAAATTTTTTTAAACCGTCAATTAACAATATTCTTTCGTCAATTTCGGCACATGCCGAAATATTTTTCGGCATTCCGAAATAAATTTCGCGCACACGTTGAGAGATAGAGCGGTCTGCCGAAAATGAGAGAGACCTTCCGAATGCCGAAATATTCGGCAAAATGATTTAGACATCGAGAGAAAAATTCGGCGCACTTTTTCGAAAGCCTAAATATTTGAGGGGAGAACTAAGGGATTTCGGCATGACATCGTTTTCATTTTTTGCTATTTGTCTTTTCTTGAGCGGCGTCTCAGCATCACGACCAACCGACCACCGAAGAGAAGAACGGGTGAAATGATGAATGAGGGTCGAATCAAAAATAATGAGAAACATTATTCCTAGGTACTAGGAAGAGAAACGATATAGAATGAAATGAAGCAAAATAGTCTAGTGGTTGATTGATAATTTGCCATGCGAATGATCGGTGGTACATTCTCCTCTCAAACATGTGTCTTTTGCGAGATTCGGTTGATAATTTTCGGCTATAACTGAGAAATATTTCGGCAAGCCGCGAAATATTTGACGAAAGAATACCACCCCTGAGACCATATCTGAGCGCAATATCAGTTAAACGTCAAATTCACAAACTGCATTACTCCGCAGTGAGAGAGAGCAGAAAGGTTAATAATATTTATGCGTTTTCAAGGAAACACGGTACAGAAAAGAACAAATAAAATGAAATGTGTGAATAAATGAGATGAACAGATAGGGTTGAGATGATTTTTGGTGAACACAAGAACTGTCGAAATAGAATTACGATGGGGAATAGGAAGATCACATCAATCAATTTTCACTCAGGGAAACTAAAGGTAATCCGGTTTTTCGGTTGCACTAGGAGCCTTGCCGCTCTAGGAAAGAAGCTATTATGCCTGTAGTGAAAGCGTGAGCCGTTGTTGAAATTGAGACCATTATGGGTGATATAAGGGCGAAAGTAGTGAGGTTTCATATTTGAGATCCTATATATGAGACGAATCGCGAGAAAATCGACCGTTTCGGAGGGTCCGCGGACATAGAAATTTCGACCCCCTGAAAAATTCAGATTAAGTACTTTGAACGATGCTCTATCGAACTGCGCTTTCCGAATTTGCATATCTGCTCTCATTTTCGAGTAGTGGTAGGTCAAAGTTGGCAGGTACGGTATTTTTGGCTCGAGTGTGCGTCAGAAAAATGATCATAACTCCGTTCAAAATAATGATAGACACTTTTCCAAAAAAAGCATCGAAAGAGGAGATCTTGCGCAACATTTCCCAGTTGGTGACGTCATTTTTCGACCATGCCCCGGTGCTGGGCGATCGGTTTTATGAAAAAGTGACGTAACTTTCCTAATCGGAAAAAGTGCACTTTTCTTCTAAGCGCGTTTTGTTGCACCCATATGTGTCTAAAAATGACCCAAGTTTCAGAGGATTTCCGAATTGGAAAAAAAAAGCGTTGATTTTAGTGACGCGACCTCGGACCTGTCAAAGGAAAGAACGGCTTATTCCTTTATCAAGAAACAGCAAAGGAGCTTAAATGACTCAAAAACATCCGAAAAAGCATTACGAGCTCAAAATACCCATATACGACAGTTATTTGAAACACAAAATCACCGAGTTCCGAAAAATTTGAAAAAACCCATATTTTGCTTTTCCACGTGGAAAAAACGTCTCAGTAATGTTAATTAATCTTTATAATATTTCTTATAATGTTTTTGAACATTTATATTTTTGGAAGTGAAGGCCTACCTGCTCTTAGAGCCGAGATATCCGCCATCGAGATTACACGCGCGCGCCCCAACTCCGCGCGATGTGTTGCCATAAAATAAACGTTTTCCAGCTCAGAATGACTCAAAACAACTTGTTTCATCATTCTTATCACGAAAAAATACCTTGGAACAAGTTTTCTGTGTCTGTAAAAATCAGCAAAAGATTTGGATCGAACCGGGGTTCGAACCCGCTCGGTGTTCTTAGAGCGGTATCTCTTTACTTCTTTACCTTTACCACCGAGCGGGTTCGAACCCCGGTTCGATCCAAATCTTTTGCTGATTTTTACAGACACAGAAAACTTGTTCCAAGGTATTTTTTCGTGATAAGAATGATGAAACAAGTTGTTTTGAGTCATTCTGAGCTGGAAAACGTTTATTTTATGGCAACACAATGCGCGCTTTGAGCTCGTAATGCTTTTTCGGATGTTTTTGAGTCATTTAAGCTCCTTTGCTGTTTCTTGATAAAGGAATAAGCCGTTCTTTCCTTTGACAGGTCCGAAAAAACCATAAGTCAATAACCTTTTGACCAGTACTGTATAATTCTCTCACCGTTAATATCACAAAATTCAATCGACAACATGAAAATAAATCAATTATTCGACAAGTTTCAATCGATATTTTCCAGAGAAAGAGTATTCTGACCGATTGTGGTCCATTGTTAATGAATATTGACTCAAAGCTAAAATAATCATATTTTTATATTGTAATCACAATAACAAACATCGCTATGATTTACGATTTGAGAGCTTGCAGGAAATCCCTCACCCATTATATCGTACATGTAAAAATCTTTGTATCATGAACGGTGTGAATGAGTCTGAACGGATCAGGCCGATCAACCAGTTTTTGAGCGAACAGTGCATTTTCGTGATATTTCTTTCTTTTCAATGTTTTTTTCTCATTCGAATCTACTGTAGTAAAAGAAAAGAGACCAAAATATTGCCGTTTAACGTAAATCTTTGGTTTAATTCTGAATAAATTGTTCCGAAATAATTTATCTGCACTTGTGGCGGGCCACAATATACGCGGCCGGCCATTAATCCCGGAAGTTGCCGAATGATGATTTGGCAAGTTGCCAATTCTTAGGCATAGTCAGCGTCGCTTCCTCTTTTCCCATTTAATTCTTGATTTATCGTTTAGTTTTAGCTTTTCCTTGTTTCAGATTGAATGTAATCTCGAGTGGGACATGTTGCGGCCCATCACACAGTGAAAGAAGATGAGTGAACGTAGGATAGGTGACTCTTTTCTTCCTTCCTTTCTCATTTCACACCTATTCATTCTTTTCACTGATATGCATCATAGTATCAAGCTTACGGAATAGCGGGTTATAGGCATAGCCGAAGCTACCCGGAATAACGGGTTACAGGAGCAGCCGAAGCTAGAAGCGGAAGTCCGCACGGATTTTACTGTTTATTAATTTCCCTTTGAACAACTTGCAATTTCATCGCTATAACAGTACAATAACGAACATAGGTGCAATCGTAGAATTAGTCATGTATTCCGTTTCGGTGTGATGAATAACTAGAGTAATTTATCTCGCAATGAACCATAATATGATAAATAATATACTGTCAGGATATGCGGCTTAGATGAGGGATGAGTCCGAGGCTCCAACTCTGTTGAGACGAACATGCAGACACTTCCGACGGTTCAGGTATGGAAAGTTTAGAGTTGTCTCTATTTTCAATCAATTCATGTGTGACAGTTTTCACGGTGTATTTTTGTATTTTCTAGACGAAATCACAAATTGTGCTAGCTAGTAATGCAATATTTGTATTAATTTATATAAATATAAGTGCTTAAACAATGATTCTTCCTAATCTCGCGAGGGATGAGAGAATGCATCCGCCCAGCAATTTCCCTGAAAATTAGGTAGTAAAAACATAATATTTATTGCACTGATATTATTATGATCATAATCCTTACATTCTCCCTTCACTCCTACCTCATTTACTCGTTGATTCTTATGTTGGAACCTCTTCTGAGCATACTATAAACTTGCAATCGTTTTTCATTGGTTTTGCGATCAATTAGAGTCATACAAGGGCGCCGACATAGGGGTGCCCCTTGTAAAATTAGATCTTTTCGAAAATTTGTGGAATGCCCCCTGCTTATGCTGGAATGCATGATTTATTGCGAGATACATTACTCTAATTGATCGCAAAACCAATGAAAAACGATTCCAAGAGATGTAAGGATTGTGATCATAATAACATCAGTGCAATAAATATTATGTTTTTACTACATTTTTATCAGGGAAATTACTTTTTTAGGAAGAATCATTGTTTAAGCACTTATATTTGTATAAAGTTATACAAATATAGCATTACTAGCTAGTAAAATTTGTGATTTCGTCTAGAAAATACAAAAATACATCGTGCAAACCATACATTTTCGCCGCACCCACAATCTGTTGTTTTTGCGAATTATAAACTGACCCGAAATTTGAACAAAACTGACCCGATCTACATCTCAAGTACTCAAAACTGACCCGGCATGGGGTGATTCTTACTATTCTCGATCTCCCGCACCACGGACGGGACACACAAGCCAAAAGGACGTACGCCCCTTTTGCCACATGCACATCAAAGTTCAGAAAAACTACGGTATTAGGCGGCATTGCTAAATGCAGAAACGCAACTCTAGAGGCGGAATTTTCAAAAATGTTCGTAAATTAGCAAACAAATCGTACTGAATAAATTCAAAAATAATTAATTTCGTAGTCGTGAGAGCTAGCTGATAGCTTTTGTCAACGCGACAGACGGAAACATAGGTCTGTAAGATATTTGAATATGCAAAATGTTAATAAAAGTCGTGTTCACAGAGATTCCGCGACATAACGAAATATAGGACTTTTCACTGCATTTAGCAAACTTCGTATTGCCAATACTCTTATTTCTTCTCTATTTTTTTCCAATACAATTTAGATTGTTTCAGTGTTCACCCTCATCAAAGATTTAAGCGAAATAAATTCATGAAACTACAAAATTTTGAAGAAACAAAAATAATTCCGGATCTGCGAATTAGGGGTTCCTAAAACGCGCGGTGGCGTGCATATAGTGTGCGGCAATTTGCTGACCCGCCTTTGTCCCGTCCGTGGCACATTCCTAGATGGGTTTCGAGTCTCACAACTGACCGCATTGACAAAAGTGCTCACTCACAATGTGGGTGCTCGAAAATGTATGGTGCAAACTGTCACACATGAATTGATTGAAAATAGGGGAAACTTCTAAACTCTCCATACCTGAACCGTAGGAAGTGTCTGCATGTTCGTCTCAACAGAGTTGGAGCCTCGGACTCATCCCTCATCTAAGCCGCATATCCTGACAGTATATTATTTATCATATTATGGTTCATTGCGAGATAAATTACTCTAGTTATTCATCACACCGATACGGAATACATGACTAATTCTACGATTGCACCTATGTTCGTTATTGTACTGTTATAGCGATGAAATTGCAAGTTGTTCAAAGGGAAATTAATAAACAGTAAAATCCGTGCGGACTTCCGCTTCTAGATTCGGCTGCTCCTGTAACCCGTTATTCCGGGTAGCTTCGGCTATGCCTATAACCCGCTATTCCGTAAGCTTGATACTATGATGCATATCAGTGAAAAGAATGAATAGGTGTGAAATGAGAAAGGAAGGAAGAAAAGAGTCACCTATCCTACGTTCACTCATCTTCTTTCACTGTGTGATGGGCCGCAACATGTCCCACTCGAGATTACATTCAATCTGAAACAAGGAAAAGCTAAAACTAAACGATAAATCAAGAATTAAATGGGAAAAGAGGAAGCGACGCTGACTATGCCTAAGAATTGGCAACTTGCCAAATCATCATTCGGCAACTTCCGGGATTAATGGCCGGCCGCGTATATTGTGGCCCGCCACAAGTGCAGATAAATTATTTCGGAACAATTTATTCAGAATTAAACCAAAGATTTACGTTAAACGGCAATATTTTGGTCTCTTTTCTTTTACTACAGTAGATTCGAATGAGAAAAAAACATTGAAAAGAAAGAAATATCACGAAAATGCACTGTTCGCTCAAAAACTGGTTGATCGGCCTGATCCGTTCAGACTCATTCACACCGTTCATGATACAAAGATTTTTACATGTACGATATAAGAATACCGCTCGCGAATTGCGCAAACTCAGCTCGAATTCGACTTGGCATCATAGTAAGATTGATGTGGCTGCACAGAAGGTATGTGAAAAAAGTGGTATATAATGAAACTAAAGCTAAAAAGTAATGCTTTTCATAAACTCAAATTCCAAAGTATCGTTTTCAGGATCGACCGAGCCGTATATATTGTTATGCGAAAAATTGCAATTTAAGCGTAAAATAACGACTTTCGAAACCAACCCACGATAGTTCGAATATAAAAAAAAAATATATATATATACCTCTGATAAATTTCATTGCAGCTTTGATATCTATTTCTTCTCTACGCTTTTCAAGAGTATCTAAATTTAGTTGTTTATTCCTAAGGGAAACTTTCGGCATTGAATCCCACGCTGCATTAAAACAGCGCTTGAATACTCGTCTAGTGAAATAATTCTGTACTCGTTCTAAGATCTTTTTGTCACCTTTTTGGTATGGATTGAAAACTGTAGATGCACTTTCAAGTATAGGCCTTATATATATTGAATAAGTTTTTACTAGGGTGGTTGCATTTTTAGGTTATAAGAGACCAGGAAGAGTTTTGGCTCCCACAATTTCTCTATTTCTCATCGCTATAAAAATGCAACATGCACGATTCGCGTCTCACTTAGCTATTAAGCGCGGCAATATCTTTCACTATCAATGGAAGTCTAGCTGTCTGGAAGATATCAACAAATTTTCAATGCCGATAATCAATCGATAATCATCGATACCTACAGTATACCATCACTTACCATAATCACCATGACTCCCGGCACGACAAAGAAGATCTCGGCGAACGATCGCCGTTCGTCTCCCAGATTGCCGATGACGTACACTCCTGGACGAGAGATCAAAGATCAAACTATACAATTAAGAGTACTGTAGTGCCATTAGCCATCCAGTGTAGTCTGTGCGAGAGTAGGTGAGAACGGCTGAATGGAACGGAATGAATCAATGCTCTCTCAACTAGCGTTTCAATGATTCTTCAAGAGAACCGAGAGATTTCCAGCACCGATGAGTGTCCATCGCTTCATGCAAAATATTTTATACACGACGTGTGATCTTTGATCTTGACATCCCCCAGGAAAGTGGTCGATGTCTAGATCATGGCCAAAACACCGATAACGTTTCTCTAGGCTCATTAAACCATAAAACTATCTAAATAATATTTTAATAAATTTCAGATTCTTATCTTCACAAATAATTTTGATCTTTGATCTTTACGGCCCGAGATCGCTCGTCTTTTAAAATATATGTGATTTTTGGTCTTTGATCTCTGATCTCCTCACCAGTTAGCCACGCCCATCCTCCCAACCAACACGAATACATCATGGAGACGATGAAACGAGCAAGGGAGAACTTCACACAAGTACGTGGAGCTCCTTTACTGGAAAATAAATAAATAAATCAATCAATCAATCAATCAATCAATCAATCAATCAATCAATCAATCAATCAATAAATCAATAAATAAGAAATGCAAAATATGTGTGCACACTTCATCTCCACAAGATCATAGGCCGGAATCTGATAACAAGTAAAGGTAAAGGTTATCCTGTTATTCAAGGCACACCAAGTCCATCGTAAGATCACTTGTAGGTCAGTGATATTTCAGATATATGTGATACCAGACGTAAGCTTCTCCAAGGTCGAGCTAATGTAAAAGAGAAGAGCCAAAGAGAAGAAGAAAGAGAATAAAGGAAGAGAGAGAGAGGGAGAGAGGGCGTGACCAGTAGCATACGCCTCGACATTATGTTTTATATATACTGGACTCCTACTACCCTATACTCCTATCATCACTATCATAAAGAGCAATTCCTCATAATTCTTCTGAAGCAGGAACAAGAATCCACCGGGGGACTGGGAAGTTACCCATGGCACCTTTTTAGAAATTTCGCCCAGCCTTGACCGGGTGGAGCCCTCTTCAACCTGCATTCACTGAACCCTCGTCAATTGTACCACAAGGCTTTCAGAGAAAGTGCATACCACAAATTACAGTAACCGCCTCCCTATTAGCCTTACCGTATGTACGTTCTGAGTTGCCTCTCCTCGGGGGAATTCAGAAAGATCTCTCCGTTCAGTCGATTTACTTCATCCGATAAGCGAAACGTATCGTAGAAGGGACCTGGACATTTCGATCTATTATCGCTGTATCGATGGATATATCGATTTCGACTTGAAAGTTTTCCCTACAAGGTCGTTGAAATTATCTATTAAACCATCGTTGAAATTATCTATTACAGATTGGTTCTATGCACAGAAATGCATTACAAACTACGAAGCCTGGCCGCAGTTTGCGCTTTTTTTTTTGAAAACCTGACTGCATTAAAATATTGTAACGAAGCTATTTGTCCTCTGACTCTATGCGATAATACCACGAAATATAATACGAAATCATATTTCCATAGAGATTTTATTTACTTTTCGCAAAATAAAATACTGCGAATCGATTACAAAGAAAATTGATAATGTTTATTGGTTGTAAATTAGAAGGACTACATACTACAGCTCGAACCTGTACAAAATAATCCGCACGTCGTGAGATACAGGAAGGCCTCAGGGTATCTTCTCAAGTACACCTTGTGACCACCCAGAAGACCCGTCAGCATCAGAAGCAATCGAGAAGTGCCGATGTCCTATTAATAATAATAATAATAATAATATTAATAATGCGATTTTGATCTTCCGATGTCTTTAAACAGTGCCGTAAGGTATGGTAGGTTGATTTTTTTAAAATTCTATTCAATAATAATGGCATAGTAACAAAAATTTAAATACCGTACCTTGAGATTATCTTCTCCTTGTATCTGCGCGGTGGGAGGAGGCCGATCCGTCATACTGTAAGTGGATACGGTAGGTTATGGTAATTAGGTGAATTGTTAATTGATATTTGTGATTGTTCATAAAGAATTGTTGAGGGAAAGTCCGAAAGGTAACGTCTTATCCCTACTTCTGATTTAATCAGAAGACCAACGAAATTCTCCACTATGAAAGTCAGTTATTCATATTCTATGACGATTTTTAATATGTATTAAAGTAAACATCTTACAATTTTAACTTTAATGTGCATGTAAACTTATACTGCATTATAAATTATTCATTTATTTTACATAGTAAAACCACACTTACTCACAAATCAGCACGACACTTACTATCAGTAAACGGACGAGGTTCCCGACTGGACAGATACCGTAATCGATCAATTATGAAACACCAAATTACAGTATATCTTAGTCTTTATCAAATCTGTCTGTGTACAGAAATATCTCTACTATGTAAATATATGATAATATGTATGATAATAACATAATAATAATAATTATGACTGAAAAACAAACAAATATGAGGCGAGAATAATAATTAATCAATCAATCAATCAATACATTTCCGGGTTTACAGTAATCGTTCGCCAGGGCCTCAATCAGGGTTCAAAATGGGTTCAAAACTGGATAAAAAAATCCAATTACGTCTATCTACATAGGTGAGGAAACAGTGAAAGATATAAACAAAAGAGAGGGAATGTATTTATGTACGAATAAAACCTTAATCGTTAGGTACATCCCAAAACGCCCAAAGCTCTAGTTAGGCGCTTTAGGCTGGCCACATGTTACCGCTGTGTAATCAATTGCAATAGATGACTAAAGAGGGAGTTAGTTTACGATAGGCTTGTGGTCGCTTAAAGGGAGTGGGGAATACGGTAATGGCAGTAGGGCTACCCCGGATAGAGCGCTCATGATACAAAGCAGCCTGCAGAAGCTCGAATTGCGGGGGTAAAACGGTTGTGAAAAAAACAAGCGAAAAAGGCTAAAAATTGACTGTAGTCAATCGATAAATCGATAATTTGAAACCAATCAATCGATAAAATCTAATCAATCTTGACTGCAGCGTAGATTCGGCACATGAACGCGTAAGCAGCGTAGAATCCGATCGTACCAGTGAGGAACCTGAAGAAGAGATCAAAGATCAAAGATTGAAACTAACAATATGTATCAAAGACACCCGTCCATTTCGTGTTTAGGAAATAGATCATATTTCTTTTCTAATACCTAAAGATGATGTTTCAACTACATTAGGAATAGTAAAACTATGCAAACAAACAACAAGATGATTTGTAAGGTGGTTTTTTTTGTAAGATGATTTCGTAAGATAATAGAACTGTAAACAAGCAAAAAAACATGGACAAGACTCAAAGATCAAACTACAAACATAAACCAGGCTCAAAGATCAAACTACAAACCAGAAAGTGATGGCAATGAGAGCCGAGTAGGCAAAGTAGAGGACGGTGGGTACGAAACCGACGATACTCAGTTTGGTGTGGAAGTAAAAGGCAGAGTAGAGCATGACTGAAATGAGCACAGATAGATCAAAGATCAAACTACAAATGGGAAGTTTGAGCAAGAGATCAAACTACAAAAATATAGAGATCAAAGTTCAAAGATCACTTACCATAAACAGCCGAACCGCCGCTGACGACGAACGAACGCCACCACCAGTGGTAGTTCTACAAATGTGATCAATCAGTGAATGATATAGAGATCAGAGATCAAAAGATCAAAGATCAAACTACAAGCTACAGTATACCTCAGAACAAAGCATAAAGTAGGTGGCGACGATGGAAATCTGACTGGTCGATATGGCGAGAATGACGCAAACGATGAAGAGGAAGCCGAAGAGGTAGTAGAATTGATTCTCCCATATTTCCTGAGAACGATGAAATCAACAAAACAAAAAGATCGTTAGTTATTAAAGGATAGTGTGACAAGGAACTCACTGGTCTTTGATCGCATTAATTTTATTTTTTGTGTTTTCCACTAAAATTATTGATCGACTTTATACATTCTACTCAAAAGATAACCCTCACCTGTTTGCACGCTTGCGTTCGTTTTTAATGCTTTTTTCAACACATCAAAAGACGTTTTAAAAGTCTTACAGAGAATATGAAGAAGAGTTCGATGAACATGGCTCCGAATGGAAGAATTCCTGCCAAGAAAGTGCACGGAATAAGACGAAGGTATCATGGCTGCTCGGGCACCTGCAATTGAATAATAATAATAATAATAATAATAATAATAATAATAATAATAATAATAATAATAATAATAATAATAATAATAATAATAATAATAATAATAATAATAATAATAATAATAATAATAATAATAATAATAATAATAATAATAATAATAATAATAATAATAATAATAATAATAATAATAATAATCATAATAATAATAATAATAATAATAATAATAATAATAATAATAATAATAATAATAATAATAATAATAATAATAATAATAACATTAATGATAATCTTAGACATTCTTTCGAATGCGCAACAATCAAACCCGTTGATTCCGCGTTTCTTTATCATATCATATGCAATTTGTATTCACTCATTCCAATTTAGCTATCTTACGACTCTAAAAATCAATTATAATGTCTATAAATGGGAAATTGACGACGCCATGATCAATCTAGCCCCTCATCAGCGAGTGTTAAAGTACAAATACGCCAATCCATGAGCCTACAACATACAAGCCACAACCCCCATTCATTTCGCTAATTCTCTACTACATGAAACCTCCAAGTGCCTGGTTCGTCTCAAAAGTATTCAGCCACCAAAAACCCCATCTGATCTTTGATCTTTGATCTCTCCCCTACCTGTCTCGGAATCTGATTGGTCCTGACGGGATGCTGGTAGCTCTGCTTACGGTAGCCAAAGTAGAATCCGAGGAATGTGAGAGGGAGATCTATACCAAACCAGATGAAGAGCAACGCGATCATCGTTCCGAATGGGACCTGAAAGGATCGATCTTTGATCTTTGTATTATGTAGTTTGATCTTTGATCTATTGATTTATAAACCCAGCTTACTAAATGATCAAATTATCAGAAATTCTTATTAAGTTGCTGCACATACCACTATAGAAATCAAATGACATTAAGTTAATAAAGGTGACTGAAACAAGGATCTCACTGGTCAATTATTAAATTGAATACATGCAAAATTTCACTTCTTATTACAACTGTACGGACATTATTCAGAGTTAATTTGTACATTACTGTGTTGTAATCTTTGTAGTTTGATCTTTGATCTTTGATCTCTTACCGCGCCCGAACTGTGCTTGGAGATGAGGAAGAAGTTGAGCAGGAAGCCAGCGCCGAGAATGATCGAGGGAAACAGCATACCGGTCTGAATAGATTGTGAGATCAAAAGATCAAAGATTAAAGATCAAAGATCAAACCTGAACAGCGCAACGAATCGGGTTCTTGCCACGGAAGCCTTTGTAGAGACGACCGGCAAAATATCTGAAATGGATCTGAATACTCAAAATTTTGGTTTTTTCGGACAAATCATCCCTTGCTGTAGTTTGCTCCAGAGTTTTTCGACCAGGTATTGTAGCCTAAGCAATTCTGCATCGATTTCACTTAAAACTGGGTTCTCCACGTTAGATCCAGTTGTCGAATTTTTCGCTCGAACTTCCGTCATCGATGGTTTTCCCGAACAAATGCTGTATTTTCCAAACGATTGGTGCGGAATTGTGGTCTACTCAAAGTCTCGAGGTGAGACGAGTAAAATGACACAAGAAGCCCATCATTTGGATCAATTTGAAAATTTCGCTTTTCATGACCCGGGGTCATGGTCCGAAAATTTCAAATTTTTTCAAGTTTGAAATGTTTTCATTTATACGGCTTATTGTGAAGTACTAAATCAACACATATGAAATATGATAATAGTTTAAGTAGTATGACGCTAGGCTATTACTATCAAGCACAAAATGTTACAACATCACAAAAAACCACCATATTACCATACAAACACAAAATATGAAAAATTAAAATTTAAAATTAAAATACAACAACTAAAATATGTATTCTCATCCGTATCATTTGGCCAGATTCATCTCCTTGTAGATCAACTTGCACGTGGATACCACAGCCGCCTTTCTCTCCGTAGTCACAGCCTCAGTCTTAATAACAATAATAATAATATAGAATAGACATAGGCTATGACACATAGCTGCGTAATTCTTGTCATGTTTTCGATTATTGTTCTTCGTGAAGCCAATGCTGCCTATTTTGTCTACAACCTATTGGCTTCAAAATAATCAATAATAGCATAACTTAATTAACTTATTACTAGTCTTCAATTCGTTATCATTATTATCATCTATCTTTATCATCTCGCCCTTCGTAATATAATAATATTCGTAATAAATATTTGTAATACATATAAATACATATATCATAATAAACCTTATCCCTCCATCTACCATCTCTGATTTCCGTGCATCGCTTGAGCAGATCCGTGTCCGTGATGAACGGAGACTCCGCCAACATCTCAAGGTATACGGTAGATTATTGATTGATATGTTTAGAGGATTATCGATTGATTGACTGTAATTATTGTAAATCGTAAAATGCGAATGTCCTTCGCGCATTGTCACTAAAAGAGCTTTGTGAAATTGATGGTTCATTAAAACGGGAATCATACAGGTTGAACGACTCGTCAAGAGAACAGCAAATTACTCAAACTTTCACGCTTGAAAGAAAGACGGATTGGAGATAATAAAGAAATAGTATTATCAGATCAATGTCTGCCATATGATAGATTTTAAAGGCACAGCCGAGGTTATTTTACTCTCCGCTCTGACAACGCTCTCTTGTAGAAAAAGAAGGCTAGAGAGTGTGGCCAGATCGGAGAGTTTCAAACTAACGCGCGGTTTCCCTTTAAAACGACAAAAAAATTAATGAATACCGATATGAGTATTCGTCGATTCATGATGAATGTTTGCCACGATTGACCAACGGCTGCAGAGCGTATTCCATCCACGATGGAAGCTGGAATCAATAGATCATTATCGATTACAAACGTTTACGTTTTAAAAAAACCTACTATTGTCCGTATAAAATGTACTCCTTTCCTTCCTCGCTCTCTCTGATTTACCTACTCTCCCACCGGTGCTCTCTCTCTAAACATTCATTGTGGCAGTGGTTGGCTACTCTCGTACCAAATAAACAAGTGTATTTTATACGGTCAATATAATGTCTATGAATGAGAAATTGACAATACTATGAAAGATCAATCTTTAGCGAGTAGCAAAATACAAATATGCCTACAATCTCGTAACAGCAATTGTTCGTATTCATAGGACATGGTATGCCACACTCTAATTATAAGCCAAAATACCATTTATTTAGCTAATTCTCAACCATATGAAACCTCAAAGTGCCTGGTTTGTCTTACAAGCACTCAACCACCCAAACCCCATCTTATCTTTGATCTTTGATCTTTGATCTCTCCCCTACCTGTCTCGGAATCTGATTGGTCCTGACGGGATGCTGGTAGCTCTGCTTACGGTAGCCAAAGTAGAAGCCGAGAAAGGTGAGAGGGAGATCGATACCAAAGCACATGAAGAGCAACGCGATCATCGTTCCGAATGGAACCTACAAGGATCGGTCTTTGATCTTTGTAGTCTGATCGTTGGATACTGCAGTTTGATCTTTGATTAATTTATTTATAAAGTCACATTCTTGATTGATCAAATTATTAGGAACTAGTACAGCTACGACTATTTACCATGTAAACGAAATGACAGGAATTTAATAAAGGAAAGTTCAGAGTTCATTTCGACTTTGATATATTATATTCTTTGTGGTTTGATCTTTGATCTCTTACCGCGCCCGAATTGTGCTTGGAGATGAGGAAGAAGTTGAGCAGGAAGCCAGCGCCGAGAATAATCGAGGGGAACATACCAGTCTGAAGAGAATGAGTGATCAAAAGATCAAAGATTAAAGATCAAGTTCAAAGATCAAAAGAGATTAGAGATCAAAGATCAAGCCTGAACAGCGCAATGAATCGGGTTCTTGCCACGGAAGCCTTTGTAGAGGCGACCGGCAAAATATCTGAAAATGAAACAATTAACCCTTTTTCATTAACGAAGAATAATTCAAGATAGAAGTGCCCCTTGGCCAGGCCCCGTTAGCAGGACCAGACTAACCAGTCATTTAGTGAGAACCATCCACTCCACAATGGTTTTGTCCTTGATAAAGGTCATTGTATTGTATTAATAATTAATTAATTAAGATAATTAAGCCCACTTTTACGTAAGTTCTGCTACACGGCAAACCTCAGATCCCGTCACCAAACAGTTGACAAAAAAGCCACTCCTCGATAGGATCCAACGGTGTGACTACCGTATATCTCCAACGGTGTGACTACCGTATATCTCCAACGGTGTGACTACCGTATATTTCCAACGGTGTGACTACCGTATATCTCGAACGGTGTGACTACCGTATATCTCCAACGGTGTGACTACCGTATATCTCCAACGGTGTGACTACCGTATATCTCCAACGGTGTGACTACCGTATATCTCCAATGGTGTGACTACCGTATATCTCCAACGGTGTGACTACCGTATATCTCCAATGGTGTGACTACCGTATATCTCCAACGGTGTGACTACCGTATATCTCCAACGGTGTGACTACCGTATATCGCCCAATATTCACTCTCCCGGCAAGCAATCCCATGAAGCAATAGAGGAAGATGGCGGCAGAGGTGAGTGAGCCTCGAGATGAGGGAGACAACATACCACGGGCCGCGAAGACTGGAATGTACTTTATTTAATTAATTAAATAATTAATGAAAAGATCACATTGGAAATACTGTTTATGTGGTCTTTAAGCAATACTAGCTCGATTCTGCAGGGGGCCTCCGAACAAAAACTGGTTAATTTTACACGGTCCTTCACTTTTTTTCTCAAACATTTTACAGTAAAAACGTAACTTTTTACAGGGGGGGGGGCATTCCACAAATTTTCGAAAATCTCTAATTTTACAGGGGTATGAACTACCATGTATGATAAAACCATTTATGCCAATAAATAATAAACATACAAACATTCACCGAGACCATGCCGAGCAGCTGTTGTCCCGTTCCCACGAGGTTGACCAAGATCATCTAGAAAAGATCAAAGATCAAACACCAAAGATCAAAGATTACCATAGTCAGTTCACGATACCACCAAACTACCGTACCTGATGGGGCGGAGGACGGAACACATCACCGTGGACGAGCTTCCATCCAGTCTCCTCGAGTGTCTCATCCTGTCAATTTCAAGTTTCAACGATTTCATATGAACGCGACTATAACACACAAAAGCAATAATACTATAAAAAATTAACATTAAAAATTTTTTACGAAGTCATAAGTAAGAAAAAGAGATACAACTAAAAAATCAATAATCACTGTTTCCTCATCACGATTATAGTGGGCAATATCACGGCGTACGGTACGAATGATCGAGACCGAGAGGAAGCCTGATATTGATTGATTAAAATTATTGATTAGATAGTGATTGATTGAAATTGATTCTCGAAAATGAGGACCATCTATAGCTGACTGCAATAATATTCGTAGCCGCCTACCGTAGCTAATCAATATACATCAGTGAAAATATTACAGCACATCATTGAGCTACAGTGATCGTCCTCTACTTACTAAAATGCATTCGATATCGATGTCCCTAACAGATCAGATATTAGTCTACGACACCATCAATCGATATCAGGGACTGCAGTCCATCAGGGTCTACAGTATTCCATCACGCCTTACCGGTAAGAGAAATGACAACGATGATCGAGTTGAGAATGGAGAACCAATGGATATCGACTGCGCGAGCCTGCAAATATCGATTTTTGTCACAAATATAGATTTTTATATTGACTCCAAAAGACCAGGCAGTATCGTGTTTCAGGTGAGCTATATCACATAATACTGTCGTAATAAAGTGATCGGTAGACGCCTTCATAATCGAAAACCAAAATGAAAAACCAATAATAACATTTATTTGTTTTTTTTTATTTATCTGATACACCCGTGATTGGTGCGACAACAAATAAAGGAATGAAAATCGATAATAGCGTACCTTCAAGTAGACATCCCAACGGGAGGCCCATGGAATCTCCGACTCTTCCCAATGCACCTTAAATATATTTAAAATATATTTCATTGATCGGTCTTTTTTAAACCTCAACCTCAAGTAACAAAAGACTATTTCGCACATTTCTGCTCTTCTATATTCCTATATTCTCTTTTTTTTTGTTCAACAATAACCATGCAAAAAGTCGCTTGTTCTCTTCGCAACTGTTGAACGCGGCACAAAGTAATGACGAAAACCGTACCGAGTAAGTCCAGTGAATCTCCTGTTCGGTTCCCGTCACTTCCTGGTACTCGGCGTCTTCCGGAACCGTAGAGCACTCCTATAAAGATCAAAGATCATCCTAGAGATCAAAGATCAACCTAGAGATCAAAGATCATTCGAGAGATCAAAGATCAACTCACCCCTCCACTCTTAAAGTCAACATGCTTGACTGAGCGTGGTCTAGCTTCGAATCCTACCACACGGAATTTACCGGTGTTATCCGCCTTATGGTACTTTTGGGCGAAGTGGTTGTTGATATACATCAGTGCTGTGCATTTTACATTTTCCGAATTTTCCGAGAAAAAGTCGGAAAATTTACCGAATTTTAAAAAATTTCCGAATCTTTTTTTGATTTGAAAAAATTCAATTTTTCAATAATTAAGGTATTCGGGAAACCACTGAAATCCACTGAAATATTCTAGTGAATAAAACCACTGATCTAGAAGAGATCTTCCACAGGCGTTCGTGTGCATTGAATAACGCGATGTACATTTACTTTTTTTATCAATCTCCTTCTATCAGGCTCGTCTCATACTCCCATGGCCCCTCCTCCTCCTCTGCTCACTCCACTCCATCATAGTCATCATCATTCAATGGAACGATCAAGGTGAGAGTAGAGATTCAGATTAGTTTGAGCCCTGACTTACTGTGTTTAGTCGCTGCGTGTATTCCATTTATTTTATTTTATTCACTTTTGACCCCATATATGGTGCATCGTATTTTAATGATTTTTTTGACTTTGTCAGCAAAAGGAAACGTCAATTCAACGGGTTCATTTGCTTTGGTTTATAACGGACAGATCGACTAAATATCTAATGCTAATGTTAGTATTTTTTTTCATTTCTCGGAAATTACAGAAAGGATACGGTAGATCAACACCACAATATCGATCAACGACTGACTGAACATTATCCTCATCATCGTAGTCATGATCAGGGTAGAAGGAAACAGAGTGCACAGCAGTTACTTACGATTAGTTAGTTTTTATTTGTAATTGTAATACATACAATTTCAATGGTAGATAGATAAAACTGTGACTCATTGTTGATTTATGTTTCAATGTATTGTTGATTTATCACGGATCTCCTGTAAAAGTGTATGAAAATAAAAACCTTTTTGCACAGAAAAAATAATTTTCCTCTTTTTTTATTGATAGTTGTTAGACTGGCCTAACTGAGTGCGAAAACAACATTTTGAAATTTTTTGTTTTTTCGTAATTTGCATAATTATGCAATTTTTTTACCGTCAACTTCAAATGAGTGTGACTCGCTTCGTTTTTGAGCAACCGTGTAAATTTTTTTTTTCATTCGGTTCCTAATGACCTCCTCTACAAATAACTCAACTAAGGATATGGCCGGAAATATTGTTCTTCATGTGTTTTTGTATGAAAACTGTGTCCCGGTGTCCGAGACTGTTACATTGTTTTCATTTTTCAAGGTCTTGATGCAGTATTTATTATCTAAGTGTTTCTAGTGTGGATTTGTTTGCCCAATGCACTTACAGTACCGTGCAAAAGTCTGGCCCCAAAATTTGAATCGCTATAACTTTCTTCGTACTTGACCGCTCAGCCCCCGGTTTGTTTTATTAAATAGTGTAACCATTGGAGAAAATTTGTATGTTATTGATTGTTACCTACGATGATGAGATGATTTAATCATTCTTGAAATGCCGAGGTGCGTTCGTAAAAATAGGTTTATTCTCAGGTAGTTTTTTTCTATTAGTCCAATTTTTTATGAGGAACGAACAACTATCAGTGAACGTTTTAAGCCATTAACCACGTTGCTTGCATATCGCTCCGAGGAATTAGCTAATTTCGCCTGACCCATCAAAATTTCGTAAAAATGTCATAACTCAGTCTGTAGTTGAGCTACGGGCCTCCGATTCAACAAGTATTTCACATGGCCATAGTTCACCACCATGCAAATTTCAGAAGGATTGCGCTTCTTGAAGAGAAAATTCGAAAAAAAATCCATACCATATTTTGGGCATACGGTATTTCCCGGCCGGTTTTTCTAAACATCTAAAAATTTGGTATGATGTGCCCAAACATCTACCTAACACATCTACAAAGTGGCGAGATTACAGGAGTTCAATTACGACTTTGCCCATAAAAATACCATTGACAGTCAAAGTGGACGAAACCTAATTTCGTTCGTTATGGAGAATTGTTACTGGTCAATAGCCCTGTATTTCATATTAATTTCAAACGGATTTTGAACCAAATGTTTAATAAGCAAATTCCCTACAAGTATCCTCAATTTAGTTTCATTTTTTTTCCAATTTCAATTTAATTTAGATATTTTTAATGGAAAAAGACTGGCGACTGAATGCTGTTTACAGAAGTATTATTCAGTATGCAATAGTTCACCTATTTTGCTCCGCTGCGCTAGCTGTTTTTTTTCATTTTTTATTATTATACATAAGTGCATTGGGCAAACAAATCTACACTAAAAACACTTAGATAATAAATACTGCATCAAGACCGTGAAAAATGAAAACAATGTAACAGTCTCGGACACCGGGACATCGTATATTTATGGTATGCGAATTTTTATTGATCTGTCATAGATAATCTCACTACCAGCAGAGCGACGAGAGTGGAAGAGCGGACCATGAGAGGTTAACAATGTCCCTCTCGAGACATTGAATCATTGAAATGAAAAATAGATGGAATGACAGGAACTCAACATAATAAATATTCAGGGGGAAATCTGATTCCTATGATCATTGAGAGAAATTCAAATGTCCACACCAACACTTATTTTGAACGGTAATTGTTTCGATTTCTATCTGAAACCGTAGAACGAATGTAATTTCGTTTGTTTTGATCGTATCGATTCTTCCAAAAAAGAATCAGAACCGGGTCGATGTGAGCTACAACTTTGCTGTTGACTGCCAAGCTCTTAGATGAGAGGGGAGTTGGATATGTCTTCAAATGTGCCTCAATGGGGGCGAGCCGGGTGGAGCGGGGAGAGAGTAGAGATAGGGTCAGGGAGAGGCGAGAAAGAGTGCGTAGTCCCCGCAAAAGTGCGGGGACTACGCACTCTCTCGCAGTGATAGGCCAAACTACGAATTTAGGAAGGGAGAGAGTGTCTCTCACGGGCGATTGTTAGAGAGAAGGGAAGGGATGGCAATTGGGTGCGTAGAATTCGCCACCGTTCCTGCAACCCTAATAACTATTGATTTCAGATTCTTCTTCAAGACTTCCTGTGACGATTTTGACGACGACGAGGATACGGTACCCGATGTTGAGCCGATCAATAATCAGAAATATCAACTACTCCTTGTTAAGGTACTGTATCACTTGTACAGTAATGTAATGATTATTGATTGGTTTACAGGATAATGCTACCGTACTCCCGCTGTTCAATGGTCGCGTCGCGGCTGAACTCAAGATGGCCGCTATCGATTGATTGATTATTGCATTCTTACCATACCATTCGAGAGTACTGTAGTCATACCCCATTACTGTATCATGGCGGAGTCATGATACATGTAATGAAAAGATTTTTTTTTAGAATGATTGTAAAAAATTACAGATTTTTACATATGGGACGAATACATAGAAATATTAAAACGTGAAATCAAATGTGAAGAAATGCTATTTTATATGATCTTGTGCTTAATTATGCCATAGTTTTTTTTGTGAAGAGTTGAATAATCGGTTTATCTATCGAAAGATCAAATTATGACAATCGTGAAATCAATGAAAACATGACTAGAGCATACGAGATCACTCAATAAATTAAATTATGCTAATCAACAATTGGAGAGTTTGCGAAAAAAACTTGAGAAATCAGAGATAATCAATCAATAATAGTTGCATATATAACATACAGTGCGGGACATAATGATATGACACCCCTAAAATTTTGGGATTCTTGCGAATTTTGAATGGAAAACAAAAGAGGTATATTCCATTTGTATCCACTCCTTGGATAACTAAGGTAGCCCACGTATGAGGAAATTCAATATCTCGGTCAACGAGAAAATAATGATTTTCCGAAATTTTGACGGGACATAATGATATGACACCCTGATTTTTTTCATGAGTTAATATTTTTTCAAACTTCTGCATAACAGCAATGGATCAACAATAGGTTAGTAACCAATGCTATGGCCCTTCCTCGAGATTGGACCGAAGATCCGAATTGGTATGATTCCATAGAGGGCAGAAATCACTTGAGGCTCGATGCCGTCCCACTCCTTTTTGATGGCATCATTCAACTCGGCAACGGATGCATACTGTTTGTTGCTCTTGTACACACAACTGACCAGGATGCCCCACATGTTCTACATGGGGTTTGCATCGAGGTTGCCCGTAGGGCACGGAAGAACTGGGATGTTCTTGACTTTGAACAATGGTTTTAAGGGGAGTTGGTGGCGAAAGAGGCTCCGTGTTTCTGGGAGATCAGATGGCTGGCACGACTCTTCCTCATGAACAGGACGAGAGTAGTCTGGTGCATCACCCGATACTCCCCATGGTCCATCCTGCTGGAGCGGAAGGAGATGGGCGGCTTGTCGAATTTTAAGAACGCGCCCTAGTACGGTATATGATTTTTTTTTCAAAAAAATTCAAATTATCAGTTTCTGATCGCATTCACTGATGAGAAGAAGTTCAACCCCGATACTCAGGACGGCTATAACTGCTTCTGACTTGGTTTCCTCAAGGAACCGCGACACCTCAGCAGGGGGAACTTCGGTCATTTTCTGGGGCGCGTTCTCAAAATTCGACAAGCCCGCCCATCTCCTTCCGCTCCAGCAGGATGGACCATGGGGAGTATCGGGTGATGCACCAGACTACCCTCGTCCTGTTCATGAGGAAGAGACGTGTCCGCCATCTGATCTCCCAGAAATACGGCGCCTCATTCGCCCCCAACTCCCCTCAAAACCATTGTTCATAGTCAAGAACATCCCAGTTCTTCCATGCCCTACGGGCAACCTCGATGCAAACCCCATGTAGAACATGTGGGACATCCTGGTTCTTCGTGTGTACAAGAACAACAAACAGTATGCATCCGTTGCCGAGTTGAAGGATGCCATCAAAAAGGAGTGGGACGGCATCGAGCCTCAAGTGATTTCTGCTCTCTATGGAAGCATACCAATTCGGATGTTCGGTCCAATCTTGAGGAAGGGCCATAACATTGGTTACTAACCTATTGTTGATCCATTGCTGTTATGCAGAAGTTTGAAAAAAATATTAACTCATGAAAAAATCAGGGTGTCATATCATTATGTCCCGTTAAAAATTCGGAAAATCATTATTTTTTCGTTGACAGGGAAATTGAATTTCCTCATACGTGGGCTACCTTAGTTATCCAAGGAGTGGATACAAAGGGAATATACCTCTTTTGATTTCCTTTCAAAATTCGGCCAGAATCCCAAAATTTTAGGGGTGTCATATCATTATGTCCCGCACTGTATTACAATGTAACGAAAGTCAACACATATGAACATAACACAGGGTCAGGGACCAATCAATACTTTCCTAGATCAAATGGAAAACATGATTATAGTCTGAAGTAGTATGACGCTAGCCTCTTACTATCGAGCATAAATCTTACAACAGCGGAACACTTCCGTGTTATTAATACACAATATGAAATATAAAAATTTTAAATTAAAATAAAACAACTAAAAAATATATATTTTCATCCGTATCATTTGGTCAGATTCGTCTCCTTGTAGATCAACTTGCACGTGGATACCACAGCCGCCTTTCTCTCTGTAGTCACAGTCTCAGCCTTAACAACAACAATAATAATGTAAAATAGATACAGTTTCACAGTTCTTGAAATGATCTAGATATCCAGTATTTTTCTCCGTGAAGCCGATTGGTTATCTATCTTGTCTACAACCCATTCGCTTCGATCCCAAATAATCAATAATAACATAACTTATGCATCATAAGCCTTCATTTCGTTTCACTACCATCATCATTGATAATTTTACATTATTAAAAATACTTAATTCATTATTAACCTTATCCCTCCATCTACCATCTCTGATTTCCGTGCATCGCTTGAGCAGATCCGTATCCGTGATGAACGGAGACTCCGCCAACATCTCAAGGTATACGGTAGATTATTGAGTGATATGTTTAGAGGATTGGTTAGTTGATTTTAATCATTGTCAATCGTAATAAATCAAATTCGTTTCTTGCATTGTCACTAAAGGAGCTTTGTGAAATTGATAGTTCATTGAAACGGGAATCACACAGGTTTAAGAGACCGGCTCGGTAAGGCTCGAGCATTATGACCCACTGCCGGACATTCCCCAAGACTTTCGATCTGGGCCTCAATACTTTCATCATAGACACATGCCGGGGGGAGACCGATGAAAGTTATGGTGAAAATGCCCTTGGACTCAAACCCGGCTCACATATGTTTCATAAAATAAAAATTTTAAAAATTCATAACTTTTCAATCGTGATAGCTAGGACTTTTATTTCTTTTTATCGGTGAATAACATGTCATGCACTCTTATAAGGACTCCTGAACAATAATATCATATCGTTCTGAATATGTTTATCGTGTCTGATTTTCAGATTTTTCTTCTTCTATCCTCGTTGAAGAGATACTGCAAGAAATGCCATAGTGTATATTGTAGCCCTGACGATTATGCACATGGTGGTCACATTCCCTTGGCCAGCCATTTTGTCATAAGCCTCGAAAATTGCAACTGAATGTGAGATATATGTAAATTGAAAAAATAGAAAATTAAATTTCTTGAAATTCGCAAGAGTAAGGGGTAGCTGTATTATGTCATTTTACTCGTAGTGATGCGCGTAAATAGGAAAAATATACAAATAGAGTCGGACTACACTTTTAAAAAATATAGAAAAATAATTATTTTATTTTTATTTTTTCAACTCCCACATTCAGTCGACCGTCAAGGCAAGTTGATTCATAGGGCGGATGGTGGCTGATGCATGTCCGTTTGCGAAAACAACTGCCTCGTGAAGAATCGTCGTTTCGCAGATCTCGAATTTATTTTTTAAATAATTAAACTTGAATATTTTTATGTTTCTTTCATATAAATCGATTGGGAAGTAGCCTACTGCATCCAAAGCTGTACCATTTTTATCAGTAGGAGTATACGGTATTGAACTACCGTAATCGCCAGGAATCGCGAACTGATTTTTTTCAGTAGACCCATGATTTTCAACCATGACCCCGGGTTCATGGTTGAGAATGGCTGAGGTCGAAAAATTCATGATGATCCCAGACTAAATACTATGTGGCATTATATGAGAGGACATCTCACTGGATCGAAATACTCTTGGCACAGTATGAAAAAATGGAAAGTGAGATTTTTGCAGTTTTATGTAGTACTGCCCGAGAGAAGTTCACCCAGGCAGGAGAGAAGTTGTGAAAATGCTTCTACGCCTCAGGGCATGACGTCATAAAAATTTAAAAAAATTGCAAACTTACTCGTACGGGTTCATGAGTGGTACCAATAGATTCCTCGTTCAATTCTAAGACTTTTTTGACTCGGTACATTTTTTGTTAATCTTCAGTCATCCTTAGGAAAAATGCAAAAAAACATTAATAAATTCAATTTTTTCGAATTTAATATATTATGCAAGTGCAAAGGGCCGTTTTTTATTCGCTCAGTTTTTTCTTATTACAATTACACATACACTTGTACATACCGTTAATTTTTTAAGGGGGCCTGGTATATTGGAGAAGCAAAAAACAAGTGCAATAGAATTGTGGTGTGCTTACTGTAAAGCTGCCGAGTTTTGTGCTATTTCCCGGCTCTGGCTTCTGATTCTCGTTGTCGATGATAATTGATGTAATCATATCTACTACTTTAACACGGCTCAAGCAATATTCCTCGGCTACAGTAACTCACATAGCACACTGAAATGAAAGAGCAGCGAGAGAGAAAGCACAAAAGCGCGCACCGAGTAGACCTCAGCATAACTTTTGCTACAGGTCTGAAAGGAATCGGGACTAAACCAAAATAAGGGAAATAAATATATGATACATTGCAAAGCTGCTTGCGCAGGAACCGTAATTTTAGAAGACCATCCCTCTGAAAGATAGGGTCTCAAAATCAGTCCTATCAAAAAAAAATTATTGGATGCCCTGAGGGCAAATGTTGAGCTAGGACTACTGTAATTCGGGGATAAACATTACTCGCCACTACCATCATTTTAGCACTTAGAACGTTTTGTTAGCACATCTGGAAGCAGAGTTATAATTTTTATGGGGTCAAAGTTGCAACCTTGCTACAGTTTGAAATCGGAGTCGAAGCCATTCCGGATTGTTTGACTGAGCAGCCCTGATGGGGTTCTCCACTCTCACAATGTTTCAGAAGAACAGGACTTTTGACTAAAGAAACAAAATTTTTCAAAAAAAGTGTAATTCGATTGCGTCATCACTAAGCAATAACGAACTAATGTAAATTCACCAACACATCATGGTTGTATTCCTTGTTAAATTCTGTACATTGACTCAAAAGATCATCTTGATTGCTATCCTGGATCAAAAGTTATAAAAATATGAAAAAGTGCCCGGAGACTTGTTGCCTACACTTTATCTAGGTATGTGTTAAATTCATTTCAGTGTGCTATGTGAGTTACTGTAGCCGAGGAATGCCATAAGTATATTGCTTGAGCCGTGTTAAAGTAGTAGATATGATTACATCAATTATCATCGACAACGAGAATCAGAAGCAAGAGCCGGGAAATAGCACAAAACTCGGCAGCTTTACAGTAAGCACACCACAATTCAATTGCACTTGTTTTTTGCTTCTCCAATATACCAGGCCCCCTTAAAAAATTAACGGTATGTACAAGCGTATGTGTAATTGTAATAAGAAAAAACTGAGCGAATAAAAAACGGCCCTTTGCACTTGCATAATATATTAAATTCGAAAAAATTGAATTTATTAATGTTTTTTTGCATTTTTCCTAAGGAAGACCGAAGATTAACAAAAAATGTACCGAGTCAAAAAAGTCTTAGAATTGAACGAGGAATCGATTGGTACCACTCATGAAGCCGTACGAGCAAGTTTGCAAAAATTTTAATTTTTTATGACGTCATGCCCTGAGGCGTAGAAGCATTTTCACAACTTCTCTCCTGCATGGGTGAACTTCTCTCGGGCAGTACTACATAAAACTGCAAAAATCTCACTTTCCATTTTTTCATACTGTGCCAAGCCCCAACACAAGTATGTCGATTGAGTCAGATATCCTCTCATATCAACATTGAGCCAACTTTTATTTTTATGGATACCATAACTCGAATTACCGTAATAGTAATGCACGTACCTGAATTTTCCGAGAATCTCACCACATTATTATAGGATACGGTAGCTAGATTACGGTAATTCGAACTATGGTATCCATAAAAATAAAAGTTGACCCACTGTTGATATAATGCTAAATAGTATTTGGTCAGGGATCGTCATGAATTTTTCGACCTCAGCTATTCTCAACCATGAACCAGTGGTCATGGTTGAGAATCGGGGGTCGACTGAAAAAAATTAGTTCGCGATTCCTGACGTTGACGGTGGTCCAATAGCGTTTACTTCTACTGATTAAAATGGTACAGCTTTGGATGCAATACGCTACCTTCCAACCGATTTATGTGAAAGAAACATATAAATATTCAAGTTTGATAACTAAAAAAATAATTTCGAAATCTACGAAACAACGATTCTTCAAGTGGCAGTTGTTTTCGCAAACGGACATGCATCAGTTGCCATCCGCCCTATGAATCAACTTGCCTTGACGGTCGACTGAATGTGGGAGTTGAGAAAATAAAAATAAAATAATTATTTTTCTAAATTTTTTAAAAATGTAGTCCGAGTCTATTTGTATATTATTCCTATTTACGCGCATCACTACGAGTAAAATGACATAATACAGCTCCCTCTCACTCTTGCGAATTTCAAGAAATTTAATTTTCGATTTTGGCAATTTACACATATCTCACATTCAGTTGCAATTTTCGAGCCTTATGACAAACTGGCTGACCAAGGGAATGTGACCACCATGTGCATAACAGTGCATGACATGTTATTCACCAATAAAAAGAAATAAAAGTCCTAGCTATCGCGATTGAAAAGTTATGATTTTTTTAAAATTTTACTTAATGTGACATATGTGAGCCGGGTTTGAGCCCAAGGGCATTTTCACTATAACTTTCATCGGTCTCCCCCCGGTATGTGTCTATGATGAAAGTATTGAGGCCCAGATCGAAAGTCTTGGCGAATGTCCGGACCATGCTCGAGTCTTACCGAGCCGGTCTCTTAAAGACTACTCGAGAGAACAGCAAAATATTCAAACTTTACACGCTTGACATAGACATGGATAGGAGAAGACAATAAAGAAAAAGTATTAGTTTCCGATCAATGCCCGACAGATTTTAAAGATTAAATTAAATTTTTTAAAGATTTTAAAACGATAGAAAATCAATCAATACCGATATGAGTATTCGTCGATTCATGACGAAAGTTTGCCACGATTGACCTACGGCTGCAGAGCGTATTCCATCCACGATAGCAGCTGGAATCAAAATATCATTATCGATTACCAATTATCGATCGATATACTCTTCTTCCGTTATATACAATGTGATACAAAAGTGAAAAAATCGATATCAGGGATGCGCAACTACCGTACACGACAGATGTTGGATCCAGACAGGAGATGGCGCGTTCTTTGAATCGATGCCCAGAAAGTCAACGACAACCGGCTCCTGCATAAATGAGGCATAATTAATGTTTAAAAAATCAGTTAGTGATAATCTTCAAAGGTATACGGTAATGGCCGTATATCGTATATAAAACAATACTACTCCTACACGAGTGCAGAAATGATTGGGGAAAAATCAGTTTGCGATAGACTACTCGATATTACGGTAGTACTTGGATACGGTATACAGTGCTCGACATAATGATAGGACACCCCTAAAATTTTGTGATTCCGGCCGAATGGTGAATGGAAATTAAAAGATGTACATACTATTTGTATTCCCTCATTGGATAACTAAGGTAGCCCACGTATGAGAATGTTCAATTTCCCGGTCAACGAGAAAATAATAATATTTCGAAATTTTACCGTGACATAATGATAGGACACCCTGATTTTTTCAGAAGTTACTAATTTTTTAAACTTCTGTATAACATCACCGTTTCAACAACAGGTTTTTAATTAATCTTATGGCCCTTCCTCGAGAATGGACCGAAGATGAGATTGGGCATCCTCCCATAGAGGGCTGAAATCACTTGAGGCTCGAGGTCGCACCACTCCTTTTTGATAGCAGCCTTCAACTCGGCAACGGATGCATACTGTTTGGTGTTCTTGTGCACACGACTAACCAGGATGTCCCATATGCTTTACATGTATTTTGCATCGGGGTTGCCCGTAGGGCATGGAAGAACTGGGATGTTCTTGACTGCGAACATTGGTTTTGAGGGGTTATGGTAAGGATGAAGGCGCTGTCTTTCTGGGAGATCTGGTGGCAGGCACGGCTCTTCATCATGAACGGAACGAGGGTAGCCTGGTGCATCACCTGAGACTCCGCATAGATCATCCTGCTGGAGTGGAAGGAGATTTGCGGTTTGCCGAATTTGAAGAACGCGCCCCTGTACGGTACATGATAATTTTTTTTCAAAAAGTTTTAAAATATCGGTTTCTGATTGCTTTCACCGATCAGAAGAAGTTCAACCCCAATAGTCCAGACGGCTATAACTGCTTCTGACGTGAGTTCCTCAAGGAACCGCATAATTTCAGCTGGAGGAAGTTCAGTCATGTTCAGGGGCGCGTTATTCAAATTCGGCAAACCGCCCATGTCCTTCCGCTCCAGCAGGATGGACTATGCGGAGTATCAGGTTATGCGCCAGACTACCGTCGTTCCGTTCATGATGAAGAGCCGTGCCCGCCATCAGATCTCACCGAAAGAGAGCGCCTCAAACCTTACCATAAGCCCTCAAAATCATTGTTCGCAGTCAAGAATATCCCAGTTCTTCCATGCCCTACGGGCAACCCCGATGCAAACCACATGTAAAGCATATGGGACATTCTAGTCAACCGTGTGCACAAGAACACCAAGCAGTATGCATCCGTTGCCGAGTTGAAGGCTGCCATAAAAAATGAGTGGGGCAACATCGAGCCTCAAGTGATTTCTGCCCTCTATGGGAGGATGCCCAATCGCATCTTCGGTCCATTCTCAAGGAAGGGCCATAAGATTGATTACTAACCTGTTGTTGACCCGTTGATGTTATGCAGAAGTTTTAAAAAATTAGTAACTTCTGAAAAAAATCGGGGTGTCCTATCTTTATGTCACGGTAAAATTTCGAAATATTATTATTTTCTCGTTGACCGGGAAATTGAATATTCTCATACGTGGGCTACCTTAGTTATCCAAGGAAGGAATACAAATAGTATATACATCTTTTAGTTTCCATTCACCATTCGGCCGGAATCACAAAATTTTAGGGGTGTCCTATCATTATGTCGAGCACTGTATACCTTTTTATTGATCATGGGAAGGAAACGGATTTCGACTGAGCCTTCGGGAGTGAAACGACGTCGTGTAATCTGATCATTGGTGAACCTGATATCGATTGATTATTGATTTCATTCCACAGATCAAACTACATTTGTCAGCAAAGATCAAAGATCAAACAACAAAGATCAAATCCAATATACCATTCATATCCGAAATCCTTGACCGTCATCTTCACGCCAAACTCATTCGTCGTACTGCCTCTGGACACTATCATGAACTGACTGCAAAAGATCAAAGATCAAACTACACGAGCAGAAGATCGAACTACAAACAAATCTTACCGATCCATGCACTGCTGCGATATGCCGATCATCAAGATCACCATATTGAAGGCAAATAGAGAGACCCAGAACTGGAAAGATCAAAGATCAAAATATTTTTTCTTCTAAAAACCCTACCGCATAGTTCCTAAACTTCAGCCGATCCTCGCCCAGCGAGCGCATCGTAGCCGTGCGATTGCCTGAATAAATCAAATACCAAAGTTCAAAGACCAAAGACCAAAGATCAACTCACTCATGATAGTTCCGAGTGATGCGGCCATTGCGATGCAGTGCAGCGGCGGAACAAGAAAGCCCTGGTGCTGAAAGATGAACAAGACGATTGTATTAACAATCGGGCGAGACAGATTTCTGTTCCCAGAACTTTCCCGTCTCCCGGGAGCCAACTCAACCTCCTCAACCAGGTCGATTCGTGTTTCAATTTACCAAGAACTGGTATACTCCTCGCTCCATCTCTAATATATTAGAAAAATGACAAATCAATCATCTTCGGAAATCAACTATAGAAGATATTTAGGATATCATATCACATGAAATGCTAACAAAATCACTACACTGTAAACTCGAGTATTATGGTTGACCAGATCAAGATCGTGCAATACAATATGGAAGTGCATGCATTGATTTCTTGTTCCTAATCGTTACGAGAATGCACTTTCAACATGTACGATTCGCGTTTCAGTGAACCATTAAAGAAGGGGAGTTTTTTCGTGACTAAACTGGCCAGGCAGAACTATAGATCACATCCCCCTTTATTCAAAAACAATTTTCTCTAAAATAATAGGTTTACAGGAATACCGTAATCCGAGCTCAAAGATCGCTATTACCCCAAGAAATCGCCAGGGAACGCGCGCAATTTCAAATATGAAAGACAAATCTATTGAAAATTGCAAACGGGAATCGAACCCGCGTGGCGCGGTTACAAGCGCCGACTACTAACCACTGAGCTACACGCTCTATGCTCAAAATATCTCAATTCTAATAGAGAATAGAGTGCCACTTCCTACCTCCCACGTTAGCCATGACAATAGTGCACCCTAAATCTCCTGGTCCCCCTTCTTTAAGCGCGCAAATACCTTTCACTATCAATAGTATGACGATTTCTAACTCATTAACAAATTCATAATGCAGACAATCAATCGATAATCCTCCATACATACAGTGATAGGTCGAAAAGTATGTTACAAGGTACTAAGGCTGGCCGCATTTTGAGCCAACATTTCCTAAAAATCGAAAAACCTGACCGCATTTTGAAATCCGATAACCATACAGTATACCATCACTTACCATAATCACCATGACTCCCGACACGACAAAGAAGATCTCGGCAAACGAACGCCTTTCGTCTCCCAAATTGCCGATGACGTACACTCCTGGACGAGGGATCAAAGATCAAACTATACAATTAAGAGCACTGTAGTTTGATCTTTGCACTCACCAAGTGCCACAGCCATGCTCACGCCCAGTGCCATTGGCCAGCCATTGTAGTCTGTGCGAGCGTAGGTGAGAACGGCTGAATGGATCAGATCAAGCGATAACCGTGAAATGAGAACCGACTGGATGATAAATATTTGCATACTTTGAATGGAAAGGAATGAATCAATGCTCTCTCAACTAGGATGATTAGTGTTTCAAAGATTCATCAAGAGCGCAAAGAGATTTTCAGCGCAAATAAGCAGACTACAGCTCGATACAAAATATCTTATAGACGGAATGTGATCTTTGATCCTTGATCTTGATACCACAAGAAAGCGGTCGGTTTCTAGACCAGGTCCGTAAATCGCAAATTTCAATATTTGATCAGCTATAAGATGTACGCTTCTTATCTTCATAATTTTGCTCTTTACAAGTGATGATCATTGATACTTTAAAATAAATGTAATCTTTGATCTTTGATCTCTGATCTTCTCACCAGTTAGCCACGCCCATCCTCCCAACCAGCACGAATACATCATGGAGACGATGAAACGAGCGAGAGAGAACTTCACCGATGTACGGGGAGCTCCTTTCCTGGAAAATAAATAAATAAATAAATAAATAAATCAATAAACGAGCAATGCAAACTATGCGTGCACACCTAATCTCCACTAGATCTTAGGCGGGTATGATAAAGAGATAGAGACCGGCATCAAACGCCACGACATTCTGTTTTTCATATACTCATTGTCCGAATCACATCCTCACTATAACAAAGAGCAATTCCTCATAATTCTTCTGAAGCCGAAACAAGAAACCACCTGAGGACTGGGACTGATGACCCATGACACAATTTTCGAGATACATTGTTCGCCCAGCCTTGACCGGGTGGAGCCCTCTTCAACCTGCATTCACTGAACCCTAGTCAATTGAACCACAAGGCTTTCAGAGAAAATGCGTACCACAAACTCTCATTACAGTAACCGCTCCCCTATTAGCCTTACCGTATGTGCCTTCTGAGTTGCCTCTCCTCGGGTGAATTGAGAAATATCTCTTCGTTCAGTCGATTCACTTCATCCGATAGACAAAATGTATCGTAGAAGGGACCTGGACATATCGATCTATTATCGCTGTATCGATTTTTCTATACAAGGCATTAATTACCGCTTAATCTACTGGAGATTGATCTATGGATAGGTCGAAAAGTACGTTACAAACTACGAAGCTTGGTCCCATTTGTGATTTTATTTTTGGAAACTTAGCCGCATTAAAAATGTAACGTAGCTATTCGACCTATGATTCTATGTGATAATAGCACGAAATATAATAGGAAACCACATTTCCAGACATATTTTAAATTAAATACTGCGAATGAATCACAAAGACAAATAATAATGTTTATTGGGGAAAAAATAGAAGGACCACAACCGCATCGAACCTGCACAAAATAATCCGCACGTCGTGAGATACAGGAAGGCCTCAGGGTATCTTCTCAAGTACACCTTGTGACCACCCAGAAGACCCGTCAGCATCAGAAACAATCGAGCTGTGCCGATGTCCTATTAATAAAAATATTATTATTAATAATAAATAAATAATGTATATAACCTTTTGGTTTCGTAAAGAAACAAGTTTTCGATACCCTAAAACAGTGCCGTGAGGTATGGTAGGATGATTTTTGGTTCATATATAATAATGACATATTAGCAGTAATGTTAAATCCGTACCTTAAGATTATCTTCACCTTGTGTTTTCTGAGCGGTGGGAGGAGGCCGATCCGTCATACTGTAAGTGGATACGGTAGGTTATGGTAATTAGGTGAATTGTTAATTGATATTTGTGATTGTTCATAAAGAATTGTTGAAGCAAAATCCGAAAGCTAGCGTCTTTTCCCTACTTATGAATAAACCAGACGACCCACATTCTTTTTCTTTTTCTTTTTTTCTCTCCACTGTGAAGTCGCAAATTCATTTACGATGACAATTATTAATGTAATAAAGTCCACATCTTACAATTAAAACTTCAATGTGCATGCAAACTTATACTAGTACATTATAACTTATTCATTTATTTTACATAGTAAAACCATCTTTGCTCACGAACCAAAACGAAAATTACTATCAGTAAACGGACGAGATTCCCTACCGGACTGATACCGTAATCGATCAATAATGAAACACCAAATTACAGTATATCTTAGTCTTTATCAAATCTGTCTGTGTACAGAAATACCTTTACTATGCAAATATGTGTATATATACGATATTAACATAATAATAATAATTATGAGGGGGGAAACAAACAAAATTATGAGGTGGGTATAATAATTAATCAATCAATCAATACATTTCCGGGTTTACAGAAATCGTTCGCCAGGGAATCAGGGTTCAAAATGGGTTCAAAGCTGGATAAAAAAATCCAATTACGTGTATCTACATAGGTGTGGGATCAATGAAAGATGCAAAACAAACGAGGGGAATGTATTTATGTACGAATAAAACCTTAATCATTAGGTACGTCCCAAAACGCCCAAAGCTCTCCGTATTTAGGCGACTTAGGCTGTCCGCGTGTTACCGCTGTGTAATCAAATTGCAATCCATGACTAAAGAGGGAGTTAGTTTGCGATAGGGTGTGGTCTCTTAAAGGGAGTGGGGAATACGGTAATGGCAGTAGGGCTACCCCGGATAGAGCGATCAGGATACAAAGCAGCTTGAACAAGCTCGAATTGCGGGGGTAAAACAAAGAAAAAAGGCTAAAAATTGACTGAAATCAATCGATAAATCGATAATTTGAAACCAATCAATCGATAAAATCTAATCAATCTTGACTGCAGCGTAGATTCGGCACAGGAACGCGTAGGCGGCATAGAATCCGATCGTACCAGTGAGGAACCTGAAGAAGAGATCAAAGATCAAAGATTGAAACTAACAATATGTATTAAAGACACCCGTCACTTTAGTGTTTAGGGAACAGATCATATTTCTTTTCAAAAAGCAAAAGATAATTTCGTAAAGTAATAGTACAACTATTTAAACGAAAAACAAACATGAACAAGGGTCAAAGATCAAACTACAAACCAGAAAGTGATGGCGATGAGAGCCGAGTAGGCAAAGTAGAGGACGGTGGGCACGAAACCGACGATGCTCAGTTTGGTGTGGAAGTAGAAGGCAGAGTAGAGCATGACTGAAATGAGCACAGATTGAGCGAGAGATCAAACTACAAAATATAGAGATCAAAGTTCAAAGTTCAAAGATCACTTACCATAAACAGCCGATCCACCACTGACGACGAACGAACGCCACCACCAGTGGTAGTTCTACAAATGTGATCAATTAGTGAATGATATAGAGATCAGAGATCAAAAGATCAAAGATCAAACTAGAATCTATCCAGAGTATAGAAAACAACAAATATGAAAAAAACAAAAGATAAAAAAATCAACGATAGCAGAGTATAGTAGAAAACTTAGATCGAGATCAAAGATCAGCTACAGTATACCTCAGAGCAAAGCATAAAGTAGGTGGCGACAATGGAAATTTGACTGGTCGATATGGCGAGAATGACGCAAACGATGAAGAGAAAACCGAAGAGGTAGTAGAATTGATTCTCCCAGATTGCCTGACAATGAGATCATCAAAACAAAAAGATTGGTTATTTGTTGGTTATTAAAGGAGAGTGGGACAAGGACCTCACTGGTCGTTGGTAACAGAAAACGCTTGCAAGATTTCCGCTCGCATTAATTTTTAATTTTTTTAGAGTTTCCACTAAAATTATTGATTGACTTTATATATCTTATTCAAAAGACAACCCTAAACTATTTACACTCTTGTGCTCTTTTCTTTTAAACTACTTTTTTTTTCAAATTCAAGAGAAAAGGTTTAAAATATTAAAAAGAAATCCTACAGAGAAGATGAAGAAGAGTTCGATGAACATGGCTCCGAATGGAAGAATTCCAGCCAAGAAAGTGCACGGAATAAGACGAAGGTACCATGGCTGCTCGGGCACCTACAATTGAATAGTAAATAAATAAATAAATAAATAATATTAATAACATAAATAATAATCTAGACATTCTTTCGAAAGCGCAACAATGAAACCCGTTGATTCCGCGTTTCTTCATCCTGTCATATGCAATTTGCATTCGCTCATTCCAATCTAGGTACATTACGTTCAAAAAACCTATTAAAATGTCTAAGAATAGGAAATTGACAATGCTATGAAAAATCAATCTAGTCCCAAATCAGCGAGTGCCAAAATACAAATAGGACGCACCAGAAATTCAAAGCCACAATAGCATTCACTTCGCTAATTCTCAGCCACATGAAACCTCCAAGTGCCTGGTTTGTCACACAAGCACTCAACCACCCAAGCCCACCTCTGATCTCTGATCTTTGATCTTTGATCTTTCTTGTACCTGTCTTGGAATCTGATTGGTCCTGACGGGATGCTGGTAGCTCTGCTTACGGTAGCCAAAGTAGAATCCGAGGAAGGTTAGAGGGAGATCGATACCAAACCACATGAAGAGCAACGCGATCATCGTTCCGAATGGAACCTGAAAGGATCTATCTTTGATCTTTGTAGTCTGATCGCTGGATAATGTAGTTTGATCTTTGATTTATAAACCCAGCTTATTGATTGATCAAATTATCAGAAATTATTACTGATTTGTAACCATAAATACATATCACCATAGAAATGAAATGACATGAAGTTAATAAGTTCATGTCGTCTTTACTGTGTTGTAATCTGTGTAGTTTGATCTTTGATCTCTTACCGCGCCCGAACTGTGCTTGGAGATGAGGAAGAAGTTGAGCAGGAAACCAGCGCCGAGAATAATCGAGGGAAACAGCATACCGGTCTGAATAGATTGAGAGATCAAAAGATTAGAGATTGAAAGATCAAAAGATCAAAGATCAAATATCAAACCTGAACAGCACAACGAATCGGGTTCTTGCCACGGAAGCCTTTGTAAAGACGACCGGCAAAATATCTGAAATTGAATTAATTAACCCTTTTTCAATGAACGTAGTGTCAATGTATTGTATTGTATTGCATGAAAATAATTAACAAGGGAACCACTTAACCATAAGTCATTTTTCTCTAATTTTGATTTCTTGACGCGAATCTACATGGAATAAGGTTTCCAAAAAGGTAGGTCACAGAATCACATTCGCGTTTTAAGGCCTTTTTTCGGCTTCTGAAAAAAGCACTAGATTTGCATTTCGCCCGCCTCTTTCGTGCAGCAGAAAAGACTCGCAGAAGAGAGATAGGGCAAACAAGTGGCCGAGTGGTGTAGTGGTCTGAAGCGCGAGCGCCATAGGTGGGCACGTTGGGGGAAAGGCTGTACGCAAACCGAGGAGTTAGGAGGCAAGGCTGTGCGCATGACATTTTTTTTTGACAAATTCGGCTGGAAATTTCTCAATTTTTTCGAGGCAAGGCTATGCGCAAGGCCCCGATGGGAAGGCAAGGCTGAACGCAAAAAATTTTCGCTTTCACACGCCCACCTATGGCGAGCGCTCACTCCGACTTTTGGTGGTTCAATTTCTCAAGCAGTCGATACTTTTTGCCATGTTTTTCGAGGCATTTACATGTTTCAACCTGTTTTGGTATAGCATCTACTGTGTTATTTACATATTTTTTTGTCATATGCATTGGTTATGGACCTTTTCCCTGTTCGTAATCAGCTGATAGTCGGATATCTTGCTACTCGCTTTGATGTGAAGACAACGACAACTGTATCCCGTGATGATCTCAATCCGGAAGAACGTAGATGGCTCCATTGATGTTGATTGTTGATGTCTTTTGTTCATGTAGCCCATATACATTGTTACTTTTTCATCTTCTTTGTTGTTTTCCTTGTAGATATTATGTTTAGGCAATAAATTATTGCATAATTGTTATCGTTAAAGAAAAATTTTGATATTTACATGCACAAATCGTGTTTAAACGTCATAGTAAGCAACAGCAAAAATATTTGGTGTTAGCGAGGAATTGAACCACCAAAAGTCGGAGTGAGCTCGCGCGCTCCAGACCACTACACCACTCGGCCACTTGTCTGCCCTATCTCTCTTCTGCGAGTCTTTTCTGCTGCACGAAAGAGGCGGGCGAGATGCAAATCTAGTGCTTTTTTCAGAAGCCGAAAAAAGGCCTTAAAACGCGAATGTGATTCTTGTGACCTACCTTTTTGGAAACCTTATTCCATGTAGATTCGCGTCAAGAAATCAAAATTAGAGAAAAATGACTTATGGTTAAGTGGTTCCCTTGTAAGCCCACTTTTACGTAAGTTCTGCTATACGGCAAACCTCAGATCCCGTCCCAAAAACAGTAGACAAAAAAGCCACTCCTCGATAGGATCCAACGGTGTGACTACCGTATATCTCCCAATATTCACTCACCCGGCAAGCAATCCCATGAAGCAATAGAGGAAGATGGCGGCAGAGGTGAGTGAGCCTCGAGATGAGGGAGACAACATACCGAGGGCCGCGAAGACTGGAATACACAATATATATATATATATATATATATATATATATATATATATATATATATATATATATATATATATATATATATATATATATATATATATCATACATTTTCAGACCCTCACAATGTGAGGATTGAACCACTATATAGGCTGATTTTTAGCATCTACCCACTACATAATGCTCATTTTTATGCGAAATATTAAAATTTAAGCGAAAAATAACTATTTTTCTAAATAGACCCACTATATAAAAATAATTCGGTGAGGGCACCGAAAATGTATGATATATACATATATTTATCACATGCTTACGCATGAACGATACAGTCGAAAAATTGTGAAGTAATAATTAATCAATATACTCTCAAGAAGCGGTAGATAAAGATTAAGGTGATATATGGCTTATTTATAATTAATTAAATAATCTATAATAAGATCATAGTGGGTCAATCCTCACACTGTGAGGGTATGAAAATGTGTGAGACAAATCATTGCAACAAGTCGCGCAGGGTAAAAAGATTAATATCAATAAATGTATAAAATAAACTTACAAACAGTCACCGAGACCATGCCAAGCAGCTGCAGTCCCGTTCCAACGAGGTTGACCAAGATCATCTAGGAAAGATCAAAGAATTATACCAAAGATCAAAGATCACCATAGTCAGTTCATGATACCACCAGACTACCGTACCTGATGGGGCGGAGGACGGAATACATCACCGTGGACGAGTTTCCATCCAGTCTCCTCGAGTGTCTCATCCTGTCAATTTCAAGTTTCAACGATTTGGGAAAACGCGACTATATCACAGAAAAGCAATGCCGTTTGTACGCACAGTTCCTATAGGACTTCATTACTATGTAATAATTAAGAAAAAAAGACAATAAAAAATCAATAATCACCATTTCTTCATCACGATTATAGTGGGCAATATCACGGCGTACGGTACGAATGATCGAGACGGAGAGGAAACCTGATATTGATTGATTAGATATTGATTGATTAAACGATAATGATTGATTAAACGATTTTGATTGATTAAACGATATTGATTGAATAGATATTGATTGATTAAAATTGATTCTCGAAAATGTGGTCGACTGCAACCGTATTCGTAGCCGCCTACTGTGGCTAATCAACACACACCACATTACAGTATACCATTGAGTTACAGTAATCGCCTTTTATTTAATTCAATCAATATCAGTGTAAGAGACTACTCTATAATCGACCCGATATCAGACAACAAATACATCAATCGATATCAGGGACTACCGTATTCCACCACGACTTACCGGTAAGAGAAATGACGACGATGATCGAATTGAGAATGGAGAACCAATGGATATCGACTGCGCGAGCCTGCAAATATCGATTTTTTCTCTCGAAATATTGATTTTATATAGTCTATAGCCACATCAAGATACGACACGATAGCCGATGAATTGAAAAAGGAAACCCATTGAATCACCCTGATCCACCGCACCAATGTGCGAACGTGATAAAGTGTAGTCTCCAAAACGGCATAGACCAGGCAGTATCGTGATTCAGGTAAGTTATATCGCATAATACTGTCATTATAAAGTAATCGTTTTGAACAAACTGCCATCAAAATAGAAAACCAATCATAATCATTTACGTATTTATTTGATACACCCATGACAGGGGCTTGTCATGATTATTGATTGGTTTACAGGATGATGTCAGGAGTATCAAAAATAAAAAAAAATTAAATTAAATTCATTTAATTATTCGATACACCCGTGACATGGCAAATACAGCAGCGATAACCGATAATTGCGTACCTTCAAGTAGACATCCCAACGAGAGGCCCATGGAATCTCCGACTCTTCCCAATGCACCTGGAATATTTCATTGATCGGTCATTTATCAAACTTCTGCCTCAAATATCAAAAGAAACTCTTGCTCATTTTCTAATCTTCAAAGTGAAGACTTCAAAAACTGTACTTTTTGTTTCAAATGTTGCCACATTTTTGATGTATGATAAATAAATAAATAGATAGATAATTCTTTTCACAGCTCTAGAACACGATATAGAGTAAAGCCTGAAACCGTACCGAGTAAGTCCAGTGAATCTCCTGTTCGGTTCCCGTCACTTCCTGGTACTCGGCGTCTTCGGGAATCGCAGAGCACTCCTACAAAGATCAAAGATCATCCTAGAGATCAAAGAACATCCTTGAGATCAAAGATCATTCGAGAGATCAAAGTTCAACTCACCCGACCAGATTTAAAGTCAACATGCTTGACGGATCGTGGTCTAGCTTCGAATCCTACCACACGGAATTTACCGGTGTCATCCGCCTTATGGTATTTGAGGGTGAAGTCGACGTGGTTGTTCACATACACCTAAACGACGGATGAACATTTACGGATGCCTAAAGTACGGATGTTCAGCAAATTTACGGACGTGGACAACGTCTAAAATATCACAGTGGAATGCATTCAAACATCAAGTATTTTCTAACTACATTTTAAGCTTCACCAAGGAGCACATTCTAGCTTCACACTATTTTCTTACATTTAAGAGCTCGGATCTGTAAGACTCGAGCATTTCGGCCAGATTCCGGACATTTCGCCAAGAATTTTGATTCAGGCCACAGTACTTTATGGGTGTAGGGTACCTTGGGCCCACATTACAAAATGGTACCCAAAGTGGCCCTAGCAGTGGAACGCGGCGTGCCAGGTGGGCGCCAAGTTTGAAAACTCGATTATCATATTTTTTTCAACCGAACAAGCTAAAATCCAAATTTCTTCGGCATTGTGTTAGGCATGCCGAATGTGTACAGAAACACTATTGAGATTAATTTTAAGCAATTTCTAGACTAATTTTTTGACTCGATTTTTAGGTTTGTTTCGATTTCTCGGCATCTCAATGTCAATTCCGCTCAAGTTCTGTAGTATATTCATGGAGCCCAACTACTAGAGCATGTATTCCTGCTAGGCGGAAATCGGGCTTGGATTGCGCGTGTCGGAAAAAGTCGGTCTGATTGTCTCCAACTTGACTCAGACTCGTTGTTTCATAATTTTTTGCTGTATTTTCAAAACGATTAGTGCGGAATTGCGGTCTATTCAATGTTTGGAGGTGAGACTAGTAAAATGACACAAGAAGCCCATCACTTGGATCAATTTGAAAATTTCGATTTTCATGACCCGGGGGTCATGGTCGAAAATTTCAAAATTTCTCAAGTTTGAAATGTTTTCATTTCTGTGGCTTCTTGTGAAGTACTAATGATGAGAATAATATTCAGCCAATGCTCAATGGCTGATCTCTCCTTTCAACCATTTTCCTAAAAGTTTCATGTTGAATGCGTGCGAAAAAGTCAGAATTGTGCTTGAATAAGTTTCCAACTTGCTTGCTTTAACATACTGTCTAAGTACTTTGCAATGTACATAATCAATATGAAAATCGTTTATTTTCGAAAATTCAAAAAATTCAATTTGAGTGCCTACTTTCACGGAAAATTTCTGAAATATTGCAGTTTTTCGACTCGAATGCTGCTACAATTAGCAAATGACAATGACAATGTGAAGTTTAATGATGAGTAAACATAGTAGAACTGAAATCCTGGCATTCGGCTCACTTTTGAAAAAAAATCGATTTGCATGACCCCGGGCTCATGGTAAAAAAATATGAATTTTCCAAAATTAACGATTTTCATATTGATTATGTACATTGCAAAGTGCTTAGATAGAATGTTACAGAAAGTAAGTTGGAAACTGAATCAAGCACAATTCTGACTTTTTCGCATGCATTCAACATGAAACTTTTAGGAAAATGGTTGAAAGGAGAGATCAGCCATTGAGCATTGGCTGAATATTATTCACATCATTAGTACTTCAGAATAAGCCACATAAATGAAAACATTTCAAACTTGAGAAATTTTGAAATTTTCGATCATGACCCCCGGGTCGTGAAAATCGAAATTTTCAAATTGATCCAAGTGATGGGCTTCTTGTGTCATTTTACTCGACTCACCTGAACTTTGAGTAGACCACAATTCCGCACTAATCTTTTGGAAAATACAGCAAAAAATCATGAAATAACGCTTCTGAGTCAAGTTGGAAACACTCAGACCGATTTTTTCCGACACGCGCAATCCAAGATCGATTTAAGCCTAGCAGGGTTACATGCACTAGTAGTTGGGCTACATGGATATACTAGAGAACTTTTGCGGAATTGAAATTGAGATGCCGAGAAATCGAAAAAAAACCGAAAATTCGGGTAAAAAAATCAGTCTGGGAATTGCTTAAAATTAATCTCAATAGTGTTTCTGTGCACATTGGGCATGCCTAACACAATGCCGAAGAAATTTGGACTCTAGCTTGATCGGTTGAAAAAATATGAAAATCGAGTTTTCAAACTTGGCGCCCACCTGGCACGCCGCGTTCCACTGCTAGGGCCACTTTGGGTACCATTTTGTAATGTGGGCCCAAGGTACCCTACACCCATAAAGTACAGTGGCCTGAATCAAAATTCTTGGCGAAATGTCCGGACAATGCTCGAGTCTTACAGATCCGAGCTCTTAAATAACTTTCTTCAGCCGATTAGGGTTAGCTGGGCCGCCATTAGGGTCCTCAGGCGGTTTCAAGGGCGCCGTTAGGGGATTAGGGTCATTAAGGTTCATTAGAGTTTCACACTTAACCTATGATGTAACAACACCCACCTTGGCCTTTCCATTAACACTATCAGCCGTCCATCCTAGCCGGTAGCCGGGATCGTAGAAGTTCTCGCTGCCTGCGACCACATAGTGCGTAGCGACGGGGAGATTATCGACCAAACTGAAAAAGAACAAAGATTGACGTGTATAGTTTACGACTACGATATCTTTTCATCAATTAATATTATTATTATTATTATTATTATTATTATTATTATTATTATTATTATTATTTATTTCTTATTTCTTTATTCCATCAAATATAAATGTTCATAATCACATTAATAACACAGGGAAGAGGGGAGATGGATTTCCGTCGCTTATACGCGATTTCGGATTGGGCTATTATTATCGGATTATTATTATTCAATATTAGCTAAATAGTGTTCCTATTGAATGTGGACCGTAATAAAAGGGAGTCTTTCAATAGCATCATACAAAAAATAATGTCAGTTAAAAAAAAACAATTACGAGCCAGTTTATGGTTCTGAAAATGTGAGTTGCACACAACTGTATGCCTACAAATATTTTCGCCTCCAAAATACACCCCTATCTTCTAGGTTGTCCGAGAGAACAAAGACCGCGGTCTCTGCACCGCTCCTTGTGCTCTCGTAGCCCAAAAATGGTCAGAAATAGCACGTGTGAAATGAAGAGGGCTTCAAACAAAGACAAATCTAATATACAAATCTAATTTAAGTACAATTTACCTAATTCATCGCTAGAGACAAGAAAATTAGAGAGGTTTCAATGCAATAATTATAACAATTACAGAGGACAATGCAAATAGGTGACATCGCTCTATTTCACTTCACCATCCATTCTCCACTTTATTATATTGCCATCATAGTCTAGTGTGCTGCGGTCTCATCATCCCACCTCCCACCTCCCATCACTTCTTTGCACTTACGTGAGACAGCAATGACTGAATTCCTACTCCAGGTAACCATATTCATACCGTAATCTCAAACCGGTTACAGTAATGTTACAGCAAACCAGGTAGCCCAGTAGATACAGTAATCCTATCGTGTTTTTTTTCAGCTCGACGCTGAAAAGGTAGAATTTGCCGGTGAGAAGATTGGAGAGGAAGCATGCGTGACCTTGCTCAAGGTACTGTACTCCACATTCCTTGCTACCGTAATCTGGCCCGCCGTACTTTCCCGGATACCGTACCTTATAGGTACCGTAATCACATCATTGCAGATCAAGAACCCATCCAAGGACCGCTACATCTTCAAGATCAAGTGTACGTCCAACGAACTCTTCCGTATTCGTCCTCCACTTGGATTCATCAAGGCTGGCGAAACGGAGAGCGTGAAGGTATGAGTACGGTAGAGTACTGTATATCACTACAGTACTGTAGTGTACTGTAGAAAATGTAGAATGTGCAGTAGAATGCTATCTGAAGAGCACTGTAGAGTGATGGGTTGACTATTGTTCGAAGTGACCGGTCCACTTCTATGAGTTATGGTGTGTGAGCGTGTTCGGGGGCGACGTTTGCTAATCATCGCCATGCTCAATTTCAGTTGGTCTTCAACGCGGACAAGCCCATTCCGGACTCTAACAAACACTACTTCGTGGTGTACTACAGAAAGGCTGCCGAGGCCGACAAGCAGGCCCGAGCTGCGTGGTCCGGAAAGGTACGATAGGTTGAGCACTCAAATGGTTACGGTAAAAGAGGGTTACAGTAAGATATGTTTCAGGGTACTGTAGGCATGAGTGTAAAGATTGATCTTTGCAGGAGCCCGAAGCCATGAAGAGACTGTACATCCACTTCGACAAGAAGAAGGGAGCCGGCAAGGTAGCCAACTATCAATCGATATTATAGCTACAGTACTTAATGAAATCCGTTTAGGATGCCAAGAAGGAGAAGAAAGAGGAGAAGAAGGACGAAAAGGAAGAGAAGAAGGAAGAAAAGGAAGAGAAAGAAGAGAAGAAAAAGGAAGAAAAGGAGGAAAAGAAGGATGAAAAGGAAGAGGAAAAGGAAGAGAAGAAGGATGATGAAAAGAAGGAAGAAAAGGACGAGGATAAGAAGGAAGATGATGAAAAGAAGGATGAAGATAAAGAGTAAATATATGATAGTTTGTGCCCCACCCCCATCCCATCATTCATATTGAATAAACTATGGGAGGTGCTTCATTTTGTCGTTTTTACATCTACAGTAGAGATCCGCAATCGTGCGGTTGTGCAGAATGATTTTTTCACTAATTAATGTATGAGAAGTCGTGCACTCGACTGATTCTCAGTTATTGCCTCTGAATTAGAAGCAAAAAACATGAAAATGGCTTGAAAACGATACCCAATTCATGCAGGGCTTTGCAAGAAATTATTAATCAAAGAATGTCTTTTCATCATTTTAACATCAAACATTGTGGAGCCGGTCGTGCAAATGCACGAATGCTGATCTCTAATCTACAGCACACTCCATGCAAAACAAAAAAATTTAGTTTATAACAATTACGTGTTAGTTTATAGTTATGAAAATGTGAGTTGAACAAAAATGTAGACTAACGGTCCGTAATCTTTCAACGAATTAGGTAATACCGTATTCTCTCCCCGTGTTCCCCTAGTAATACCGTAACCCTTACAGATGAGCATGGTACTCCTCCTGGATGCGTTTCTTCAGCTCCACTGATTCGGCTTTCGTCAGCTTTTGCGGCTCCGAAGTCGTGCAGGCAGAGTAGCATGACACGTTGCGAGCCATGTGGATCTGGAATTACGACTGTGTTAGAGACGCAGATGAAACTGATCGATATTCTATGTCTGCATGTCTGGAACTCTGGCAAACAACAGATATGACGTCAAATATCTAAGATATGACGTTATGATTACCTAGGGGAATACGATTTCTCCAATAAAAATCGAGGACAGATATGTTTTCATTATGAAGCAGATTAAATAAAAAAACAATCTCCAGCTACTTGAGAAATCGATAGTCTAAGCATTTTAAAACCAATAATCACCTCATAGGGAGTGTTGACGATACGATCACCACGCATAACCTCGCCGAGGTTTTCCGATTTGTAATGGAGCTCACCTGAGAAAAAATGATAATTAGGAAATGACAGAACATCATACACCATGGAAAAGAAAGAGCAGAAAGAAGCACACAACAGCTTACCATCCGGTCGACAGAAGGGCACGGAGTAATACTCGAAGGGAACGATGGCTCGAGTACTTGTCAGTTTGATGCCCTGTAGAGAATCCATTAGTACATTAATTTGCGCAAAATATAGCGTAAGTTTAGCAGAGTGATTACAACTAATTAGCGTAATTTTGTAATCTAATAAAGAGCAAGGGTGTGGAAATTGTAAAACTACGAGGTAGTAGAAGTGTTTGACTGACGGAAATAATGTATGATAAATAAATAAATAAAATTAATGAGAAAAACAGGAACGGGAGTAACCTAATACCCGAGCCTAATTCAAATCCGGTCTCGTATATCATCAGAAAGAAGCATATGCGAGCAACTTCAATATCGATCTACTTCACCGAACTAAACCCGGCAGAAAGATGTTGCAGAGAACGGTGAAAGGTTAGATCAACCAAGCAAATCCAATCATTGACGTAAAGTCTTTACGGTAAAGATTGAAAACCCAAATATCGACAATACACAATGAAAAATAAGTGTTATCCACGGAGCATAATACCTGAGAAGTGTTATATTTAACTTAACACTTTTCGAGCTCAAAAATTGTTAAATATAACACTTCTCAGGTCTTATACTCCGTGGATAACACTTTTTCTCTGTGTGTAATTCTATTCTCACCTTGACTTCGATGATATCTCCAATCTTGAATTCAATAGGAGCCACTCCGGGGACATAAAACGAATAGAGGCATGGTACTAGTAATAGAAGAGAGAGCAATAGGAGCACGCTCCGCATTGTTACCCTGAACAACGGATTTATTTATTTATTTAAATTAAATATACATGTTTATAAGAACATTATTTGAAAAGAGGAAGAGGAAAACACAGGAAATCCAAGTGGATTAGGCTGGTAAGTCCTCTGAAACACATTGTGCGAAACGAGATTATAAACGAAAGCTGAATTAAGGGAAAGGTCGAGAATGAACGGGGAAAAAGGAGGACAACAGAGTTCGTTGGAAACGATAAAGAGAGTGTGCTGCGCTGGATAGTGCGTTGAGCGAGAGAGCGGCTACAGTATGACGGGCACACAACGAAAAGCAATAGAGCCAGATGCGAATGAAAGCGCGACCACGTGTGGAAAGCTTCCGGAACATAATTAAACAACGAATAAACAAGTGAAACTCTTAAGAGAAAGTTTATAATTTTACGCTATTATAATGGCAAATATTGAGGCGGTTAATGCGAGAATAGAGGGGAAATTAGAGGAGAAAAATGAGACAAATGTTTTTCACAACAGCTACAGCATGACTCATAAGTGAGCGTAGCGAATTTACGTTGATAGTGTAACGGTATACAGTATTCTGGTGAAGGAATCGACGTTTCCTATTTGGTATAATGTTTACAAACGAAAAACAACAATAATTTAACGTAAAAAGCAACTAATTAAGAGCACGCAAAGTGAAAGGAAAACCTAAAGATGAAGTGTAGAAGAAAAAAATCAATTCTTCATGTTTCTTACCGTAACTATTGAATTTTTTGATCTGCAGGTTTGCCATTGTTCTCGCTTTTATATCTTTTAAAAATACAATAACAGTTTTAATCATATGCTGCTTCTCGTACATATAAGCAAACACCTATCGTATGAGAATGAACTAAAAAAATAAGGATGTTTTATCTTATTTTAAACTGGCAGTTCGCATTTCGCACCGTGCACCGCTACACCGTTGCACCGATTGTGGTGCGGAATATCGCACCGCACAATGCACCGTGCACCGTTATCAATTTTATTTCGCACCGAATATCGCACCGTTTAATTTGAATTCTATTTATTTCTCGAATATAAAATTTTCACTAATAATACTACTAATACAGGATATTTATAATACATGTATCGCTTTGAAGCTATTTATGGTGCAATCGGATGAGTAGGAAACAATAAGATATTATAGTAACTAGCCGCGCCTCGCAAGCTCGGCGCGACTATCGGGGGGAAACCCCCCGAACCCCCCTATAATTTTTTGGTAATGGTAATTGTTTAAGGGCTGCGGAAGATGTTAAGTAGATCAATATAGTATCATGGGAACTAACGCTAAGACTACCTTAACTAAAGGAACTTTGCACAGTGTTAATGGTAACTCAATAGATAGAATGTTTAAGTAGATCAATATAGATCGAGCTACTGTATCATCGATCTCTCCTTATGTATTTAGTGATTATGTAAAAGTTGCAATTCAGTAATTGCAACTATATCGTTGCAACTTCTTGTCTTAATATGCATTTTTATTGTTTACTTTTCTCACTTCTTTTCTCTCTTCTCCAAGATGCGATAAATATATTATTATTATTATTGTTATTATTATAAACTACAATATAGTATCACGGGAGCTAACGCTAAGACTACCTTAAATCTTTAAGTAGATCAATATAATATCACGGGGACTAACGCTAAGACTTCCTTAAATCTTTAAGTAGATCAATATAGTGTCACGGGAACTAACGCTAAGACTACCTTAAATCTTTAAGTAGATCAATATACTATCACGTGGACTAACGCTAAGACTACCTTAAATCTTTAAGTAGATCAATATAATATCACTACCTTAACTAAAGAAACTTTGCTAAGTGTGAATGGTAAATCAATCGATAGAATGAATAAGTAGATCAATATAGTGTCATGTGAACTAACGCTAAGACTACCTTAAAACTTTAAGTAGATCAAAATAGTATCACGGGGACTAACGCTAAGACTACCTTAACTAAAGAAACTTTGCTAAGTGTGAATGGTAAATCAATCGATAGAATGAATAAGTAGATCAATATAGTGTCATGGGAACTAACGCTAAGACTACCTTAAAACTTTAAGTAGATCAATATAGTATCACGGGAACTAACGCTAAGACTACCTTAAATCTTTAAGTAGATCAATATAGAGTCACGGGAACTAACGCAAAGACGACCTTAAATCTTTAAGTAGATCAAAATAGTATCACGGGGACTAACGCTAAGACTACCTTAACTAAAGAAACTTTGCTAAGTGTGAATGGTAAATCAATCGATAGAATGAATAAGTAGATCAATATAGTATCACGGGAACTAACGCTAAGACTACCTTAAATCTTTGAGTAGATCAATATAGTGTCACGGGAACTAACGCTAAGACTACCTTAAATCTTTAAGTAGATCAATATAGAGTCACGGGAACTAACGCAAAGACGACCTTAAATCTTTAAGTAGACCAATATAGTGTCACAGGAACTAACGCTAAGACTACATTAACTAAAGAAACTTCGATAAGTGTGAATGGTAACTCAATTGATAGAATGTTTAAGTAGATCAATATAGATCGAACTATTGCATCATCGATCTCTCCTTATGTATTTAGTGATTATGTAAAAGTTGCAATTCAGATATTGCAACTATATCGTCGCAACTTCTTGTCTTAATATGCATTTTCATTGTTCTCTTTTCTCACTTCTCCAAGATGCGATAAATATATTATTATTATTATTGTTATTATTATAAACTACAATATAGTATCACGGGAGCTAACGCTAAGACTACCTTAAATCTTTAAGTATATCAATATAGTATCACGGGGACTAACGCTAAGACTACCTTAAATCTTTAAGTAGATCAATATAGTGTCACGGGAACTAACGCTAAGATTACCTTAAACCTTTAAGTAGATCAATATAGTGTCACGGGAACTAACGCTAAGACTACTTTAAATCTTTAAGTAGATCAATATAGAGTCACGGGAAGTAACGCTAAGATTACCTTAAACCTTTAAGTAGATCAATATACTATCACGTGGACTAACGCTAAGACTACCTTAAATCTTTAAGTAGATCAATATAATATCACTACCTTAACTAAAGAAACTTTGCTAAGTGTGAATGGTAAATCAATCGATAGAATGAATAAGTAGATCAATATAGTGTCATGGGAACTAACGCTAAGACTACCTTAAAACTTTAAGTAGATCAATATAGTATCACGGGAACTAACGCTAAGACTACCTTAAATCTTTAAGTAGATCAATATAGAGTCACGGGAACTAACGCAAAGACGACCTTAAATCTTTAAGTAGATCAAAATAGTATCACGGGGACTAACGCTAAGACTACCTTAACTAAAGAAACTTTGCTAAGTGTGAATGGTAAATCAATCGATAGAATGAATAAGTAGATCAATATAGTATCACGGGAACTAACGCTAAGACTACCTTAAATCTTTGAGTAGATCAATATAGTGTCACGGGAACTAACGCTAAGACTACCTTAAATCTTTAAGTAGATCAATATAGAGTCACGGGAACTAACGCAAAGACGACCTTAAATCTTTAAGTAGACCAATATAGTGTCACAGGAACTAACGCTAAGACTACATTAACTAAAGAAACTTCGATAAGTGTGAATGGTAACTCAATTGATAGAATGTTTAAGTAGATCAATATAGATCGAACTATTGCATCATCGATCTCTCCTTATGTATTTAGTGATTATGTAAAAGTTGCAATTCAGATATTGCAACTATATCGTCGCAACTTCTTGTCTTAATATGCATTTTCATTGTTCTCTTTTCTCACTTCTCCAAGATGCGATAAATATATTATTATTATTATTGTTATTATTATAAACTACAATATAGTATCACGGGAGCTAACGCTAAGACTACCTTAAATCTTTAAGTATATCAATATAGTATCACGGGGACTAACGCTAAGACTACCTTAAATCTTTAAGTAGATCAATATAGTGTCACGGGAACTAACGCTAAGATTACCTTAAACCTTTAAGTAGATCAATATAGTGTCACGGGAACTAACGCTAAGACTACTTTAAATCTTTAAGTAGATCAATATAGAGTCACGGGAAGTAACGCAAAGACGACCTTAAATCTTTAAGTAGATCAAAATAGTATCACGGGGACTAACGATAAGACTACCCTAACTAAAGAAACTTTGCTAAGTGTGAATGGTAAATCAATCGATAGAATGAATAAGTAGATCAATATAGTATCACGGGAACTAACGCTAAGACTACCTTAAATCTTTGAGTAGATCAATATAGTGTCACGGGAACTAACGCTAAGACTACCTTAAATCTTTAAGTAGATCAATATAGTGTCACGGGAACTAACGCTAAGACTACCTTAAATCTTTAAGTAGATCAATATAGAGTCACGGGAACTAACGCAAAGACGACCTTAAATCTTTAAGTAGACCAATATAGTGTCACAGGAACTAACGCTAAGACTACATTAACTAAAGAAACTTCGATAAGTGTGAATGGTAACTCAATTGATAGAATGTTTAAGTAGATCAATATAGATCGAACTATTGCATCATCGATCTCTCCTTATGTATTTAGTGATTATGTAAAAGTTGCAATTCAGTTATTGCAACTATATCGTCGCAACTTCTTGTCTTAATATGCATTTTCATTGTTCTCTTTTCTCACTTCTCCAAGATGCGATAAATATATTATTATTATTATTGTTATTATTATAAACTACAATATAGTATCACGGGAGCTAACGCTAAGACTACCTTAAATCTTTAAGTATATCAATATAGTATCACGGGGACTAACGCTAAGACTACCTTAAATCTTTAAGTAGATCAATATAGTGTCACGGGAACTAACGCTAAGATTACCTTAAACCTTTAAGTAGATCAATATAGTGTCACGGGAACTAACGCTAAGACTACTTTAAATCTTTAAGTAGATCAATATAGAGTCACGGGAAGTAACGCAAAGACGACCTTAAATCTTTAAGTAGATCAAAATAGTATCACGGGGACTAACGCTAAGACTACCCTAACTAAAGAAACTTTGCTAAGTGTGAATGGTAAATCAATCGATAGAATGAATAAGTAGATCAATATAGTATCACGGGAACTAACGCTAAGACTACCTTAACTAAAGAAACTTCGATAAGTGTGAATGGTAACTCAATAGATAGAATGTTTAAGTAGATCAATATAGATCAAACTATTGCATCATCGATCTCTCCTTATGTATTTAGTGATTATGTAAAAGTTGCAATTCAGTTATTGCAACTATATCGTCGCAACTTCTTGTCTTAATATGCATTTTTATTGTTCTCTTTTCTCACTTCTTTTCTCTCTTCTCCAAGATGCGATAAATATATTATTATTATTATTGTTATTATTATGAACTACAATATAGTATCACGGGGACTAACGCTAAGACTACCTTAAATCTTTAAGTAGATCAATATAGTGTCACGGGAACTAACGCTAAGACTACCTTAAATCTTTAAGTAGTTCAATATAGTGTCACGGGAACTAACGATAAGACTACCTTAAATCTTTAAGTAGATCAATATAGTATCACGGGAACTAACGCTAAGACTACCTTAAATCTTTGATTAGATCAATATAGTATCACGGAGACTAACGCTAAGACTATCTTAACTAAAGAAACTTCGATAAGTGTGAATGGTAAATCAATCAATAGAATGAATAAGTAGATCAATATAGTATCACGGGAACTAACGCTAAGACTATCTTAAATCTTTAAGTAGATCAATATAGTGTCACGGGAACTAACGCTAAGACTACCTTAAATCTTTAAGTAGATCAATATAGTATCGCGGAAACTAACGCTAAGACTACCTTAACTAAAGAGACTTTGCTGAGCATCGCTCTATCTTCATAGGGGGCTGCTGTGCTCTCTGTTCATTTTTTTAGCCAGTTATCGCAAACTGACTCGGTTACGGTAGAGGATATGGTAAGATCATTGGCGAAAAGTAGTCAAGAATTCTGGCTACAATCTAAACAAAAGAGCGCCTTGATTGGGTGTGTATGGAGTGAGTTATTAATATTCTACGAAAGGCTGTTGTGGAAAGTGGCAAAACGAAGCTCTATATAGTAAGGGCCCTAACCAGTGATGGCCTGAAGGAATAGTGATGATATGAATACTGAATGGAACAATGAAAACACAATTTAACAGTAAACCCCACGATTGAATTGGCATTCTTTAAAATGATCTCTTTGAAGTGAGCACACGCAACGCGTACGCGACGCACGTTCACTGTGTCACAATTATTACGCCCTGAATCGTTTCTTTTGCTTGTTTTTGCTTCTTGTGACTTATTTTTGTTTTGAATAATGATAATAAATTCGTAAATGTCATATGCAAGCGAAAAGAAGCAGTAATAGTCGCTTTTTATCGCAAAACGGAGGTGGTGAAATGTTGATATGCAAATTTAGGGCGTTAATCGATAGAATTGCGATCGGAGAATGTGCGCATCGTGTTCTCCGTATTCGATTTAGTAAAAATGAATAGAAAAACAAAAGAATAAATCGATAAACGCAAAGTTGAAAATGTTGCAACTTTAATCAATATTTAAATTTTTTTAAGGACGTTTTTTAAAAATCGGATTCGACAGTTTACTGCTTTCGACTACGCTGAATCCAATGGTGAAAACCGCGTCGCTCTATCTTTAACGGGGGCTGCGGTGGGAGGTGATCATTATTTTTTTCGTCGTTATCGCGAACTAACTCGGTTACGGTAGGGGTTATGGTGGTGAAAAAATAAGCGAAAATTAGTCAAGGTATCTGGCTACAATCTGAAAAAAAAACGCCTTGATTGGTTGCGTATGACGGAAGTTATTGATGTTCTACGAAAGGCACTTTTGGATTTTCGCAAAATCACTATATGAGAGGAATCGCGAGAAAATCGACCGTTTCGGAGGGTCCGCGGACATAGAAAATTCGACCCCCTGAAAAATTCAGAATAAGTACTTTGAACGATGCTCTATCAAACTGCGTTTTCCGAATTTGCATATCTGCTCTCGTTTTCGAATAGCGGTAGGTCAAAGTTGGCAGGTACGGTTTTTTTGGCTCGAGTGTGCGTCAGAAAAATGATCATAACTCCGTTCAAAATAATGATAGACACTTTTTCAAAAAAAGCATCGAAAGAGGAGATCTTGCGCAACATTTACCAGTTGATGACGTCATTTTTCGACCATGCGCCGGTGCTGGGCGGTCGGTTTTATGAAAAAGTGACGTAACTTTCCTAATCGGAAAAAGTGCACTTTGCTTCTATGCGCGTTTTGTTGCACCCATATGTGTCTAAAAATGACCCAAGTTTCAGAGGATTTCCGAATTGGAAAAAAAAAAGCGTTGATTTTAGTGACGCGACCTCGGCTTATTCCTTTATTTAGTGACGCGACCTCGGCTTATTCCTTTATCAAGAAACAGCAAAGGAGCTAAAATGACTCAAAAACATCCGAAAAAACATTACGAGCTCAAAATACCCATATATGACAGTTATATGGAACACAAAATCACCAAGTTCCGAAAAATTTGAAAAAAACCGTATTTTGCTTTTCCACGTGGAAAAAACGTTTCAGTAATGTTAATTAATCTTTATAATATTTCTTATAATGTTTTTGAACATTTATATTTTTGGAAGTGAAGGCCTACCTGCTCTTAGAGCCGAGATATCCGCCATCGAAATTACACGAGCGCGCCCCAACTCCGCGCGACTGCTCATCATCCGCTCTCTCACTCCCACACGCTCTTTCGTGAACAGACAGGGAGAGAAAAAAAAGGAGAAGGGAGACTAACATCTGACAACTACACGAAATGGAGATGTTAGAAAACTCTGAGCGAACAGAGTTGCATTTGAACAACAAAGAACGAGTGTGAGCCCCCCAAACCTTCCTCGCTCTCTCGCTCTCTCTCTCTCTCTCTCTCTCTCTCTCTCTCTCTCTCTCTCTTCAAGGAATGATGAAGTACAATGTCAAAACTAATGTTAGATAAGATACATTTATTAGAGAAATCAGTCATAATTGAAAACAATTAACATTGAAATAACATATTACAAAGAGAAATGGATGACAAACGGATGTTTTAAGGTTTTTAGTTTAGTGATCGAATGAGACAGAGACAAATTATGTGTGTGATGGATTAACAATAATTTATAGTAGATTCCTAGCAGTGCTAGGGGGATCCATAAATTGTTTTACTTGCGAGCGTTTTATACTTATGTGCGGGAAGAGCATTTCGCTTGCGCGCCCATCCGCCTCTATTACCCTTTGAGAAGAGATGTTTTTTTCATCGTACCAATCCTGATTGATCGTTGACCTGCCTTACTTCCATTCTTCAACATGGTTGTGGTTCCACTCATTGTGACACTACTTCTCCTGGGTGTCATTCCTGCTAGGAGAAGGATCCACGAACTTCTGTTCCAAGGGGCGGTGGGAGAGAGTGAGCTGACCGACCGTTCGCGATGAAGAAAATGAACGTGAATGAAGAGATGAAGAGAGAAGAGATGTGTTGCCATAAAATGAACGTTTTCCAGCTCAGAATGACTCAAAACAACTTGTTTCATCATTCTTAGCACGAAAAATACCGTGGAACACGTTTTTTGTGTCTGTAAAAATCAGCAAAAGATTTGGATCGAACCGGGGTTCGAACCCGCTCGGTGTTTTTAGAGTGGTACCTCTTTACCTCGACGTCTCGAATGATTTTGCTTATTTTATTTATTTATTTATCGTAGTTCACTCAGAGTTTTCTAACATCTCCATTTCGTGTAGTTGTCAGATGTTAGTCTCCCTTCTCCTTTTTTTCTCTCCCTGTCTGTTCACGAAAGAGCGTGTGGGAGTGAGAGAGCGGATGATGAGCAGTCGCGCGGTGTTGGGGCGCGCGTGTAATCTCGATGGCGGATATCTCGGCTCTAAGAGCAGGTAAGCCTTCACTTCCAAAAACATAAATGTTCAAAAACATTATAAGAAATATTATAAAGACTAATTATCATTACTGAAACGTTTTTTCCACGTGGAAAAGCAAAATACGGTTTTTTTCAAATTTTTCGGAACTTGGTGATTTTGTGTTCCATATAACTGTCATATATGGGTATTTTGAGCTCGTAATGTTTTTTCGGATGTTTTTGAGTCATTTTAGCTTCTTTGCTGTTTCTTGATAAAGGAATAAGCCGAGGTCGCGTCACTAAATAAAGGAATAAGCCGAGGTCGCGTCACTAAAATCAACGCTTTTTTTTTTTCCAATTCGGAAATCCTCTGAAACTTGGGTCATTTTTAGACACATATGGGTGCAACAAAACGCGCATAGAAGCAAAGTGCACTTTTTCCGATTAGGAAAGTTACGTCACTTTTTCATAAAACCGACCGCCCAGCACCGGCGCATGGTCGAAAAATGACGTCATCAACTGGTAAATGTTGCGCAAGATCTCCTCTTTCGATGCTTTTTTTGAAAAAGTGTCTATCATTATTTTGAACGGAGTTATGATCATTTTTCTGACGCACACTCGAGCCAAAAAAACCGTACCTGCCAACTTTGACCTACCGCTATTCGAAAACGAGAGCAGATATGCAAATTCGGAAAACGCAGTTTGATAGAGCATCGTTCAAAGTACTTATTCTGAATTTTTCAGGGGGTCGAATTTTCTATGTCCGGGGGGTGGTCGAACCTCTGGCGATTCCTCTCATATATATATTAAGGGACTAGGAAAGAAACAAATAATGTTTTGTACAGTCTCGAAACTGATCAATCTCATGAGATCTCATCAATCGAAGAAAAATTTCTGTTTTTATAAGGAGCGAATATTTCCTCTCCAAGAAGAGGTCTCATTTCTCTGCTCCTGATTATTCTCTGATTGTAGAATTACTAGTGTGGGAGAGTTGTCCAGTAAAGTAAATATGAATCGTCAATTGTTTATCACAAACAATCGACAATGTCCTTGATGGAGTGGTTATTTTACTAAGTCGAATTCTATGTATATCTCCAAAATATTAAGGAAGGTTCACTGATCTAGGATTCTTTCCCACTCGTTCATGAAACCGCATAACACACTCTTCAAAATCATAATATTTATCGAATTATTCAACTGATACCAAAACAAGTATTGAAGAAAACAATAACTTTAAGACACATTACAGTAACCAAATACAACGATGATAATGCTGTAATCATTACAGTAATTCTTATCCGATCTCACAATCAAACCACTTCCTCTAGTTCTTTTCTTCGATGATAGGCGGTCGCCCTCTGTTATTTAAAAGCTTAAAGTCCACTTAAAATCTGATTTGAAGTTTACTTTAGGTCTACTTCTACATTTGACGAAATTCATTAGTGCATACACCTCTCCTCTTGAAGTAGACTTACTCTGGTATTTTTTCCAGCCTGGAATCCGGTATATTTCCAGCCTGGCCAGCCGCATGGATCCAGTCTGGAAGTGATACCGGGTTCCAGGCTGGAAATGCTACCGTGTTCCTGGTAGCCTAGTAGTAATTCGCACCACTCACTTCTCAAGGATTTATTTGTTTCTTAGAGTAATGAGATAACAACAAACAAAACAAGCAATATTTACAAGACATAACGAGGTACAATGGGACAATATCAATTCGCTATTGTACAATTTAACGAAAAATCAAAATGAAGCGAGATAAAATTGTGAACAGTTACAGCGGTTACTTCGGGTCCATTCCCGTGGATGAATAATATATGATATCTTCAACTATAACTTCGAAGTCTCCAGAAGATGATAGTAGTGGGTCGTATGTAGATCAACTGGGAATAGGCGAAGAGACTGTGGTGGTCGACTGATCACTGGAAAGAAAATGATGTTCAAATGATCTACAGTATCCGCAGTCATTCTTACAGTATCCCGAGATCTATTTAAATTTAACTTTTTCGCGCTTCGTTTTTTCTTTGTTCCGATCGAAATCTACAGAAATCTCAATTATTCAGATCTACAATAATCCCACTAGAGTTCAGTCTTACATTAATCTCTACTAGTGGTAAAACCTACAGTAATACTTACAGTAATGCCTTCTGGAGTTAGACCTACAGTAATCTAAACCACATCTCAGAGCTACAGTAACCCCATTACAGCTCACAAGGAGTCTCTAATGTCTTAAGGTGGCGATAAGTGACGATTTATAGCCTATTTGAAAGCCCTTTCTCTGTAGAATAAGAATGTATGTTTCAAAAATCCGAAACGGCTCTGTACATGGATTTTGAAAAATCCAAAGTTTGAGCAATTTCTGCCTTGAAATTCCTGTGTAATGGCAGTTGAATTGCCGTACAATGATGGGCTACTTCTCCCCGATCTCTCTACGAGCTAGTGGTGGCACAGTGGTAAAGATGTCGCTTACAATTTTTGCACTGCGGGTTCGATCCCCACCGCTGCGACATTTTTTGCCCGATTTTTCACTTGTCTTTTTATGATTAAAAAATTTTTTTTTCTTCTTTTTTTTTCATTCTTACTGATATCCATGCATCCAATCTGTCTGAAAGTTTGTCAGTGTTGATTGAAAGATTCAACGTATTTCAGAAATCTCTCGATGAAACAAAGAACAACACTCATAGATTTGAATAATAAACGAATAAGTCAAGCAATAAATCTATAATCTGATCTACTCTTCTTTCTTTCCCTCTCCAATCAATTGCTAAGCTATACATTCTTCAGAATCTTTCAAGTTTCTTTTTTTCCTCCTTTTTTCCTATTCTTTATGTTATTTCCTACACATAACATAACATTATATTGTGTTATGTATGATTTTAAAAAAAAGATCATAAAAAAAGACAAGTGTAAAAATCGGGCAAAACATGTCGCAGCGGTGGGGATCGAACCCGCAGCGCAAAAATTGTAAGCGACATCTTTACCACTGCGCCACCACTAGCTCGTAAAGAGAGCGCGGAGAAGAAACCCATCATTGTACGGTAATTCAACTGCCATTACACAGGAATTTCAAGGCAGAAATTGCTCAAACTTTGGATTTTTTTAAATCCATGTACAGAGCCGTTTCGGATTTTTGAAACATACATTCTTATTCTACAGAGAAAGGGCTTTCAAATAAGCTATAAATCGTCACTTATCGCCACCTTAAGACATAAGAGACTCCTTGTCAGACCCACAGTATTCCCCCATTAGACCTCCCACCTACAGTATTATGAACAAGAGCTGAGACATATGATAATCACTACCAGAGCTCAGACCTATGGTAATTACTACTAAAGCTCATAACTACAGTAACCCCTACAGTAATGCCGACTAGAGCCCAGAGCTACAGTATTCCCCACTCGCACTCATACCAAAAATATTCCCATTACAGCTCTGACCTACAGTAATCCAATCAGACCTTAGACCTACAGTAATCTTCACTACAGATCAGAGTTACAATAACCAAATCAGACCTTAGACCTACAATACTCCCATTACAGCTCACACCTACAGTAATCCCCACTGAAGCTCATACCAACAGCATCCTCAGTAATTCCCGAGATCTATTATTTAAATATAACCTTTTCGTGCTTCGTTTTTTCTTTGTTTAAAATTAAATTCGGGAGGGCCGGAAGCCAAAATCGGGTGCTTGAGACACAAGGATTTCATTTTTGAGTGAATTTTGGCTAAAGCGGGTTGGTCTTATCGCTATCGACAATTTCGCTCACTTAAGATACCAACAGTAACTAGAGCTCAGTCCTATAATAATCTCCACTAGACCTTACACCTACAGTAATCTCTACTGCAGCTCAAAGCTACAGTAATCCCCAATAGAGTACATACCTACAGTAATCCCTACTAGAGCTCATGCAAACAGTAAAACCACTATAGCTCAAACCCACAGTAATCTCCACTAGAGCTCAGATATACAGTAATTCCACAGGAGCTCACAGTTACAGTAATATCCATTACTGTAGCTTTGAGCTACAGTAATCCCATTAGAGATCACACCTATAGTAATATCAACTATAGCTCATATCTACAGTAATCCCACTATAGCTCAGACTACCGTAATCCCCAATAGAACTCATACCGCGTTTCCTCGGTAGATCGACTGCTGGGAGAGGGCGAAGATGCTGAGGCGGTCGACTGATCACTGGAAATAACATGATGTTTAATTGATGTGTCGATATCTACAGTATCCTCGGTAATTCCTACCGTATCCCAAGATCTATTTAAATATAACTTTTTCGTGCTTCGTTTTTTCTTTGTTATGATCAAAATCTACAGTAGTCTCAATTATTCCTAGTAGGGCTGTAGTAGGAATTACTATAGGTCTGAGCTGTGACTATAACAGTAGTCCCACAAGAACTCACACCTACAGTTATCCTACTAGAGCTCAGTCCCCCAACCTAAAGACCTACACTAATCTACACTAGTGCTAAAACATACAGTAATGCCGACTAGAGCAAAGACATACAATCTAATCTACATATCAGAGCTACAGTAACCCCATTACAGCTCAAACCTACAGTAATCCCCATTAGAGCTCACACTCACAGTATTATCAACTAGAACTGAGATCTATGATAAGCACTACTAGAGCTCAGACCTATGGTAATTACTACTAAAGCTCATAACTATAGTAACCACTAGAGCTCATACCAACCACGTTGGCAACATGGTCGCTGGAAATTAAATTCGGGTGGTCGGACGTCAAAATCGGGAGGTGCGACACAAAGAATTAATTTTTGAATGAATTTTTGAGTGAATTTTGACTAAATCGTCTAGTGACAATGCCGACCACTTATGATACCAACAGTAACTAGAGCGATGTCTCAAGCGATGAACACTTTGCGATGAACACTACTAAACCATTACCCGCGAATTCTGAACAATACAGTAAGCATGATCTCCAAAGTCACTGCAACAGGCGGGATACGGTCGTCCAGTTAGTCGAATAGTGAACACGTTTGGCTGGCAGTCAAATAGTTGAGTGTTCGATGGCCCGTCCTTGCAAAATCTATTGCCGTTCTCGTTCGCATTTACCACTCGGTGACAATTATAGCCGACCCATATGCGTATTGGCTTATGCTGATATATAGAATAAGGAACTAGAATGTCCCTTCGTATTCGCTAGAAACTACGATGTGTTATACAGAAATATACCTATTCATTTTTACTCATTTTAGGTGTAGAAGGTTAGTTGATTAACATGTTGGACTTTCCACAGAAATGATTATTAATCGGTCCCAAGTGACATAAAAACAAAGACATACCTCCTTTGATGAAATATCGTGAGGTCTGAACAAGTCGAAATGAGAGCCGGAACTGAAACTTACATAAATCTCGGAAAATCATTATAAAACTTAAATAGCAATCATGTTTCTCTACATCATTAGGAACAGACGAATAAGACTACTTTTCGTATCCTCGAGTTTCTAACGGACGGTCGAAATAGACGCGTTTCAGAATAATTGAAAATGATGTGCCATTGAAAGATTGTGGAAGTAGGAGATTGAAAGTTTCAGGAAATAATAAAGAACCAATCAAAAAATAAATATAATAAAAGAAATGATAATTATAAATAAATACCCGGTGCGAAATTTTCCCGTGAAACCGCACCCTTCGGTGCAAAAATTCGCACCCGTAAATCGGTGCACGGTGCAGCGTACGGTGCGATATTCCGCACCGCAAACGGTGCATCGGTGCAGCGGTGCACGGTGCGAAATGCGAACTGCCTTTTAAACTTCGTTTGAAAAGTTAGTTCATGATCGGTATTCTTTACTTACTACCGTATGCTGAACTACACCACTTTCACTTGAATTTGTTGCACAATTCTTATGCCTGCTGTTTCTTGCATCATTTTATGAATAACTCTAATTTACTATTTAAAATTTCTTTTCGCACGCATTCACAACTCCTGCAGGCCTTCTATCAGGCTTTCCAAAACTCCTCAAACTTTTATTTCAGTTATCTATTCTAGTTTTTGCCCAATTCAGGCTTAAGTTTAAATACTTTTCCTGATTTCAGTCGAAATGTCGACGTTGTTCGTGTGTCCTGAGTCAGGAAGCGATGCCAACGATGGTCTCAGTGAAACCACCGCCGTCGCTTCGCTCTTCCAGGTGTGCATTTTCATTTTTTAGAAAGACAAACCACTGTGACTTTGGTCTCTTCATCGAGTAATACTCTCGCCTTTGGTGTTGAAAGCATGATCTCGGGTACAAGTAAAATCATGCATGATCCGACAATTCAATGCTTGATCATGCATTCATGATTCTTCTTCTGTGACCATGCACGAATTTTCCGTGATCATGCACGGAAGCTCGGATTCTATACAAGATCACGGATAATCCACGCATGATTCGTGTATATTCCATGCTTGATCATGCCATTAATTGCACAAATCTGTGATCATGCTTGGATTCAAACATCCTAGTTCGCAGTGAAAAAAATAAACTATTGATATTGTAGGCCATGTTTCTGGCCAAGTCAGCGACTGGTGACTTCAAAGTTGCATCCAAGGATGAGAACGGAACCATCGTCTGGAACGCTCCTAGCCAGAGTGCTATCAAGAAGAACCAGAAGAGGTATTACTTCTATTTTACCGACTTTTTCATTCATCCAATGGCACTACGTCGATTAAGAACCGATGAATAATAACTGACTGGATGATAACCATTTTCATATTTTGTCTATTCATTAGCGCTTGTCTCTCATATGCAAATGGTTATTACCCAGTCTGTTATTATTCATCATTCGATCTTGTGCCCATCCAATATAAACCCTCGCTTTCGAAATAGTGTATGGATTCGCTATTATCTTTAATTATTATCTATCTCATTAAATCTAATTATTGTCGGCAGAAGTGAAGTTGAGATTGAATTAAAACTGTTGCAGTTATAGAAATACATGGGCGAGGTACCTGGAGCTCGATTCTAAATGGGGCATCCGAACGAAAAATGGTTAATTTTACAGGGGGCATTTCGCAATTTTTTCGAAGATCCCTAATTTTACAAGGGGCACCCCATGTCGGCGCCCATGCATGGTTATAGATGCTGCACCCATCACTTTTATGTTTCATGTATGCAATGACAAAGGCCGTGGCCAATTGTTAGAAGAAATGAAGCTAAAAATGACGATATTAAGCGAAAATAACGAATTTTGTGAATCAACCCTTCCTATTTCGAGAATTGACCCACTATATAAAAATAGTCGGTTAGGGTACCGAAAAATGTATGAACTATACCAAACTCTACAAGAGTTAATCCTCCGTTGACGAGCCACTGTTGTAGATTCGAGCAGGAGCTCAAGAAGGCTGAGAAGGCTGGAGCCAAGGCTAAGGCCACTCAGGACAGTGCCTCTGCAGCCATCGAGGAGGCTAAGAAGGTATAATAATAATAATAATAATAATAATAATAATAATAATTAGTATTATTGTTATTTATTCGTGTTGTGTATACGTTGCTAATCATTGCTATGGAAAAGTTAAAGACATACCTCGAGCTATTATGGAACTTTCCGCTCAATCCTCTCAATCTTTGATAAATTAACACCCATTTCTATTTTTTTGTGTTGAAAAAAAACAAAAAATGAACATTAATTGATCTAAGATTAGACATTTCGAAATTATCTATTGCTGGAGTATGGCACAGATCAAGTAACTACTGTGACATCATAAATATTCTCCTTTGAAGATCAAATTCGAGTGGGACGCGTCGCTTCCGGCGCCCAAGCGCATCAAGATCCGCGAGGGTGTGGCTAACCGCGACACGCGCGTCCACGTCACCGGATGGGTGCACAGACTGAGAAGACAGGGTGAGGAGGAGATCGTGGAATTTAAGGAATTAAAAATGCTTTTAATCATTTGTTTAAATGGTCCAAGTTATTGATCGATTTGTGTGGTTATTGATTAATACGAATATTATTATTATTATTAATATTAATGAATCGATAATTCACTTTGCATCATTCCAGGCAAAGCTATGGCTTTCCTCGTCCTGCGTGACGGCTCGGGATTTTTGCAGTGCGTCCTTACTGACAAGCTGGTACGGGATACTGTATCTTGACTGATCATGGATTGATTATGAAATATGGATAATTATCAATCAATTACCGTATTAAGCCGATCAATAATTTATTACCGTATCTCAATGATTATCGATTGGTTTTGCAGTGCCAGACATACGAGGCCGTCACCCTCTCGACTGAGAGCTCCGTCGAGGTCTTCGGTACTATCAAGAAGGTGAGCAGGATTGTATTTTCTATTTTACGTTACAGCGGTCATTCACTGTCTCTGTGCGGGCATTCATTGTTTTCATCGGGAATATGAAACATGAAAACAACAGCTGCACAATGTTCCAAGAATGGGCTGGGGCAGTCATGACAATACACTAGTTTTCTTATGTTTTTTTCTTATGGTTTGCACTGATTATTGTACGAGCACACCAATGTAAAGATGCACCATTAACTAAACCTACAGAGTACCAATATAATATAATACACACAATATACTAGAGTATATAGATTAGAATTCAGAATAGAATACAACATTAATCTGAAATGGAAGCAAGTAATCTATGATCTTTTTACTAGGATTTACTAGGATTGTATTTCAGATGAGAAATTGGTTGGTCATTGTCACTGCATTGACAATAGCCTTTATCATTGCCAACATGAAACATGAAAGTGATAGGTGCAGCTATAACTGTGACAGTCTCTTCATTCTTTGAACTTCTAATGACAATAATTTGATTTAATTAAATAGATACTAATGTATTTTATGATACCGTACTACCATAAATTTGATTCATACTGTATCATGGGTATATTATCGATTGATTGATCATTGAGTTGAGATTTTCGATTGATTGATCTCATTCAGTTCAGATTATCGATTGATTAGATTATCGATTGATTAGATTATCGATTGATTAGATTATCGATTGATTAGATTATCCATTGATTAGATTATCCATTGATTAGATTATCGATTGATTGACCTCATTCAGTTGCCCGACGGCAAGACAGCTCCCGATGGTCACGAACTCGTCGTCGACTTCTGGAAGGTGGTCTCAGAGGCGCCCGCTGGTGGTGTGGATAACGTCCTCAACGAGGAAGCAGGAGTGGAGACGCTTCTGGAGAACAGGTAGGAAGCGGACTTGTTTAATGATGCCATTGATTTATTAAAGATGTAAAGTGGGTTGAGCATGTAACATAAAACGCAAATAAACAAAAGAATGGGTCATAATGTACACACATAAGTTTGCATGCTCATTAGTCTTAAATTTGTAAGATGTGAACTTTAATATATTAATAATTGTGATTCGTGGTGTTTCGGCCGCTACGTCTATGTAAATGATAATGTAAAAGTCGCTGCACAAGGAGTGTGAAAGTGAATTATAATAGACGTAGTATCGAAGATGAAACTACGAAATGATCCTCGATCCGTCAATCCATCCCATACATTGCAGACACCTCGTCCTTCGTGGTGAGAACGCGTCGCGTGTGATGCGTATCCGCGCGGCCGCAACGCGTGCCATGCGCGAGCACTTCTTCTCGTCCGGTTACACGGAAGTGTGTCCGCCCACACTAGTACAGACGCAGGTACGCGATGCTGCATGATCATTGGGCTTTTTGTAGTATTATCATATTATATTGTTATTATTATTATGTCGTTTTTAAATGTTTTATTTGTAACGTACAGGTTCGTTCAGAAACGTACTGAACTCTATTTTGATAGCATGAAATGCACGTGAAACTTGCGGTCTGCTCTTTATCAATTTATTTTCCATAGTCAATGCGCATTCAACAGTTGCAATAGATAACAGCAGATAGTAGCAAAAACAACAATAATAATAGTAATAGAATTGCATATTGATTGTCCTCGTTGGGTAAAAAAATATATAGCCTTATATAGTTGGTCAATCCTTGCATTATGAGGCTATGAAAATGTTTGATTATTCTCGATTTCAGGTAGAGGGAGGCTCAACACTCTTCGGTCTTGACTACTTTGGCGAGCCAGCCTACCTCACGCAGTCATCCCAACTCTATCTCGAGACGTGCATCGCCTCCCTCGGTGATGTATACTGTATCGCCCAGAGTTATCGGTGAGTGAGTCCCGTGGGGAAGAACGCGAGAAGAGGATTACGGTAGCCCCAGCGAGGGAGATATTTGAACATATGAATTTTATGTTGACTACAATCATTTGAGCCATCGTGCAAGAGTTGAAAGCATTTTGGATAAAAGAGTATATGTTGTTCGATTGGTGTTCAATGTACCTATTATTCTATGCATTAAAAAATAATAGTAACCTGTAATTTTTTTTGTTAATCATGCATCTTTACGTTGATGTGCACGTACACTAATCATTGAAAACCTCCAGTGTATTGTAATCACTGTTCCAGCTTATTGTTGGAATACTGTGCAGCTCTTGTTTTCATGTTTCACATTCCCAATGAAAACAATGAATGTTCGCACAGTGACAGTGGATCCGATTTTTGGAACATAAAATAGAAAAAGCTCAACTTCTTGATAGTTCCGAAGACCTCGACGGAGCTCAGAAAATACAAAATAGAAAAATTATAAATAATTAATCTATTGAATAATATCTATCTATTGAATATCTATTGTTTTATTGAAGGAATAAATATAATTATTATTATTATTAAACAGTATTGTTCAGTGCGGAGAAGTCGCGCACTCGTCGCCATCTCGCCGAGTACGCCCACGTGGAGGCCGAGTGCGCCTTCATCACTTTCGAGCAGTTGATGGACAAGATTGAGGTGAGGCTATTAGGAGCGTGAGGCGAAGGCCAGGCGGGTTTGGTGGCGCTGATAAATAGTATTTTATCTACACTTTTGATAATATAACAAGGCGAGACGGAAGCAGTGATGATAAGATAGAAGCAATGGTTCTAAATGGCGCAAGACGGGTTGGCGCCTAAATACGTACAAGACCATTACTGAATCTAATGGGAAATTGTCATGGTCGTACTCATACGTCGAATAGCATATCGGTTTTCAAAATCCGGTCAGGTTTTTCGATTTTTGTGATATTTTTGCTCAAAATCCGGTCAGGCTTGGTACTTTGTAATATACTTTTCGACCTATGGTCATGCTTTCCAGAGAAGAGCTTACCTATCATGAAACAGTCATAATTTTATTTTTTAAATCATTTACTACTAAATTCCTTGTAGGATCTGGTATGCGACACGGTTGATCGCCTCCTCGCCGTCCCTGAGACTGCAGAGCTGATCAAGTTTGTCAACCCCGTAAGTGTCTGTATGCATGATATTAAGGAACCGATCGATAACGTAAATCAATAATGTCAATCGATAATGTGGAAAACGATATCAGACACACGTTTATTTTAATACCAGACACACGTTTATTTTAAATTGCAATTTGCTTCATTCTCGCTTTAATAATTGAAATCACTGTTACAGTTTACAGCTTACAATTTTTAATACATTTATTCAAGAATTACTCCGATGTTAATTAGAAATATATCATAATAAACATGCACATGTACTCATGAAATAGGAAATTAGTGAACCTAGAGTAGTTATTAGTCGCGACGAGGTTATTTAAATTAAAAAATTCCATTCCAGGACTTTGTTCCTCCCTCTCGTCCCTTCAAACGCATGGAGTATGCCGATGCGATCAAGTGGCTCAATGTTCGTAATTTATATTTTTAATAATAATAATAGTAATAATAATAATGTTTTATCGTTTCTCGGACAAGAACAAATAACGGTATTCTGTGTACGAAAATGTATGCTGCAGTATGCTGTCGTTCATGCGCTTCGTTGCAGGAGAACAACGTGCTCAACGAGGAGACGGGCGAGCAGTTCAAGTTTGGCGAGGACATCCCCGAGGGTCCCGAGAGGAAGATGACCGACGCTATTGGAGTGGTACGGTAGTTGTATCGATCGTATTGATTGATTTTTGAACGGAGTTATTCAACCTAGTAGATTCTTGTTGTAGTACATTTAGTAGATCTGAATGTGTTATCGTAAACTAATAAACGTTAGGTAGATTATTCATTGTCAGCTTATAAAAATCACTTGTTTTCTTTCTCCGCAATGATTATTTCTTGTTTTGCATAGTTCGGTGCTGAGTGCATGGTGCTGAATCTCTTTTAAATCTCAAAACAGCGCGGTTCAATTCGGTTTAATTCCAAAATTCAATTAATAATGAAAACGAATTAGCCAAATTCAATTAAATATGAAATGGTTGCTTCCCACCCACCCGGTTTTAGTTTCCGGCGACAAAGGTTGCCCACGTATGTTTTGAACGGAGTTGTCGTTTGAGATTTCAACCTTGTAGATTCTTGTTGTAGTATATTTATTAGATGTGATTGTGTTATCGCAAAGTAATCTTAGAGATATGGGAAAAAAACATATACGTCTCTGACAAGGGAAGTCTTTTATGTCTCAGTGAGACTTTTGAATAAGAGTATTTTTCCTCGATAGGTATAGGTTAAATATGATGGGAGCCAAAAAATTAGCTGCTGCCATGCACTTTCAGATTTTTTATAATTAATTTTGATCTTGTGAAAATTCAATTGTCAAGTGCGCATGCATTATTTTTGACGCCGCTAAGTTTTCACGGCTTTTTCAGGGGCTCCTTATTTCATATACCGCTTGTCGCCTATGTTTTGTGATTTTTTCAACATTTTTAAAAAAATTTGCAAAATTAAAATTAATTATATAAAATCTGAAAGTGCATGGCAGCAGCTAATTTTTTGGCTCCTATCATATTTTTCCTATACCTATCGAGGAAAAATACTCTTATTCTAAAGTCTCACTGAGACTAAAAAGACTTCCCTTATGACCATTGTTGCTAATATTATTGATCGATAGATGTTGATAGTTGGAGTGGTACGGTAGTTGCATCGATCTTATCAATTTATTTTGAATCGAGTTATCGTACGAGATTTCAACCTGGTTGATTCTTGTTTTAGTATGTTTATTATATTGGAATGTGCTATCGCAAACTAATCTCTTATACACAGATCACTCTGGATAATATTGATCGATAAATCAATAATATTGATCGATTGATTGATTGATTTCAGCCCATCCTCCTGAACAAGTTCCCTGGCGGCATCAAGGCCTTCTACATGTCCCGATGTGGCGAGGCGAACGAGCTGACCGAGTCGGTGGATCTGCTCATGCCCGGAGTGGGAGAGATTGTCGGAGGTATGGGGGGAATTATGGGAAACTGGGAACGGGCTACGGGGATGGGAATTGGGAAACTGGGTATTTATTGGTTAGCAATTGTAGCAACAATCTTGCTTTATTGTATTATCATGAAATTATTTTTGAAATATTTAAAACCCTCGTAATTTCTGTAATGCATCGTTACATTTGCCTGACTCGCCTACGCCGTCACGTAAAAAACGTTACATTTGGCGACGCGCGCGTCGACGTCATTTTTGGAGTGTGTTGGGTCCCAAGGGGAAAACCCTGATTGTCATCAGGGGTACGGTAGGAAGATACCGTAACCATCGATCAATATTGGTTGGCTACCGTAACCTTTTACCGTACCCCTGATGACATTCAGGGTTTTCCACTTGGGACCCAAGACACTCCAAAATTTACGTCGACGCGCGCGTCGCCAAATGAACGTTTTTTTACGTGACGGCGTAGGCGCGTCAAGCAAATGTAACGATGCATAAGAACCAAGCAAAACAGACGTATGTTAGTCTTTCGAGATGAGTTTTTTTTTTCTTTTTTGAAAGATCTATGCCTCATAGCCCTAAGTTCTTTACACGAACAGTGTGATAAAGTCATATATCGATTTATCGATCAATATCTAATCAATCAATATCAGGATCAATGCGTATCTGGAAGGAGGCCGAGCTGGTGACCGCCTTTGAGAAGGCTGGCATCGACCCCAAGCACTACTATTGGTGAGTGACTAGATCACGGTCCCGGTCCCGGTTGCAGTAGTGACTAGATTACGGTCCCGGTTGATCTAGTGACTAGATTACGGTCCCGGTTACGGTACACAAGCATAGGTCGAAAAGTATGTTACAAAGTACCAAGCCTGACCGGATTTCGAGGCAAAATTTCACAAAAATCGAAATACCTGACCGGATTTTGAGCCAATTTTGCCAAAAATCGAAAATCCTGACCGGATTTTGAAAACCGATAACCTAGCTATTCGACCTATGTACACAAGATTTACGGACTATTCTGAGTTAATTAATTAAGGTATGTTGACCAACGCAAATACGGCGCTGTGCCTCATGGAGGATACGGTCTCGGACTCGAACGGTACGGTAGATGATTTTTATTGATTTTATCGATTGATCTTTGATCTAGTACAGTATACCAACTTACTTGTTGTGACTATCAGTTTGATGGGATATCCGTGTGATACAGTAGTGGTTGATATCGATCGAACAAACTTATTAATTATCGATTGATTAAACTTTTATTGATTATTAATTTTTCCAGTTTCATCTGCTGGCTGACCAACACCCATCACATCCGTGACGTCTGCCTGTACCCTCGCTTCATCGGCCGTTGTGCTCCCTAAACGACGGATCTGCTATTCCCCGGTCCTACCCTAATCTTTGCTATTTCCCGGCTCCGGTCCTATCGAACTTTTCCGATATGTCGTAATGTTCTTCTTTCACCATTACCCTGTTATGCTTGTATTGTAGATCATCTTTTGTTTCCCCTCCCCCTCCTATCACATTGTGATGTCCATCTCCTCTTATCTATCCAATCATTCTTTTGTTAGTTCTGTGTCTCTGCGTCTCTGGCCTCTCCTGTCTGCTCGTCTGGCGCTCTCTCCTCATCCATCACCGTGGCTCCCTGATACCTTCCATCAATTCTCTTTGTTCATGTTTGGAGAGGAGGCGATAGCTGCAGACAGTCAGACAGATCCGGCGAGAGTGTGTGCAGAAGTGAGAGAGTTTAGGCAGTCGGAGAGGCGAGAGCGTGTGTTGAAGTGAGAGAGTATTCAGGGACATCTCCTAGCTACATCTCCTTGCATCTATCTCCCTCTGTTATCTACTGTCGTCCACTTGTTTCTTCTTCATCGACTCCGTTTTTGTCCCCTTTTCTGAATCGCATTATTGGGCTGTTTCTTGTTTCTCAAAAATGTTTTAAATTTTGCTCCGTTTGTTCGCTCTTTCTGCTAAGATTCTATCGATTGATTGTTACAGTAATTTATTGGGTAGTACCGATTGCTTGTTATGGATTACTGTATGTTGAGAGTATAGAGATAAATATACATTGGTCCTTTGATTTGTTTATTTAATTAAATCTATTTATTTAATTGTTTGTGGTCATTAAGGGCAATTAAAAAGGCTCTTGGCTCTTTCTAGGAATGGATGGGCACTTGGCGTGAGTGGCCCTGATTACTGGGTTAATTTGTATGTGCTCCGAGTGGTTGGGACTTGTAATTTGATAGGGAGAGGGAGGGTGGAAGGCAGAGGGAGAGGGAGAGATCATGATAGGGAGAGGTAGAGGTAGAGTAGCAAAGTGGGGCTGGTACTATATCCCTCCCTTCCGCTTGCAATGTTTGCTTACCTGAGGGCAAAGAGAATGGGCGAGAGTGGCAGGGGAGGCAGAGTGCGCGAGGCAATGAACGAGTTGCCTGTGGGAATGACGATGAAGATCGAGCGGTCCTCTGCGTCTCTGACCTCGTTTAATGAGAATTCATGATTTTTGATCTTCCGGATGATCATGCCTACAGATCGCCACGTTAATTTGCTGTATTAGAATTATTGCGCATGATACACGAATCTCACTGGTCGATTTCCGTTTTCTGATGAATTGATTTTAGATTTTCAAAAATACACCAGGACCTAATTTTACTTTCCGCGCTGTCAATACTCTCTCACTTTCTATGTCTACGAGAGAGGCTTGCCAGAGTGGAGAGAAAAATTAGCTCGGGTGTGCCTTTAAGGGGGCCAAAATTCCAATTTGATACCCCCTCCATTTATCTCGTAAGATTATATAACGGCGATCAGCTACACAGCGTTCTCATGACTTTCAAAGCAAGAACGACCGCTCAACATACAAACTCTCTCGAATACAATGGTCTCTCCTTTGTCTTGCTTTGGAAGAAAAATGGCTTGGACCAGAATGCTGTGGCTATGATCTATAATGTTTTCACGAATTTTGAGTCCTACCATTGGTGTGCATCATTTAATTATTTAATTATTTTATTATTTAATTATTTTATTATATAATTATTTAATTATTTAATTATTTAATTATTTAATTATTTAATTATCAAATTCTAATACGAATATGAGGGTAATGTATTGAGAGTGAAACTTATATGAAATATGTTTCGTTTGCTTATTCATTGTCATCACCTATTTATTTCTGATCATATTCATCTTCGTGTGTCGTTGCATGCGTGTAGATGAAATATATAAATATTATTTATTTGCTTTATAAAAGTGTAATCAATCGATAATTAGGAAGAGTTTGCCCAATCGACAACAACTACTACTGTATCTGAAGAGACAGAACGGATATCCCATCAAACTGAATTCGTTTATTTATTTATTTTGCGATTCTCTCGAAAGTGTCTACAATTTTTTCTATGAAGATATGAACTTAAAACTAGGAAAACTATACAACGGATTAATTAAAAAGAAAGAAAGGGAGGGACTAAAAATGGGTTGTGTTAGAAATTTTTAAGAAAAACTATGATAAATCTAAAACAACACACAGATGTTAATAAATTTATTATTTATTTATATATTTACAATATGATGAACTTCTCCGATGGAAAAGACGATTGATCAAGCTCTTATCATTTTTGTGTGCCCGTTCCATTCTTACACAGGAATAAATGTTTTTTTATTTATTTTATTTTGCCGGGTCTTATACCACTATACATACTGGTATGGAAGTAGTTTTTTCTTATCAATTTCTCCTTCTCCCCTATTTTCCCCCTCATCTCTCTGCCTCTCACTCCATCTAGCTCTCTCCCTCTCCCTCTATTTCTATCTCTCTCTCCCCCTCTCTCTCTCTTCTTCTCTCTCCCTCTCCTTCTCCCGCCCTTCTTCCCTCTCTCTCTCTCTCGAAAAACCAGCGCTCTCCCCCTCCCTCTCTTCTTTTTATGAATCATCCTCCCAACACTATCGCGCAATCTCTCGCTGCCATACTATTTTCATTTATATGCTTCAATATTTTAGTCAACTTATTGTCCCTGTACATTTTGATTTTCTTCCGATGTGATCAACCGATTTTTGCGTATGCTGTGTTAAAAAAAGCAGAGAAAATTCCTTGTTTTACACTCTCTCGCCTCTTTTTTCAAACATAATGCGTCACATTTACTACTTCAAGGAATTCTTGATTTCGGGACATAATCATAAGCTCGATATCTTCTCTTCATTTCTATTTTATCACCATGCAACAATTCACTCTCTTTCTCTGTCACGCTCCTCATTATGCGTGCTCTCTATGTCTCTCTCGTTTCTCTCGCACCCTCTCACTTTCCCATGCTCTCTCATCACCTGGTAATACTCACCAGATGACTGTCACTGTGCATCATCGTCCAGATATCAGAATGGATTAAAGGGTGAGAGAGAGTGCATGGAAGTTAGAGAGTCCAGAGAAGAAAAGAGAAAAAAGGCGAGACAGTGTGCAAAAGTGAGAGAGTGTTTCGGAAAATTTCCGAAACGCGAGGAAGTCATTATAAAAAATATTTTAACTACTTAAAATTGAAAAGGTATGTGGTGTTGAACAGGACGAAAAGAGCTCTTTCTCGGCTTTTCTTTTCTTTTCACATTTTCGACCAGTGCATCGAGTTGTCATTGATTGGAACACATAATAGAAATTCTGAAAATTAAAAAAAAATTTTTCTCAGAAGAAAAATGAACAAAAATAATACCGCTGCGAACAAGTATTTTATATTGTATTGCGTGAACAATGGCTGCATGATTATCTATCCATGATCTATCAGGACTAATATCGGAGACTGAAACGCGAGATCAACTGGTGTTAGCCTTTCTCTTGCAATGGTTAATAAATCACTTGTCTAGAAAAGATCTCCCGTCGAGCTTCGCGTCTTGAATAACGGGAAAACCTTTACCTTTTTTATCATACAATATATTTTTGATGAATTCCGTATCGTTAGGGACAGACAAGAAAATTAATTTTGCATGATCCTTTCATAAATGTCTCCTTTTGTATTCGGTTACTAGGCTTCCTCTGATGTTTACTTCGCTATATCTCTCTCTCTCTCTCTCTCTCTCTCTCTCCCTCTCTCTCTTTCTCTCTTTCTCTCTCTCCCTCTCCCTCTCCCTCTCCCTCTCTCTCTCTCCCTCTCCCTCTCTCTCTCTTTCTCTCTCTCTCTCTCTCTCTCTCTCTCTCTCTCTCTCTCCCTCTCTCCCTCTCTCTCTTTCTCACTCTCTCTCTCTCTCTCTCTCTCTCTCTCTCTCCCTCCCTCTCCCTCTTTCGATCTCTCTCCCTCACTCCCTCCTCTCATTCTCTCCCTCTCTCTCTCCCTCTCTCCTTCTCTCTCTCGCCCTCTCCCTCTCTCTACCCATCCTTCTCCATTTTACGTATCTTCTACTCCCCACCTGTTTCGACTGTTTGGCTTCTTACCTCACCGAGCTGAATCCTGTGTCTCTAGCCATGTTATCTCTCTACCTCTCCTTATTCTCCTCCCCCCCCTCTATCTCTCCCTCTACCCTAACTCTCTCCCCCCTCTACCCTACATCTCCCTCTCTCTCCCTCTGCCCTACCTCTCGATCTCCCTCTATCCTACCTCCCCTTCTCCCTCTCCCTCTCCCTCTCTCTTCCACATTCTCTGCTTCTCTACCACTCTCTCCATTCCCCATTGTCTCTCGTCTATCTAACTGGCTTCATCTCCTCATCCCCTCATGCACTCCCCTGATGAGGATAATCAATCGCCAAGATTGTTATTCTGTGTTTCTGTCGTTTCCGAAACTTCCCGATATAGTGATATTTTTCTACATGCCGACGTTTCCTAATCACCACACCAAATCGGAAGGAAATCAGCGCAATATTTGTATAGAGGGGCTCGTCGACTTTGTTTCCTGCGCTTTGCGCATGATAGCGTGTTGGCAAATAGAAGCATGTGATAAGAGGAGAAAGAGGGAGAGGGAGAGAGGGGGAGAGGGAGGGAGAGAGGGGGAGAGGGAGGGAGAGAGAGAGAGGGAGAGGGAGAGGGAGAGGGAGAGGGAGAGGGAGAGGGAGAGGGAGAGGGAGAGGGAGAGGGAGAGGGAGAGAGAATAGATGGAACTACAATTCAATTCGTATCTACACCTCTTCTTCCTCGTTTTTTCCATTCCTTCAATTGCAACATTCCAATCTCATGCTACACGTTTTCCGTATTTTACCACGTTATGCTAAAAATTTTTCGAATATATGATACTTCGCGCGTCTATACTTGATCAGTCACTGGTTTAAACTCACACCCGAGTTAATTAAGTTCAGATCTCCCCAGATATAATTATACCTTCTTCTAAGATTCGCCCATAGCTCCCAAACTGCCACTGTACCCAAGAACCCTCACCGATATCGCTACATTAGCGACGGACATCCATCACTACCTTTATGTCCTTATTTTTCTTGTTATGCATATTATGATGGAATAAAGAATAAGAATAATAATTAACTCTCCGCACTTGCAACACTCTCTCGCTTCCTCTGTTTACGAGAGAGCGTTGCCAGAACGGAGTGTAAAATAAGCCCGATTAATGTAGCAGCAAAGGTGTTAGCAGAGTATTGTGACGCTGATTAGTTGTTCATATCTTTGAATAACATTTACGTAATTTGACGTAATTTAGTAATTTAAAAATTGACATTTTTTTGATAAGACCATTGTTACCCTAAAGAACGGACTCACTTTTTGCTCTTCGCCATTTTTCGCTTTTTTCTCGCATTTTTTGAAAAAACCCGTTAACCTAGCCCATAATCCTATACCGAACATCTTTAATTTCAGGTATGGTTCGTGACCGTGACCGAGACCGAGCGGGTTCGTCACGGAGCAGTGACACGACGCGAGTCACGCGGATTCCTGCGCCGAAGAAGAGTGCGGCCGCCGCGTCGAGTAGTCAGGTATGATCTTTGATCTTTGATCTTTGATCTTTGATCTCTGATCTCTGATCTTTGATCTTTGATTTATATAAAAAAACTTTTATTCTATGTGTTTCCATTTTGAATCAGCAGAGATATTTTGTCTCAGGTTCAAGAAAAATTTCATTGTCCGTCTCTCCTTCCATCTTATCAATCTGCTTTTTCTCAATTTATTTATTTATTTATTCATTTTCAAACTATTTCTTTACGCGTGCAGCATCGAAAGGCATGTAGCGAGCTAATTTCACTCTCCGCTTCCGCAACGCTCTCTCGTAGACAACGAACGCGAGAGAGAGCATTGTCAGAGCGGATAGTTCCAAATGTGCTCGGGATGTGTCCTTATTGTTAGAGATAGGTGCTGTACGTCTAACCGCACCCCCTGAAGGCCAGACTATGTCAATTCTTGTTATTGTTCTTGCCATTCTTGCACTTGTTCGTGCGCTTCACAATGATACATTCTAGTATAAGCAAATATGCTCGTACTTCCTGGTTTTATTTACATAGATGACATTTGTATCAGTTACAAGATATCCCTTGTGATAAGCAATTATAGGGATTCCCTTAGAGGGAGATGGAGGGGGAAAAGGGAGGGGGAGAAGGAGAGGGAGAGGTAAAGAAGCCCTGAATTGCTCGAGATAAGACAAATAGAGTAGATTTATTAGGGGCAATATTGCAGCCATGCGTACTCTATCAATCATCCATTTATTTTTGTATTTCAACCATTCTAAAGACACGAGCTAATTTAAATTCTCCACTCTGGTATAATGCTCTCTCGCTTTCTTTGTCCATGAGAGCGCGTTGCCAGAGCGGAGAGTAAAAATAGATTCTCGCATGCCTTTACAATGCTTCCTCATTTACAATTAGGGTACGAATGAATGATTTTGAAGACTCTATGTCGGATGATTAAATTAAAAATTAATAATATTAATTAATAATATTAACAGTAATAATATTAACAGATGAACAAGTCTAGGTTTGCATGCTCATAAAATGTAAATTTTAAAAAAATATTGGTAAGTTATAATGTGCCTTATCACGCGTGTCGCAACGGTGACACATTGAAAAAGTCGAAAATGAGCAGAGGTCATTTTTTGGTAGTCCATAGGGTCCTTAACAGCATGGCTCGAGCTTTTTTTTTTTCATATCTTCATTTTCAACGTCGAGAGACGACGTCAAACTTTTTGGAGGCCAAAATCGGCCGACTTTGGAGCTCTGTAGCTCTTCGGGGTGTGGTTTTGGTATCGAGTCATCAACAGAAGAATTTCCTGGAATGTCAAGGAGAATGCACCTGCATCATTGGCCGATCGATATTTTTATTAGTATTTGTGCAAATCGATTTTGTTGTATAGTTTTCGTAAAAATATATGGGCCGAAAGTTTTCAATAGCTCATTCGACAGAGCTCGACGAGAGGATTTCAATGGTATGCTGAATGTCTACTTTATCTATATGCGCTCGAAAGTTATGAGCATTTCAATATTTTTCGATCGAGAAATTCGTGTGAAACATTCAGCATACCATTGAAATCCTCTCGTCGAGCTCTGTCGAATGAGCTATTGAAAACTTTCGGCCCATATATTTTACGAAAACTATATAACAAAATCGATTTGCACAAATACTAATAAAAATATCGATCGGCCAATGATGCAGGTGCATTCTCCTTGACATTCCAGGAAATTCTTCTGTTGATGACTCGATACCAAAACCACACCCCGAAGAGCTACAGAGCTCCAAAGTCGGCCGATTTTGGCCTCCAAAAAGTTTGACGTCGTCTCTCGACGTTGAAAATGAAGATATGAAAAAAAGCTCGGGCCATGTTGTTAGGGACCCTATGGACTACCAAAAAATGCATTAATATGTGGGGGTCAAAAATGTGCCAAACGCCCACGGATTTTACTCGATTCTTCAGCGACACGCGTGTTATGGTATTTCGGCCGCTACGTCGATAATCGATGAATATGAACCGACTGGATGAGAACGATTCGCATAATTTGTCTATTCATCAGCCCTTGTCTCTCATATGCAAATAGTTCTCGTCCAGTCGGTTCTCATTCCTTAGGTTTTCGACCGACTGCTATGATGAATTGTTTGTTATATGTTTCACGCGATACGTATCATTTTTTTTGGAACTATAATTTTGTCTCTGTACCTACAAGATAATATAATTATAAAAATTTTTGTGATAAATTTTGTGCAAAGTGAAAAACGACTTATTTTTTCACCTTATGGTATCGTATGGTATTGATTTATCTGAACTTGCATGTTTAATTGCACTTTAGACTAATCAACTCTTGAGATAAAGTTGTCTTATTTTGAAAAAAAAAACACAAAAATAGGTACTAATATTTACTTTAATATCCGT